>CM062809.1:312405689-312693830 GCA_031772625.1 Pinus tabuliformis
CTCTCCTGGCGGCCCTAGGCTTACTTAAAATTCAATGTAAAAAATCATGTACAAAAGTGCCTGTCTGCCTCTGCAACCTATTCCATTGTGTTTAGAACATCCAAAAATCTAGGAATGACCCTTTCTGAGCCAAAATTGGTTGAAAATTAAATAAGTTATGACCTCTCCTAGTTTCTCCACTATTCGCATCCATAAATTGCACCAAATCTAGCATGATCCTACAATTTCGCCCCATTTTCCGCTAACGGAGTGACAAATTCCCCAATTTTCAGGTGAATTTGTAGGACCGGTAACTGGACCACTAAACCCTGCCAGCGGTTAAACTAAATGTTAGTGGTTAATATTGGAGCATTCACATGATGGTGGTTACCCCCGATGGTTAGGCTCCCTTGATGGTTACGGTAACTACTAGCGGTTAAGTTGGAGCATTCACATGCTGGAAATTACCTCGACGGTTACACTGGCGTTAAGCTCCCTGACGGTTATGGTAACTGCTGTCAGTTAAGGTTATAGCATTCACATGCTAGCAGTTAAAGTTAGTTCCCACCTCCCAAACTCTGCAGAATTAACATTTAAATATAAACGAAAGCATTTATGGTTAAGTCACATGGTTGTGGCATAACGATAGGTCTTGGTGCTTGTATGGGCTAGGTCGCGGGTTCGAATCTGTCGGCCTGCCAAAACATTTTACATGACCTTTGAGAGGCACGTGGCGACCTCCAAGCTTGCCATGTGTTAGACTCTCATTAGTCCACCTCAAATGCCTTTGACCAATAACATGATGACTTGTCACAATCCAATTGAGCCATCTGTCAAAGTATTCTAGGAATATTCCTTAGAATATTCTTTTTGATGACTAGGATGTACGGATGCCTGGTCAGCATCCCAGTCAACCTTGTACCCAAATTTTTGCTTGTTTAACAAATCAGACATAAGTCTCTATATTTCTCATACTAGCTCTGTTTGAATGGAATGATTTGTGTTGGGATTGTATCGCCGAGACGGAGGCGGCCGTTTAGTTTTTGAGTGATTTCGAGCACTTGGATTTTGAGAAAATTATTGCCCCTAATCTAGATTCCAATGATTTGTAATAATGTTTTGGCGCTTTTAGATGAATGAGATTTTACTTGCCAAAATAAACGGAAAGGAATGATGTTTGTGCCCCCCCGACCACGTGGCGACCCCACAAGAATTTCAGGGGCCTTTCTTCGCTTACCGTGTACTATTCAACAACCCCCCCCTCCACAAAAACCATCTCCTATTTCAGCTTGCCCCCACTCTTGTTGGCTCCCACTCTAGTCATAGCATGGCACCACATCCGTCCATGCCACCACATCCATCCATGTCACCTCACCCCCTTACGTCACATTACTGTTGGCCAAATTTCCTACCAATAGTCATATGGACGTTGGTCATTAACTCTTGCCAATGTTTACACCTTTAATTGTGACACTCCAAAAATGGTAATTTTGCTATTAATTTTCTTTCCCTTTTGCTTTAAAAATCCCACATTTCCCAACATTTCTCCCTTTTCCATTTCATTGTATCAGTGAAGGTCCACACCCATATATTGTTTCGGTGCACTAGTGCCCTCCACAATCGTCATCCTTGAGCCTCTTTACAATCTGAAATGTCGTCACATAAGGGAAAAGCGAAAATTGTCATCAAGAGTCTTGTCTTACCCTCTGTTCCCAATTTAAATGAGATGCCTTTGGTTGAAACACAATATAAGATAGCAGAAACTCAGTGTGAATTTGATTTATATGAGCTTCATAATTGGGTGAATCAAATGTTTTTAGATAATAATGATGATTTAAGTATCTAGGAATCATTTTTACCTCAGTTTACCTTTCCTTAGACTCATATTTTCCTAGAGTTTGTTACATGGTGTCATCTTAGGTACCTCCCAATGCAGAAAGTGGTAATTTCTCAAAACAATGAAATCCTATTCTCAATTACCCCAGAAGCTATCTGTCAAGCCCTTTAGATTAATTCCCAAACTTCTTTACACACATTTTTTCACTGATGCACTCATGGAAATATACCAAAATCTCACCTTACCCTAACAACCCGTTATTTTTGAATGTTTTTTGCTTGAGAATTTTGAATTACCTAGAAATAATCTCCCATACTCTGCTTCTATTTTCCTTGAAATTTGAAGGCAAGTTATTTCCATGGTTACTTTCCTATTAGGTTATCCCACAAACCAATGGGTAGATGAAGTAGTGTTAGGGTTTTTGTCAGTATTTTCAATTGGTCAGAAGCCATCAGTCATTTTAAACTACAGTCAATACCTATCAAATGTTATTCATGAGCAATTTTTGAAATTTAAAGCTGAAGGTGCATTCAAACACCAATCAATCCTAGTATATTTGATGTTGTTCTATCAAGCAGATAGGTTCAAGTTCCAGTTATAGAAGGTGGATGAATAGGGAAGTCCACTATCAGTCATTCATTGGACTTCCTTAGTTAGAAATAATTCAGAAGAATATTCATTTAGCAATTTTGTGGATCAGTTTTTGCATACATCCTTGTGTCTTCTTAGCAGTGATATTATACCAAGAATTTCACCAGAGATCAAAAAAGTTTTGCATCTTACAAAACAAGCTAAGGTTGGAGACTAGTATCTTTACCAGAATTATACAGGAATTTGAATCTATGGGTGTGAACTTCCTCCCTACAGATTGCTAGTATTTGTACCAGTAAGATTTTTTTCCTTGGAATACATTAGACAGATGTTAAATATGGATGACCTACATTTTGTATCAAGAAAAAATAAGGCACAATTTAAATTGAAGGCACATGTTGGGCCTTACATTGTAAATACTAGAGAAACAACAAAGGAAGTGGATGAATTACTAAAGAAAATGAAATTTAAGCTAAGCTTCACATGGTCTTATGATCCATTCGGATAATTTCAAGACTAAGAGTCGAGCAGAAAACCACACCATATGCACATACACCTAGACCAGAAATAGAGTGGTATGCCAATCAGGAGTAGTGGACAAAGAACACACTATAGGAGGCTGAAGAACAAATTGTCAGTCAAACATCTCTACAAACTCCTATTCCAAAAGACAAGGAAGCCAAAAGAGTAAGGGAAAGTATGTCTCGTATAGATTCATAATCTCAAGACTTTTGTGTTTTCAAGAGGAGAAAGAAAGATCCAAAGATCAATACTAAGACTGATACTAAAGGTGATACTTAGATAATAAATATTCAAGAGGAATCCTTAAAATAAAAGGGTTCATAGGAGAAAGCCACAATGGTTTTGACGGTATTCTCACCACTTCATTCTAAAATGTTGAAGATATAACATAGTCACCTATATCTTCTACATCCCAGATTGCAACATAGCAAAACATTTTTGCGAGATATATAGAGATTAAGAAGAAGAATGAAGAATTAAAGGATACAACAAATTCAGAGTTTTGGAAGTAAACTTCTACTACTCAATACAAGTTTTTGTCTACAATTGACACAAACAAGGGACAGTTCCAATTGGCCTTCTTGGAACCCATAGTTCCAGTCCCCAAAAGTGCAGAAGACTACAAAGCTTCAATATTTTCTTTTGATACCAAAAAGGTCCATGCAATTGATCAAATTGATTTGCATAAACAGGTAGGTGAAATGATCTATTCAACACTAAAAATTTCAGCCATGGTTGCCTCAAAACTACATGCCTCTTTGAATAATATGCATTCACAACTAAAGATAGAGCGAATGTCATCCTTGGCCAAAGAAACTAGAATCAAAGCCTTAGAAGATTTAGTGATTAAACTAGGATATGATCCTAGTAACATCAAAGCAACTGAGGAGATGATTAAAAATAAAGATGTAGATATTCAATCTCTGAGGAAACAACTCAAGCTTCCAACCACAGAGCACCCTCAGGTCAAAGAAATAACTAATCTAGAGATAGAAAAGGAAAAGTTGTTCAAATTAATAGTTGAACAAAACATTCAAATTCAGAAAATGGAGACGAACATGGAGGCACTGTTAAAATAAAAGGAACAATTAGCAGCTACAGGTACATCAACACAACAAGAAGTACAACAAACAACATAAACATCCACTGCAAATTCTTCTGAAAAGATAGTCAAAGCTTTGGGAGAACTATCATTAACAAACAAGGAGAATGAGAAGTTAATGGTAGCACTGACAAAGATGGAGGAAAAAAAATCAAAGTTGATAATGCATATCTAGTAGAGGTGCAGAGAAACTTCAAACTGACTCAACAAATTGAAAAATATGAGAATCAGTCTTTAACAACTCAAATGTTGGCAGAGGCCAAGCAGAGCATATGACATAATATAAATGCAAATATAAGGAGTTATGGTAATCATTTTATATCATATTTAGGCAAGAGGAACTAGTGCAGAATGTCAGGGCAACAATTGAGTAAACAAAGATTGAGATTGAACACAGACCAACAGAAGCACACAAAATTATTAAAATGTTGAATTCCAAAACTGAGGATGAGCTTGAAGAGCTCCAGATTCAAGACAAAGCATGCACAATCATGGAAGTGAAGAGATTCCTAACAAAGAAGAAATGAATGGTACAAATGGAGAACAAATGCAAAGAATTAGAACTTCAAGTGAAAATATTTAACATAAAATTTGGTTTATTGCAGGATAAAGGACTCCCAACCCTAAGAGCTTCTAATGGAAAATTGATTCCATTAGAAAATTATCAAGATTAGTTGTGTAATATAGCTGCAGACACATCCAAGTTCACTAAAGTAAGAGGAACAATAAGTGGAGAAGATTTCATGGAAGGACTGCAATATGATCTCTTCATTCAGCATGAAATCCATCATTTGTTTCTAAACAAACCAACTTTTCAAACATATACAGAAGTAGATGAAAGATTTTAGAGTATGGTAAATTTCTCCATTCCTAGTTAAGAGGGGTGGGAGAAATTGTGAACATAATATCCAAATTAGTCCATATTTCCTATTACTTAGTTCTATTTTTGAAATTTCTACATCTTTTGGTAGATATTATTTTGTAATTAATTTGTTTTAAGGTCAGAATTAGTTCAAGAGGAACTCTATAAATATTTTGTAATTTTTTTTAGAAAGGGTTGGATTATGTAAAAGAGAAGATCTTTGATTGTAAGTTGTGAAATTTATTTTTAAGCAATCAATTTAGAAATGCAGAGGCAATATTGTTTTAGGATTCTTGTGTCAAATAATTGGTGATGTTTCCCTCTTTCTAAACATGTTTTTATTTTTAAGTTTTGATGTGGATGTTCTTCTTTGGTTGTTGCAAGATGATTAAGAGTTGAATTTACTTGTATTACTCTGCTTTGGCTTGTTAAACAATCTCAATGTTTTCCATCTAAAATTAAATATAAAATTCATTTAAGTATGCTTTATATTTAATTGTTTTTGACCTCATATTCATCTTATTCATACCACACATATTTCACGAGATCCAAGAGTTTTCCTAACTCGCCCTATTTCAGCTACTCTATTTATTTGTGATTAATTACTGCAGAGTTTATGACTCCATGACCAATGGACTTTTATTTTATTCTAGAACCAAATATTTAAAAAAAAAAACCTATCATGACCTTTCATACCTGGTCTAATATCTAAACAGTAAGATTAAAATCATACAGAGAGAGCCCTCTTTGAAGCTGGCAGGGCTAGATCCCAACTTTAAAATTGGTTTGTGGTTACCTCTAGAGTTTCCTCTTCAACCTAGGAAAACTACAAAGTGCTAACATTCTGGCAACCATACTGGGGAACTCCCTAGCAAAGTTTGATTTCAAAAGATCAAACCTATTTCCTGTGGGTGACAGTGAGTTAGGAAACCTTTAGGCTGAATTCTTCACGCAGGAGTTGTGGTTTTACTAGTTGTGATAAGTTCCCTTGAAAATCTAGCTCCTAGAAAGATTTATACAAGATCAAATCCAGATCCTGATGCTCCCAAAGTTGTGAATGATCCTGAGAAATTGATTAGGAAAAAGAACCTTCAAGAAAGTCAAGCAAGCAATAACCCTCTTCTCAGGTTTCACTCACTCCTTGAAAACCTTCAAAAACTCGAGGATATTTATTCTAATCTATCTTTGGAACTTAGTCTTTTTAGAACTAAGTTAGAAAGTTTTGTCCAAGAAACAATCTTTGATGAATCCATTTTGAAACCCTACATCGTAGCAGAAAAGCCTTTTTTTTTCTTTCAGATTTTGATAAAGACATTGTACAATAGTTTGAAAATCTTTTAGATCTGGTAACTCAGTTGAATTAGGTTACTCAAAATCCATTCATAGTTCAAAAAACTATCATTTCTTCTTCTTCTCCATCATCAATTTCCCTTTTATTTCTCCTTTTTCTACTGTCCCCGTTACACCTCTCATTCATACTCCTTTTATAACAACTCAACAGATCACAATACCACCACCTTTTCCACCTCGAACATTAAGCACAACTACAATTTCATATACCTCTCATATTCCAATTATGGCAACTTGTTATGCCCCTTTAGTTCTGCAACAACCACTGAATGCTATGCCAATGAATTATTCATGGTATATACCTCCATTTGATGGAACTGGGCCTACTACAACTCAACAACACATTGATAAGATGAATTATTTTACAAACCTAGAATAAGTTGATGATGATGATGTTCGACTAAGATTATTTTCTTAAAGTTTGACAAGTGAAGCAAGAAAATGGTATAGGGGATTGGTAGTAGGTAGTATTGATAATTTACCACAATTTCATCAAGTTTTCCTTTCTTGTTGGGAGGTTAAAAATAATCCACTTCATATTCTTGTAGAATATGAAAGTTTAAGGAGATCTCTAAGAGAGTTAGTTCAAGGTTATTCATGATAGATTTAATAACCTTTACAATTCTATTTCAGTAGAAATAGAGCCTCCACTAGATTGGCCTTACTTTGATATCTAGATGGTTTTGACGTTGTTATGGTGTATCAATTGAGAGAAAGAGATCCAACTACTTTGGAGGAGATGTAAATTAAAGAATGTTATTAGTGTAAAGGCCAATCTGTTGGCCAAGAAAGATAATTTGAGGTCTGAAAAAAGAGTGACTATTAAAGAGGAACCTTCCTCATCAACAGATGTAAAACTAGACACTTTGGTTAAAACTATGGAGAGAATGAAGGAAAGAATGACTTTGACAGACAAAGCTTCACCAAAATAACCACAAGGGGGTCCTCAGATTGAGAATCCAAATTTTAGAAGACAATAGCCCCAGATAAATCAGAGAAAACCAAGATATCCAAGAGATCAACAACAAATTAAACCTCCTTTTCAACAGAATTATGCAGAAGAAGAAGAAGTTCCAATTGATGAATAGGAAACAGACCAAATAAATCTCTTTGGTGAAGAAGAATAAGATGATAATTTCTTGACGAAGGAGGAACAAGATTTTTTTTATTACCACAACAAGATGAAATGCCTACAGAATCAAAGTATTACAAAAAGGGCTATCAAAATTCCATTATGGAAGTGCACAAATAATATAATATGAGAAGTAAGAAAGCTGCAACAAATGCTCCTAAAAAGATACAAATTGATACACCTACTACAAGTCAAGAAAAATTCGATCCCCCAAAGGAAGCCCCTAAAAATAAGATACAAAGGTGAAAGAGGTATAAAAGCCTCAACCTTATTTTAATATTTAAAACGAGTTGTCAAAGGTTAAAATTTATGTTCCTTTGACTAAGTTAATGAAAAAGGATGTATGTGTAAGTCAAATTATAAAAGCATTAAACATAGAAGAAGAAACATATATTGTCAATATAAGTGATGACCAACCTAGATTAATATTTGGACCACAAGTGGAGGGAAATTCACAAGATGGTAATGTGCCACCCTTTTATGTTAGTCTTAACATTCATGATTTCATTTTACATAATGCTATGATGGATTCGGGTGCTTCACACAATCTTATGCCAAAAGTGATTATGGAGAAACTCAGATTAGATATAACCATACCATATAAAGATATTTTCTCTTTTGATTCAAGTAGAGTAAGATGTTTAGGTTTGATCAAGGATTTGTGTGTAACCCTTGCTCAAATCCCAGCAAAAAGTATAGTGATGGATGTTGTGGTGGTTGATATTCTTCCAAAATATGGAATGCTCTTGTCAAGGTCTTGGGGAGCAAAGTTGCAGGGCACCTTGTAGATGGATATGACATATGCAACTATTCCTGTTTTTGGGAAACAAAGGAGGTTGTACAGGGAGACTCTGATGAAATATATGGTAAGCAGCCAAGACAAACCCAATAATTACCCACTTTATTCTGTACATTCAGACATGGATTCTTTCATTTTATATAATGACATATGTTTAGAAGAGGAAATGTCAGACATGGAAAGTCAATCAAAGAAAACAGGAGATGTGAAGTCAAAGGTTGAAATAGAAGATGAAAATGATGAGGAAGTTTTATGGCATATGGATTTTGATGGGGCAGTCAACAAGGAAGGAGTATGGGTTGGTGTATGGATCTTAGACACAAAATTAGGTAGATCAAAAAAGTATTCCTACAAGCTTTCTTTCCAATGTACCAACAATGTGGTTGAATATGAGGCACTTATTTTGGGGCTACAACTATTGAAAAGATCAGGAGCCAAAATAATTTCAATCCATGGAGATTTAGAACTCATCATAAATCAAATCAAAGGTGAGTATTCAACTAAGCATCCTAGATTGAGGCATACAGAAATGCTATCTTGGATTTTTTGTTGTGTTTTACAGAGTATCATTTGTCTTTGATTCCAAGAAATCAATATGTATTTTCTCATGCATTGGCTACCTCAACAAGTACATGTAGGATTCCCTTCTACCCAAATAAGAAATATGAGATTGAGGTAAAACATAGACCTGTTGTCCCGAATAACATAAGGTACTAGCAAGTATTCGACAATGACAAACAATTAGACAGTTTTTTGCAATTAAAGGGGGAGTTTGAAAATTTTCATATTGATATAGAAAGTAGTGTTGATGATGATAGACAAGAAATTGTTTTGAATAAGATCAACGAGAACTTTGATGAAAATGAAGCAGATCTTGAAGTCATGTAGTTAAAGGACAATGTAATACCAAGAGATTTGGTACCACTTGAAGAATTATTTGATTTCAATGATGTGGCTCAAAAGCCAAAAATGCAACCTGTGGGAACCGAAGTGGAGGATTGTAACATAGGGACTAAGGACAATCCAAATATTGTGAAGATTTCTAAGTCCTTACCTCCAGAAGAGAAGCATAAATACATTGATTTATTGAGAGAATACTCTACTTTTTTTCATGGGGATACAAAGACTTGAAGGCATATGATACCAATATTATTCAACATATTATTCCTATCAAAGAAGACCAGAAACCTTTCAAACAAAAGCTAAGGAGAGTGAACCCTGTTATGCTACCTTTAATTGAAAAAGAGGTAAGGAATCTTTTTGATGCCAATATTATTGTACCTTTGAGATTTTCTAAATAGTTATGAAATGATGTAGGAGCATCCGAACTTAGCCAGAAATGTGATTGTTTGTTCACATGTTGCGGCTAAATGAGTTGAATTTCATTGACCCAAGTGGTCAAAAGTCAGTTTTAGTAGAGAGGGTTGGATCTCTCGAAAATGATCTTTACTTCATTATTGTAATAATTATAAAATTGTATTATTATTAGACTAAGGGATAAGTTGTTATCATAGGTGTGTAACAAAGATTAAGAATAGATATTTAATTGTTAGATTGATTTAAATAGAGATCGAGTTGTTAATGCAGTTAGAATAGGATTTGACTCATAAAAGAGAAAAGAATGTAATGGAGAAGGATTCGCTGAGATGATAGGGATTTGAGTGAGCAAGTGAGAGTCTGAGCGATAGATAGGGTTTGAGGTTGTGATAGAGGTAAAATAAATATGCTATAATGGAGCCGAGAGGGCCAAGACCCTGTAATTCCTATTTTATTGAATAAATTGATTAAGTGTGCAGTTATGTGTTAATTATGGTGCAGAAGTTCAATTGTGTCTGCATATCGGTGTTCTGGACCCTAAATGGGTATTTCCTCTGTTTTAACATTTTAATTATAAATCTTGGCATTTATTTGTTTTATCATTAATCGTGGTCATTTAGCATTAAAGTTTAATATTGGGATTAAGTGCTAAAACTTCCTTAAGTGCTTATTTAAAGTTTTGATTTAAATCACATGGGGTGTATTTGATGAGTGGGAAGTGGTATATCGCGTGCTCAAAAGGTGGTAAGTGGTAATATTCCAAGTCTGCGTGATTAGCCTCAGCGCTCAACATGTAGTAGACGAAGGAGAGAGAAAACAACTTTTCTCACGTGCCTCCGAAGTGATAACGATCGTGCTAGAGTCCACGTAAAATCGCGTGGTGATCATTGGATCAAATAGAGTAGATCGACTGTGGAAATTCAATGGGACAGTTGGCGATCAGGAAAAGTGATAGTTGTTAGATTTGGAGAGGGAAGATCAACAGTGCAAAGTGAGGCGCTTGTTAAAAGGTAAAGTTAAAGTGGGTCCGATGGTGTTTAGTTGAAAAGTGGGACCCTCAAGGGAAAAAGGTCATGTACAGAATCTGATCAAACGTAGCTAATTGGTTATAAACTTAACCATTAGTCTATTCTTAGACTACCACCTTATTTCATCAACCTCCTGCGTCATTTTGGTATCGGAGCCCAGAGATTGAGTTTGGTTGCAGTAAACATGCCACTGAGGAGAGGAGTTGGCATAGGTCAAGGAAGACCTGAAGCAAATGCAGTTCTATTGGAGGAGATCCGGAATCTGCGTACAAGGATGGACACAATGGAGACTGCTCAGAGGAGATCACCTGATGAAGGAGTTTCCAGTGCTACAGAAGAATCTTCTGAGGAAGAAGAAGAAGAGGAAAACGAGACTACCAAAGTTATCAAGATGTTGGCTAAAGTAGGTGGAAAACCAAAGGTGGAAATTCATGTGTGTGAAGGGAGTCTCAATGCAGAAGATCTAATTGATTGGATCAGTGCATTGGACAAATTTTTTGACTATGAGGAGGTTGATGATAAGAAGAAGGTGAAATTTGCAGTTACCAGATTGAAGGGTCATGCTTCTATTTGGTGGGATGAACTACAAACATACATAACAAGAAAAAGAAAGTCCAAGATCAAGCAATGGGATAAAATGGTGAGTAAAATGAAAGCTAAATTTATGCCAAAAGATTATCAGTTAAATATTTTCAAATAGCTACAAAATTTAAGGCAAAAAGGAATGTTTTTCAAAGAATATAGATAAGAGTTTTATAGGTTGAGTATTAGAGTAGGACATGTAGAGGATGACATGGAGAAGGTAGCCAGATATATCAATGGCTTGAGATATGACATACATGATGATATCATCTTGTTGAGTCTGAAGACAATTGAAGATGACTATCAGGCAGGTTTAAAGGTAGAATAGAAGATGTCAAGGAAACAAAATTAGAGAAATAGAAGGAAAAGTTTGGTAAGAGGTAGAGGAACTACTAGACCAAGGTTTCAACAACATCAAAGTGAAGCAAGAAGTTCAAGTAGTAGACCAACATAGAGAGGAGACTTTAATAGAGGGAGATTTACACCCAGAGGAAGAGGTCGAGGAAGAGATATTCAATGTTATACATGTGGAGAATGGGGACATGGATCATGGGAGTATCCTCATAATAAAGAAACAAGTCAGAGGAATGTAAATGTGGCCGAGGAAAAGGAAGAAAAACCTCAAATTGTAAGACAAGGAAGAATCCCCTGAAGTAGGAGAATCCTTGTTGTTGAAAAGGGTATCACTTAAGGCCGAGAAAGAGACTGAAGAACCAGCTCAAAGAAAGTGTTTATTTAGAACTACATGAAAATCCAAAGGAAAATGCTGCAAAGTGATAATTGACAGTGGGAGCACTGATAACCTTGTTTCTACAGAAATGGTGAACAAGCTAGGATTAGTGAAGATAATACACCCCACTCCTTATAAAATGTCATGGTTGCAAAAAGGACATCATATTATTGTGACAGAACAACGCAAGGTAGAGATACAGATTGGTACTTATAAAGATGTGATAGTGTGTGATGTAATGCTAATGGATGTATGCCATGTATTGCTAGGAAGACCTTGGAAGTTTGATAGGAAAGGTATTCATGATGGGAGGATAAATACTTATACTCTGGAGAAGGATGGAAATAAACATACACTGCTGCCATTAAAGGATGAAGCCACCCAAGGAACAACTGGAAATAGTGTTATGATAATGAGTGGAAAGGAGTTATTGCAAGAGGTTGGAAAAGGTGAAGAAATGCATTTTTCTATCATAGGGAGACCTAAAGTAATTTTTACTTCCATAAACTTAGATGATTTACCTAAAGAAATATAAAATCTATTGAATGATTTTGCTGATATTATTGTGGATGAGCTGCCAAATGAATTTCCACCAATCAAGAGTATTAGTCATCATATTGACCTAATACAAGAGCAAGTTTTCCAAACAAAAGCAACATACAGATTAACTCC
This sequence comes from Pinus tabuliformis, assembly GCA_031772625.1. NCBI lineage: Eukaryota > Viridiplantae > Streptophyta > Pinopsida > Pinales > Pinaceae > Pinus > Pinus tabuliformis. Next base: position 312,418,193 of record CM062809.1, read on the forward strand.
TCAAGAGAATGCAGAAATTGGAAGACAAGTGCAAGAATTGATGGATAAGGGACTAATCAGAGAAAGTCTCGATCAATGTGTTGTACCAACAGTACTCAATCCAAAGAAAGGAGGCGAATGGCGTATGTGTACTGATTCCAGAGCCATAAACAAGATCACTATCAGGTATAGATTTCCTTTACCGCGCATGGATGATTTGATGGATTGTTTGAGTGGGTCAAAGTATTTTACTAAAATAGATCTGAAGAGTGGATATTATTAAGTAAGAATTAGAGAAGGAGATGAATGGAAGACTACATTTAAAACAAACAATGGTTCGTATGAGTGGTTAGTGATGTCTTTTGGACTCACTAATGTACCTAGCACATTCATGAGGTTGATGAATGAAGTCTTGAAGGAATATGTAGGCAAGTTTGTTATTTTTATCTTGATGATATTCAAGTTTTTAGTAGAAGCAAAGAAGAACATCTGGAGCATCTTAAGTTGGTTTTAAGAACCCTGCAGAAAGAGAAACTACTGATAAATATGAAGAAATGTAGTTTCATGAAAGAAGAATTAATTTACTTGGGATTTGTAGTTTCTAAATAAGGTTTGAAAATGGATCCAGAGAAAGTCCAAGCGATTTGGAACTAGCCTATTCCAAGGAACATATTTGAGGTAAGAAGCTTTCATGGTCTTGCAAGTTTTTATAGGAAATTTATCAGAGGTTTTAGCTAGATTTGTGCACCAATTCTTGAAACAATCAAGGAGACTAATCAACCATTCAAGTGGACAGAAGCAAAAAACAAAAATTTTAAGTTGCTGAAGAAGAAAATCACAGATAAACTAGTTTTAGCTTTACCTAATTTTGAAAAAGTATTTCAAGTTGAAACAGATGCTAGTGGAGTTGCAATTGGAGCAGTTTTGAGTCAGGAACAGAGACCAATAGCATACTTTAGTGAGAAACTAAATGAATCTAAGAAGAATTATTCTTCTTATGATAAATAATTTTATGCTATTGTACAAGATTTAAAAAAATGGAGACATTATTTGCTACCAAAGGAGTTTATATTGTATTCTGACAATCATGCATTACAATTCATAAACAACTAGCCAAAATTGAACTAGAAACATGCCAAGGGGGTAGAGTTTCTATAGACCTTTACTTTTGTGATCAAACATACTAGTGGTAAGTTGAACAAGGTTGCTGATTCTTTGAGTAGGGTAAATTTCATTTTGCAAGAATTAAGAGTTGATATTGTAGGATTTGAAGAAATGGTTGATATGTATAAAGATGATGTATATTTCAAAGATATTTATGTATCTATACAAAATCCAATAGTTCATAACAGGAGTCATTGGTTAGATTATCTTATCCACGGAGGTTTACTGTTTAAAGGTAACAAATTGTGTATTCCCAAATGTTCTATGAGGGAAAACATAATTAAGGAGAAACACAGTGGAGGACTATCTGGTCACTTTGACAAGATAAAACCTTTGCTTAGGTAAATGCTTTTTACTATTTGCCAAAGATGAAAACTGATGTTAAGAGATTTGTTGAGAGGTGCAGGATATGTCATCATGCTAAAGGGAGAAGCCAAAATACAAAATTGTACCATCCATTGCTAACACCAGATCGACCATGGGATGTAGTTAGTATGGATTTTGTTTTGGGGTTAATGATTCCATTTATGTTGTGATAGATTTTCGAAGATGGCACATTTCATTGCATGTAAGAAGACTAGTGATGCAACACATATTGCTAATATATATTTTTTTTCAGAAGTTGTAAGGTTACATGGATTGCCTATAAGTATTGTGTCTGATAGGGATACAAAGTTTGTTGGACATTTCTGGAGAACTCTTTGGAAGAAACTAGGTGCTAACCTTAGTTTCAGTTCAACATACCATCCTCAAATAGATGGACAGACCAAAGTGGTAAACAAAAGCTTGGGGAACATATTGAGAATTTTAGTGTATCAAAATCCTAAGCAGTGGGATTTAGCACTTGGTCAGGCAGAGTTTGCATATAATGGCACTCCAAACCAAAGTACTGGAATGAGTCCATTTCAGATTTTTTTGGAATGAATGCAAGAGGTGTGTATGAGCTCAGAAATTTGGGTAAACAAGAGACAAGAAGTGAAAAAGCTGAAGAGTTTGCAGAGCAGATGCAGAGACTACAAGAAGATGTCAAAGGCAGATTGCAGGAAAGCAGTGGCAAATACAAATAGAGAGCTGATATGAAGCGAAGAGTCAAAAAATTCCAAGTGGAGAATTTAGTGATGGTATTCTTGAGAGAAGAAAGCTTTCCTACTAAGACTTACAATAAAATAAAGATGAAGAAGATAGGGCCATGTAGAATTGTAAGAAAGTTTTCAACTAATTCTTATGAAATTGAATTACCAGAAGGAATTGGAATATCACCTATCTTCAATGTTGCGGATTTGTATCCATACAAAGAGACAAAGATGACACTACAGAAGGAAGCTATATAAGATGAAGTTCAAACTTTGAACTAGGAAGAACAAATGCCAAAGACAATCAAGAAAGAGGTGGAAGCTGTTTTGGAGAAAAGAGTATCCAAAAGAACCAGAGGACAGGTTTATTTTCAGTATCTAGTCAAATGGAAAGGACAACCAGTGGAGGATGCTAGTTGGTTGATAGCAGCAGAGTTGAAGTATGGAGTAAACCCTGAAAGTCTGAGGGATGATTATTTTATTCCCCGGGAGTCTGATGCAGGAGCATCCGGACTTAGCCAACAATGTGATTGTTTGTTCACATGTTGTGGCTAAATGAGTTGAATTTCATTGACCTGAGTGGTCAAAAGTCAGTTTTAGTAGAGAGGGTTGGATCTCTCGAAAATGATCTTTACTTCATTATTGTAATAATTAGAAAATTGTATTATTTTTAGACTAAGGGATAAGTTGTTAGCATAGGTGTGTAACAGAGCTTAAGAATAGATATTTAATTGTTAGATTGATTAAAATAGAGATTGAGTTGTTAATGCAGTTAGAATAGGATTTGACTCATAAAAGAGAAAAGAATGTAATGGAGAAGGATTAGCTGAGATGATAGGGATTTGAGTGAGTAAGCGAGAGTCTGAGTGATAGATAGGGTTTGAGGTTGTGACAGAGGTCAAATAAATCTGTTGTAATTGAGCCGAGAGGGCCAAGACCTTGTAATTCCTATTTTATTGAATAAATTGATTAAGTGTGTAGTTGTGTGTTAATTATGGTGCAAAAGTTCAATTGTGTCTACGTATTAGTGTTCTAGACCCTAAACGGGTATTTCCTCTGTTTTAACATTTTAATTATAAATCTCGACGTTTATGTGTTTTATCGTTAATCACGGTCATTTAGCGTTAAAGTTTAATATTGGGATTAAGTGCTAAACCTTCCTTAAGTGCTTATTTAAAGTTTTGATTTAAAGCACGTGGGTTGTATTTGATGAGTGGGAAGTGGTATATCACATGCTCAAAAGGTGGTAAGTGGTAATATTCCAAGTCTGTGTGATTAGGCTCAGCGCTTGACACGTAGTAGATGAAGGAGAGAGAAAACAACTTTTCTTGTGTGTCTCTGAAGTGATAACGATCGTGCAGGAGTCTGCGCGAAATCGCGTGATGATCGTTGGATCGAATAGAGTAGATCGACGGTGGAAATTTGACGGGCCAGTTGGTGATTGGGAAAAGTGATAACCATTAGATCTGGAGAGGGAAGATCGATACCCTCAAGGGAAAAAAGTCATGTACAAAATCCGATCAAACGTAGATGATTAGTTATAAACTTAACCATTAGTCTATTCTTAGAATACCACCTTATTTCGTCAACCTCTTGTGTCATCAAATCTAGTACTAGTGAGGAAAAAGACTGGAGAAATAAGGTTATGTGTGGATTTCCAAAACCTTAATAAAGTTTCTCTCAAAGATAATTACCCCTTACAGAATATGGATCATATTCTACAGAGGGTAGTTCATTCTAGAAAAATTTCATTGCTTGATGGTTTTTATGGTTACAACTAGATTTTAGTGCATCCAAATAATCAAGAAAAAACAATATTCACAACACCATGGGGAAATTTAATTATGTGAAGATTCCTTTTGGGCTTATGAATGGAGGGGCAACTTTTCAAAGAGAAATGGACATTTCTTTTGCAGATGAAAATGACAAGTTTATTGTGATATATCTAGATGACATTACTGTGTTTTATAAAACTAATGAACATCAATTGTTTTATTTAAAAATTGTCTTTGAGAAATGTAGAAAATTTGGTATTTCCTTGAATCCTAAAAAGTCTCTTTTTGTTCTAGAAGAAGGTAAACTGCTAGGTCATATAATTTCCAAGTATGGTATTAGAATTGCCCCAAGTAGAATTGAAGCTATCATGAAAATTGATCCCCCAAGAAACAAAACGAAGCATAGTCTTTCATTGGTAGAATTAATTTTCTGAGGAGGTTTATCCCAAATTTAGCTGAAATTTTAAGAGCTATCACCAACATGTTGAAAAATGACGGTGAAATAAAATGGAATACTAAAGAAAAAAGGTCATTCAGTGAGGTAAAGTCAAGCTTGCCCCATGCTCCTATTTTAGCTAGTCCTGATTACACGAAAGATTTCATTATTTTATTTTTTTTGCTTCAGAGCACACTATTGCAGTAGTCCTAATGCAAAAGAACAAGGAGGGATATGAGAAGCCTATAGATTTTTTTTCAATAGGGGGTTAAGAGATGCTTCTTTGAAATATAATATTATGGAAAAGCAATATTTTTCCTTAATAAAAGCCTTGAAATATTTCAGAGTGTATATATTTCATTCTCACATAATTTCTTTTGTTCCTAATATAGTAGTAAAAAAAATCCTCTCTCATAATGATCCATAAGGAAAGAGAGGTAAATGGATAGTTGTTATTTTAGAATATGATATTGAGATTAAACCCACAAAGCTTATTATGGGTCAGGGATTCACCAAATTAATGGTTGAATCAAGTTTGCATGCATTGGACATCAATTTCATTGTTGCTCTAGATGATGAAGAAGAGTCTGTCCAACATGTATCTGAAAGTTATCTTACTTCCCCTTGGTATACAAACATTGTTTATGTTTTACAACATTTTCAACATCCACAAGGTCTGACAAAGACTAAAGCAAGATTTCTTAAATTAAAGGCTGTCAAATTCTACATTCTGGATCACGCTTTATACTAGAAGGATGTTGGGGGGATTTTATTGAATTGTTTGTTAGAAATGAAGATGATAAGATGGTGGAAAAGTTACATTAAGGTGACTATGGAGGACATATTTTATGGAAGAATATAGAAAATAAAATCTTGAGGGTTGGTTTCTACTGACCTACTTTGTTTGCTAATGTGCACAAAAGGGTTTCTACTTGTCATCAATGTCATATTTTTGAAGGAAAGAAGAAACTCTTACCTTTTCCTTTGAAGCCTATTTCAGTAGAAGTACTTTTTTAGCAGTGGGGTTTAGATTTTATTGGATAGATTCATCCAAGTTCTTCTTCTCAACACAGGTGGATTTTGACAACCACATATTACTTCACCAAATGGATAGAAGAAATTCCAACTAGGCAGGTCATAGACTTAGTAATTGTCCAATTCATAGAAGGAAATATTCTTTCTAGATTTGGTTGTCCTTATAAAATCATTATTGATAATGTTGTTGCATTTAAATCTAAAAATATGGTTGATTTCTGCAACAATATCATATAGTGTTCGGGCATTCTACTGCCTATTATCCTCAAGGAAATGTGTTAGCAGAATTTTCTAACAACAACTTGATCAATATAATAAAGAAGTTGTTAGAAGAGAATAAAAAGTCTGGGCACGAAAAGTTGATAAACTCTTTATGGGATGATAATGTAAGCATTAATAAATCAATTGTAATGTTACCTTTCCAACTGGTTTATGGATTTGATAAAATTTTCCCTACCTCCCTAGGAATTCCAGTGTTGAAATTATTGCAGGAATTAGAGGTTGAAAAAAATGATGTGCAGAGAAGAATAAATCAAATGGTACAATTGCAACAAACTAGAGAAGAAGTCTACAACAACACACAGATAATTCAGGATAAGATCAAAAGGATTCATGATAAGAGAGTGAAATGATGATTTTCAGCTTAATGACCTTGTGTTAAAATGGGATGCCAGAAATGAGGAAAAGGGAAAACATGGAAAATTTGACAGTTTGTGGAAGGGGTCTTATAAAATTGAATATTTTCATGGGATTAATGCATTTCTGTTAAAAAGATCTAATAGGAGAATCACTTGCTGGTGGGCCTGTTAATGGAAGGTTATTCGAATATCCACTCAACTTGGGAGCTGCACACATGCTCTGGAGCCTATGCGCCCTGCCCCTTCGGCCCTGAGCTTTAGCTTGACCCTGCTTGGCAGCTCTGCTACTGGGCATCCGGTGCTCTCGCACCCTGCCTCCCCTCTATCCTGCACTTCTTTGTCGGCTCCCGCCTGGAAGCTCATGCTGCTGGGCCTTTATCTTTGTTCCTGTCTGATTCGAGTGTTGGTCCTTTCGTGTCTATTCTTGGCCTGCTATGGCCCCTCCGGAGGTGCCACCAGAGGATGCCTTCCAGCAAGCTTTCTCCAACCTGGTGCGTTCTCTTCCGCCACAGCGAAATCGCCCCTCTGTTTCGAAGTTTGTTAAAAAACTGGAAGGTTTGCAGGAATTCTCTCTGCCTCCAACCTTGCCTCGTCTGGCTGCACTTGCCTTAGCTGAAAGAGGTCTTATTGGGCAGTTTACAGGTCTATGGCCCTCTCCTAAAACTATCTAGAGGTGGGTAGAAAGGAATTGGTTAGACAAAACTGAAGGGAAAATCTCCATCAGATTTTGTGGAAAAGGATATTTTACTTTCCATTTTGAAACCAAGGAAGATAAGGATTTAATATTTCGAAATGGTCCTTATTTCATGGACTCCAAAGGACTGTATCTCAATAAGTGGACTCCAGATTTTGATCCGGAGCTGGACATCCCTTGTTCTGTGCCTGTTTGGGTCTGCCTTCCACACCTCCCCTGCATTGCTAGGGAGATGAGTCAGTGCACGCCATAGGGAATGCTGTAGGGAAATATATTGACTGGAGTGAACCTAAAGATAACATGCAGGCCTGTGCTCGTATCTGCATTGAAGTTGATTTGGGGAAAGGCTTGTGAGAAGCCATCAAGCTAAAGGTGGATGACTGGTCACACATTCAGCAGCTCGACTATGAGCAAATTCCCTTCAAGTGTAAGGTATGTCACGAATATGGCCACTTTGCAAATCGATGCTCTAAATTGCTTAATGTTGACAGTTCTCCACAGGAAGAACAATGGGAAGCAGTAAAAAAAAAAAAACAGGCCATAACCCCATCCCTCCTCATGACCCCATCCCTCCTCATGATGTTGAGCCTTGCCATCGTACCCTTCCCTCTCCCCCTTCCAATCCCTCCCCCTCTTCTCTGCCTCCCTCCTCTTCCCTTCCTCCCCTTCTTCGCTGGCTTGACCCCCTCTCCTCCTCTCCTTCTTCCAATCCCTTTCACCTTCTTTCCCAACCCGAGGATCCCCCTTCTCCTAAGATTCACTCTCCTTCTGATCCTCCCCTCCCCTTGTCCATTTCCTCCTCCCTCCCTTCTGATCCCCCCCCTCCCAAATCCACTAGAAGTAGCTCCAAAGAGCATGGATCCATTCCTGAAAACCAAAAGAAGTCTGGACGAAAATTGACCAAACAACATACAGACGAAAATGCTCAAAAATACATAGCTCTGGGTATTCAAAATCCTATAGAATCTTATATACAAGGGCAGATAAACAAGGACTCAACAAATAAAGATCTAGGAGGAAGAGCACCTCCTCACACTCCATTGAAATGATGAAAATACTTTCCTGGAATAGCAAGGGATTGGGGCACCCCATCAAAACAAATGCCTTAAAAGACCTCTTAAACCAAGAAAGACCAGAGATAGTTCTACTCCAAGAAACAAAGCTGGGATAGGTAGAGATGAATCAAATTATTGAGAAGCATAAATTTTATCAAGGTTGTGTGTGCGAATCTAGAGGGGCCTTAGGAGGAATCGTCACTCTTTGGCTCCAAGACAAATGGATCAAAATAGCAGAAACAGTGGAACGACATTGGATAAAGACTACTTTGCAGAATAATATGAGGAGTTATCAGTTAATCATTTTCAATGTCTATGTTCCGAATCACTATAGGGATAAGGAGGCTTGCTGGACATCTCTCAGCAACAACATTGCAGAGGAAGAGAACAGCAATATAATTGTTGGCAGCGACTTAAACCTTATCCTTCACGCTAATGAAAAGCGTGGTGGTAGCTTCAATCCCAACCCTTTCAAGAACCAGTTGGAACACGTCATGCAGCTCGCATATCTCATTGATATTGTCCTAAAGAACCGCAAGTTTACCTGGAGCAATCGCAGGCTTGGCAAAAATAATATAATGGAAAGGCTGGATCGAATATTGGTAAATGTTTCTTTTCTCTCATCTGTCGCTGTTGTTCATGTTTTGATTCTATCCTTCACTATATCAGATCATTATCCCACTATTTTAGCTTTTGAATCCCAATGTCCCTTGGGGCCAATCCCTTTTAAATATAGCCCCTTATGGAATCATAGTTCGACTGCCAAAACTCTAGTCCAGCAAACTTGGCGCTAGCATATAGAAGGTTCACCCAGCTATATTTGGGAAAGCAAATTGAGAAATGTTAGGCATGCTCTCAAGAACTGGGCAAAACTCCAATATAAAGAACCAGAAGCAAAGAAGATGGAAGTAAAATCCAAAATTGAAAATTTACACCATGCTATCGAAAACCAAGAATACACTCAAGCAAGTAAAAATCAAGAAGAGGATTTCTACAGTCAACTCTACAGCATCAGGAGAGAAGAGGAAAAAAAATGGCACATAAAATCAAGACAGGTTTGGTTGAAAAGTGGGGATAGGAACACTTCCTTCTTCCACAAGCAAGCAACTGTTAGACAAATTAGGAACAATATAACTGCTATTGTAGACAGCGCAGGTAACCAGCACAATGATCAGGCTTCCATCAAAAGCGCGGCTACAACGCATTTTAGAGAGCTCCTAACAAAAAAAGGGGAAGAGGAGAATTACACTGATTTCTTACAGCATATGCCAAACAAAAAATCAGCAGAAGACAATGAAAGACTGATTGAAGAGATTAAAGAGGAAGAAATCTTGGGAGCTATCTGGTGCCTCCAATTGGACAAAGCCCCATGCCCGGATGGTTTCCCAATCTATTTCTATAGGGAATTCTGGGAAACCATAAAAAAGGACCTCATCAGGTATTCAATTGTATTCAGAGGAAAAACAAAATGGGAGGCTTCACAAATTCAACCCATCTTGTTCTCATCCCTAAAGAGAGCCGCCCCTCTAACTTTTCCCGCTTCCGTCCTATTTCCCTATGCAACTCTTCATATAAAATTTTCACTAAAATCCTTGCCTCCCGACTAAAGCCTCTACTTCCAAGCCTTATTTATGAAAATCAAGGCAGTTTTATGGCCAACAGACAACTATTCGACTCTATCTTACTTGTCCAGGAAGCCATTCACTCAACCCTTTCTAGAGAGGAAAAGGGCTTCATTCTGAAACTAGACTTGGCTAATGCCTTTGACAGAATCTGGCACTCCTTTCTCTTTGCTACTCTTCAAAAAATGGGCTTCTCTTCCCCCTTCATTAACCTCATTAACACCTGCATTTCTGGACCTTAGATCACCCCTCTCATCAATGGAAGACCCGTCCCTGCTTTCCAATCCTAAAAAGGATTGAGGCAAGGTTGCCCTCTCTCCCCCTACTTATTCATCTTAATGGTCGAGTCCTTCAACTGTGTCCTCAATCATAAGAGGCAAGCAGGCCTCATCACCATAATTAAATTTGAGGATGGAGTGAAAAACATCAATCACTCTCAATTTGCTGATGATACCCCTGTTCATTGGAGGAGCTTCTGCAATAATTGCTCGAAGGTTCAAGCTCCTTCTTGATAAGTATATGAGATACTCTGGAGGAATGATCAACCATCTCAAAAGTTGCATTTATGGCTAGAATTCTTCAACTCAAACTCTTCAAAATATATCCATCATCTTTGGGGTGCCGTGCAAGTTAAAATGGGATCACTTCAGCTACTTGGGAATGCCAGTAAGCATGGGTCGAGCTAGAGCCGAAATTTGGGATAAAATTCTTGATAAATTAAAAAGAAAAGTTCACAAATGGGGATCCTTTCGGCTTAACCCTGCCGGCCGATTGGTGCTCCTTAAATCTGGGCTGTCCTCGCTTCCTTTATATCAGTTCTCCTTAGCCCAGGCACCTACCTCCTTTCATCTCAAAATGGAAAGAATTCTTAGACATTTCTTATGGCAGGGAGGAAAGAACGATAAGAAAAAATTTAATCTAGTCAGCTGGAAACAAGTTATTCAAAGCCACGAAAAAGGCGGGCTTGGAATCAGATCCCCACTGTTCACTAACTTAGCTTTTGATGGAAAGCTTATTTGGAGACTGTTAGAGGAGCAACATGCCTGGTGGAAAAGAGTTATTGAGGTCAAATATCTTAATACTCCAAAGCAATAGTTTTAGTGAAATTCCGGTAAGGAGTAGCACTGGTATTTGGAGACTTTGCAAAAAAGCCATTCCTTTTATGGCTCAAAATGTCTCAATGGTTCCCACAGGTGGGAACAAAGTCAACATCGCAAGTGATAAGATTATGGGAAATAAATCCATCAACAACTTTACAGATATGGAACCAATCATTCTCCATTTCCAAAGCAAGGGTCTATATCACTTAAATCAAATATCTTAGTGGGACACAAAAACGCAGGCCTGGAAAGGCTGGTGCTTCCCTCCCATCCCTGATCATCTCAAAGAATCCTTTAATAATTTCCAAGACCATCTTCACAACATCACACCTATAATCAAAAATGGTGGTAATGGTTTTCGTTGGTATCCTACAGGTTCAAGCTATTCAATTCATGCAGGTTATATTTTTTTGTGCAATAGGGATCTCCCCACTTCTCCATGGACGTATTCGAAAGCCACATGGAAAGCTGAAGCCATTCCCAAGGTTAAATTCTTCATATGGACCCTTTTAAAAGGGAAGACTCTCACCTCAGAAAATTTGCAAAAGAGAGGCATCTTGGGCCCTTCTCAATGTCCGAATTGCCTTGAAGCTGAAGAGACCATGCAACATCTCTTTATTTCATGCCCTTTCACCATCTCTTGTTGGAAATGTATAGTTCCCTTTGTCCCACTCACCTGGAATTCAAATCAATCCATTGGCGAAGCCCTTAGTAGCTGGAAGAAAAGCTATCCGTGGCCAAATAAGAAAAATAATGTTGTCAAGGGGGTATGGGACGCCCTCCCTTACGCTCTCTTATGAAAACTTTGGATCACAAGAAATCGTAAATTTTTTAGGGGCCAGGAGACATTAACTAGACTCCTTTGCAATAAAGCCAAAAGTCTGGCTATAGAAACCATAGCCGCCAAGAATTCCAAGAAAATCGACATGGCCAGCTTCTGTAGCGAAGAGAGAGATTTCATCAAGAATTTGATAGACACGTGTAGCAACCTCTATCCAGCAGTCAAATACAATAGCTATTCCAATACCTCTGGTCATAACTGGAAAATAAGATTAAAGCAGGGTGAATTTTCTGAATGGATCTCCAACATCAACACTCATATCATCTTCTTCGATGGCGCTTCCAAGTCTAATCCGGGAGCTGCGGGAGCAGGGCGAATCATCTATTTGCCTAATGTAGACCCCCTCATTTCCTTTGAGTGGGGTCTGGGAAATCTCTCCAATAATAGAGCTGAGGCCCTAGCTCTCTATCAAAGCCTGCTCCAACTTCAAAACCTTGGAATTACGAAAGCTTGGATTTTTGGGGTCTCTGCTATTATTATCAGTCTCATGATTAGCAAGAGAATGCCCTCCAATATTCATATTCAGTGAATCATCAGTAGATTTCAGAGCATGTTCTACCAATTTGGGGAGATCAAATTCTTTCATGTCCTCCGCACTTTCAACCGAGAAGCAGACAAGTTCGCCAGTCAAGATTGTTCCAAAACCAAAGGGAATTTCTTCTGCAATAACAAAGTTTCATTTCAATATCTTCCCTGACCCTCTTTTGGACTAATGCTATTCCGTTTAAGATTTTCTTCTGATTGACCTTCTAAGAAGCCCCCTGTCCAAATCCTCTGCAATTATGATTTGGTTTCCCCCTCTGTCATATGTCTTGTGGCCCTTTCCTTCTGATTCCTCTTGCCCTTTGCTTCCTGTACTCTCTTGTGAATTTCGAGAAGTCTCACCGTGTGCCTCCGTTTCTTATCCTTTCCATTTTTGCTAGCTACTATGGCCTGGACTCAGGTGTTTTCATCATTACTACTCTTCATTCTATCGCCCTTCAAGCCGCTCTCATATCCAAGTTACCAGGGGAAATTACAAGCTGGAGATTCCTATTAATTCATGCGCAAGTTGCCACAGACCCATCAAGCTGCCTGAGGAATCTTACGCGCGGCAGATTAGACTTTTAAAAACAGATTAAGATGTTTTGTAAAACTTGTTTTCTCCTCTTCCAATTTGTCCGGATTTATACTTGTATCAGTATTCCTCAGGTGAAAAACCTCCAGAGAATAGCAAATAGTAGCAATATCGTCAAAGAGCAGCTGTTCCATTCAATCTCTAAGTCTGTACTTCTGGAGATTTTCCTCCTTTTCTTTTTTTTAATTAAAAACAACAACCGACTTCATGAGAAAAAAAATGGAAGGTTATTCAAACATTATTTTACCTAACTTTAGCTAGTTCAAAACAACATCATTGTATATATCGTTTTATTGTTCCTAGTACTGCATGTGTGGGTGGATGTCATCAGAAATTGAAGCTCGGAGTGAAGGCCCTAAGTTTAAAATGAATTACTACCATATGTAATGAATTTTCTGTTAATCATGTCAATTCAGTTGATTGGAGGTCAAATAAATGCCCAATGTAGAGGGCTACTAGTCTACAGTGTTCTTGGAACCTCATAGGGAGGATACCATCCCCATTAGAGCCACTGTTGCGGTCCTATATGATGAAAGCTTGACTAAACTTGGGGCGGGGGGGGGGGGGGGGTTGAATCAATTTAGTATATTCATGGACATTAAAATTATTTTCATTGATCTCATTAATTGAACCATTATATGAGAAACTTAACAAATGATGACCAACAGATTGAATATGTGAACAACGATTAATATTCAAACCAAAACATCATATCATCACATAATAATAATAACAATTATTGACGCCAGATATATGTGGAAACCCATAAAGGGAGAAAACCATGATTTTATTATTGTTGTGATGCAAAGATAAGCTCCTACTCCTTATTACATCTAATTTTTGGTATGCTCCAACCTATAAGAGGTTGCTACCTCAATTTTTTGCAAGTTGTAACATGAAAGGAAGCTCCAACTCGCATATGATTTATGTAGGCTACAACCCACAGGAGGTTCCTACCTCAACTAGCTCCAACTGTATATTTATCAAACCACCACTTGAAAGGAGACTATCATCCCCTGATGCAAACAAGAAACAACAATGTGCTGGTTTACTTGGTCACAAATTTATGCATGTCTCCCTCTTCATTTTTTCCTGTTCTTCCTTTCAAATATGCATCACGTATGCTTCAAATGTATGAGGTAACTAATGCATAATAGCTTAATCATCTCTCTCACATTCTCCCATTCTCTAACCTCTTTCTACCTTCCAAATAAACATCTTTTATAAAGATAGTTTGTATCCTACATAGGAATATGAGGTGAATAGGCTTGAATCTTTTCCTTCCACCCATTCATTTCCAAACTACTCATATCTTGAATATTAGAACAAGAAAAATATATAATCCATATAATATTAATTTCATCCACATGTAATCATTATATGCATCAAACTAATGTAAACATTAAATACCAATATTTATCATTAATGCATCACAACAATCTTTGCAACACCTTTGCGTTTTCCTTGGAGTCTTGCCTTTGCATTACAAAAATTAAGCTTAATCAACAATTTCACATCAAAAATTATTCATAAAACAACCCCTGCAACATTATCCAAGCATCAATCCATCAACATGACATCAAGGTATTTTTTTCTCCTCTATCCTTGCTCCGCTACTCTTCTTGCTCTTCCTGTTATGCCTTCTGCTCCTTTGCTTGTTGTTCATGTGTTGCTACGTTGCATGCTTCTCCTTTGCTTGTTGTTCCTGTGCTGCTCCTTTGCCATGAATGACAATATTGCCAACAATCTCCTCCTTTGGCATTGATGGAAAAACACTGATCCTCCCCCTTTTGTCTCGAGAAGTGTCTTCCTTCCTTTGATTACCTCCCCTTTGACATCAATGTCAAGGGGTTTACAAATGTCGAGATGAATTATTAGGGATGCTCCACTCCATATGGATTATTAGGGCTACTCCAGATTAAATGAATGCTACTCCAAATTGACATATAAACATTGTTCCAAATACGCTTTAGGATTTTCTTGTAAAATATTGCAAGATGCTATTGAGAGAACACTTTCTATGATATTAAAAGTGCATATAGATAAAATATAAGTTCTGAATAATACTCCATAACCACTTGAGATTTTGTAGCAACCTCGAACAACCATTTCATTTTCATCATGCATTTTGAAGCTTCCATAGGGGTCTTTCATATGAAGCATATATATTTTTTAATTTATTGAACCCAGAGTAGATTATCCTTCAACTGTTACAAGAGAATTAACATTTTTCTCCAATTTAGAAGGAAGCAATATAAACCACAATTCTCTAATTTTGAAGCAATAATCCTTAAAAAACATATGTTTAAGAAAAATATATAGTGCTTCATTGATTCTAAGAAGTGCCCTAGCATTGATAGCCACATAAATTGTAATTGTTGCTTAGTTGAATCTGTAGTCCTACATAAACAATATATCAATCATTATGCCATGTCAATAGCCCTATGCTTCTTCCATTATCTTAACGCAATGGATGATCTCTGCTTTCATTGGGTAATGAATGAATGTTGCCACTACATGAATGAGAGCAATGCTCCTCAGGGGGTCCAATTCTTGCCTTCTCAATGAATTACAACTAACTCACAATCTCTTGTATTGAAGAGACTCAATGTATCATTTATGTATAACTCTGCATTGCATATGTGGTGGATATTGAATGCTATAGAAACCAAGCATATCATAGCTAAACTATTATAGATAATGGCATATAGAAACTCAGCCTTGATAGATAATAGTGTTGTGTGGAAAGGCGTTTCTTATTCCGACCCCACTCATTCAAATGCATCAATGAGATTTAAATGCTGCGTAAATCCATTGATATGATTTGATTCCAATATTATGAATGATTGTGGTTGTCCCACTTGAATGAAGTGAAAATCTGGCAGAGGATATAATAGACCTCAACAATGCTTGAGATACCATCCTGGTAGAGTCACAGGAATCATTTTTTCATAAACACTATCCGCATCTGAGGACCATACCCAAACACATACATCACCATCTGGAATCTGGATATCATATGCTCTACAAAGGACTGTCGATCATGCATCTATTGAAGACCAATGTCATTGTCAGGCTGCACGAGGAGATAGATCGGTTAGATGTATTGGTGGGAAAGAGTTTGCCGAGTCATTAGCTCCTGATGTTAAAAAATTATTGATTTCAAATGGCCCCAGACCACTTTTCAGGAAGAAAGTTGCTCTTTGTCTTCTACGCTTGTACAGAAAGAATCCAGATGTTGTCAGTGTAGAGGGTTGGTCAGATCGCATGGCACAACTACTTGATGAGCGTGATCTTGGTGTTCTTACTGCTGTGATGAGTCTTCTTGTAGTATGGAATACCAAGTCCATGGATGTAGGTTAAGACGATGAGGGCACTTTAGTATTTTCCAACGATTGAGGACCCCGACATTAGAAGGTAATTATTTGAGGTTCTTTAGCGCATTTTGATGGGCACATATGTTGTGAATAATGTAAACAAAAATAATGCATCACATGCGGTGCTGTTTGAGGCCCTCGATTTGGTGATGCATCTTGATGATGAAAAGGAGATGAATTCCCAATGTGTTTCTTTGATTGGGAAATTTATAGCTGTGCGGGAACCTAAGATTTAATATCTTGGGTTGGAAAATATGACTAGAATGTTGATGGTAACATATGTTCATGAGAGCATAAAAAAGGCACCAAGCTCAAATTATTACTTCTTTAAAATATCCTGAAATAAGTATAAGGAGACAAGGTTTGGATTAGTTATATGGGATGTGTGATGTTACCAAAGTGAATGATATAGTTGAAGAGCTTTTATAGTATCTTACGACAACTGACTTTTCAATACGAGAGGAATTATCTCTTAAGTCCGAAATACTTGCTGAGAAGTTTTCACCCGATCTCTCATGGTCTGTTGATGTGATCCTTCAGTTGATAGACAAGGAAAGCGATTTCATAAGCGATGACATATGGTTTCGAGTGGTGTAGTTTGTCACAAATAGTGAGTAATAATAATAATGTAGATCAACTGGATGAAGATGATATGATGCAACTAAGGGAGCGAAGAATGCACCAGATAGAGAAAAATGGTTGCAACGAAGCAGTATTGGATTTGAAAATTCGAAGATGGATCAAATTATTGATTTCTGAAAAGTGATGGACAACACATACTAGAGTGTAGAGAATTATGAAATTTATTGTTGCTGTAAGCTCATTTAACGCGAGTGGAGTTCGCACCCTCTGCAATATTTTCCGTCTATAAGGATGAAACTTGAATTTCAGCAATCTTAGGATGCATGGTAGTGGAACCAATCAATAATTTTATCATTTCTTTGTTTATCAACAATTAGAAACGACTTCAATATGATGAGAGAATACTGCCCAGGAATAGAACTCACGGCCTCTTCACGACGTCCCTAGTGCGTATAACGAAGAGGTGTCCATGGTAAGCCACAAGCCAGTGCCTCCTATCATTGATTGGCCATTGCTTCTCAATGCACTGCACTTCTAAGGGCATAGTAAATATAATCATAGGTTTAAAACATTAATCATTATTTATATTATTTATATATATATATATATAGATACCCTTTATAATGATAATGTCAAAATATATACATATCAACATGTAGTATATCCATGCATATTGATGGCACATAAAATATCATGTCTTCTACATAGGCATTTACGGAATTGATGACATATTTTCTACATTTCGACCTAAATTAACGTAAACCATAGCATGCCACAAACCTAATAATATCACAATACTTCTTTGGTAGGATACATGGATGGTTGAGAACATAATTCATTCATCGGAAAGATATAAATCATGTGCAAGTATAAACTAATGATGACTACACCATAAGAACGCAACTCCAAATAGTCCATTTCAAGAAAGATTGATATATTTTGACATAAATGTTGTCAACCAAGGAATATATTTTGTACTCAAATTATGGTTGTGCCAACCGATAGGCCGTGCCATGTATTAACGTTGCAACATAAACCAACTCTGCCCAATACATAAACTACACTCTGCGAAGTCTATAAACAGTGGAATAGTCAGTTTTATTTCCTCCAATGCAATCATAAACACCAATATTTATATCCATATGTCCCACATAATATAACATACTAGAATATGAAATAATGATTTCATTGAATGCAACATTAATAGCCAACCAAGAGTGGTATACCAGCAACAAGCGATGTACCGAAAAACCCAAGAGATAATATGTTTGCAGAAAATTATGTGTCACCATAAACAAACTTCATGGAATAAATTCAGGCAGTGAAGGTTCCTCTGATATTGTAGGTATTTACTTTCATGCAAATGTTGAAGAAGATATGGAATCCGCACATGCTGCAAGGGAAATTGTACCTAATGATAGAAAGATAATCGAAAATGCTAATTCATCTCGATTATCCTTTTAGTTTGTAAGATGTTTCAAATACAGTCACTGCTTTTGAATATTTTGGAGGTGATAATTGACTTTTTGGATTGCAAGAAACTAAATTTCATTCCAAGTTGAATATTATAATGGATAGGAAACTGAAAGTCCCTTTCAAGTAAATAGGGTAGTTCAATATGATGCTCAACTGGAAAATGTAGCCACGTTTCTAACTCATTTCAACTGCGGTGCATTTCTATGCCACACTGCCGTGTCATTAATGCCTTGCCATCATGCCAGCTTCCGTTTTCTTGTCACCTCCCATGTGTCTTGTTTGTGCCATAAAAATGTGCCACCTTCATGTCAAGGAGGCCTCAATGAAATTTCTACCTCGCAATCTAACAACAGAATTGAAGGAGCTAAGAGCAATGTTCCATAGTCATAGGTGCTTGGGATTACACTTCTTTAATTCCCCTTTTGTGAGATATTGCAATGCGATATTTATTACTCGACCCCTTCGGTGAGATTTTATCAAAATACAGATCTTTTGACTCAACAAAATAAATATGAAAATATCTATCGCCAAATGTTGAAGAAGTCAAACTCTGCAGGCAAGATATTTTGATCTTCTCAAGTTTACTCAGCACATTATTCTTTGGCATTCTCAGTTATTTTCAGCCCTCATAGAATTATTTGTCAAAATCGTTATCATTCTTCTTTATTGCATTCTAATCATATCATTGAGCATTTCTTTGTCAACTTGGTCACATGACAATTACATAACTAAATATCCTCTGAATCACGAACCTCTGCATTCTGTGTAACTGTCTTGTGATTTTTTGGAAGAAAAAAAAATCACCATTCTTCTTTATTGCATTCTCATCATATCGCTGAGTGTTTCTATGTTGACTTGGTCACATGGCCGTTGCACAATTAACTATCCTATGAATCACAAACCTTTGTATTCTGTGTAATTGTCCTATGATTTGTTGGTAGTAAAAAAAATTCACATCATCGTATGTTGGCATACAACTATCTAACATTTCAAGTCCATAACGTATGTTCTGGACTTGCATTAATTAACATGTAACGTTCCATCTCAATTACTTTTGCTGCAAATTAATGTCGGGTTTGTCTCTTGGATGAATTTCCACTATATTGGCTAGCTATGTCAGATTGGGTGGTACTGTCACAATTAATACACTCCGTGTAATATCCAATATATGCCAATAACCAGTGTTGTAGTCAAATATGCACATTGACAAAAGTATTAATGCTGGCACAATATAAATCCATGTGAAAATGAATTTTCCTGTTCACTGCCATGTATTTGACATACTCATCCTTTGGATACATTTTAATGCATTCTTCAAATAGCACATGATATGTAATGCTCGTTTCTGCAATCTTTATGTAATATATGTGTATTAAACACAGTCATAGATCCTAGTTTTGCAAGTATCTTGAGATCGTGGTCTCCTTTGCTTAGCTATCAAACTTGGAGACTTGGATTCATTTCTCCCCATAGTCAATGAAAAATGTTTGCTTCTTGATAACTACCAACACCCTCATTTTTTTTTTCTTTTTTAAATCGTAACTGCATAACTTTTATGTTCTTGTTACAGGCTTCATGCCATTTATTTATAATAAAAAAAGAGCCTCGTTCAATCTATTGTTCTTCACCAAAATATTGATAATGGTATTATAAGAGATCACAGTGAGAAAACACTTATTACGTTTCATCGTCT
Organism: Pinus tabuliformis; assembly: GCA_031772625.1. Lineage (NCBI taxonomy): Eukaryota > Viridiplantae > Streptophyta > Pinopsida > Pinales > Pinaceae > Pinus > Pinus tabuliformis. The sequence continues at coordinate 312,437,850 of CM062809.1, forward strand.
CCCAATTCACACTTCAATAGCAGAAACACCACCAATTGGCTCCATAGAATCCATGTCTACAATAACGCTTCATTTGTATGCAATGCCCAAACTATATGTGTCTATTTTGCAGCATTTGTTGTTGGCTTGAGTGCACCACCAATTTCACAACAAATTGCACAACAAATATGTTCATTCAGTTTACCAAAAGCCTTACATTTTCTACAAAGCCAACGAGAGATCTGCAAACAATATGATGGACTAGCATTCAACCATTCATCAATCCCATAGCAGGACTGATGCACATAAATTGCATAGCTCTTCTTTTCATTACTTGACGTAGAGACTCCTTTTCTTTTGTATAATTTCCCTTAGAATTTTTATGTTATTTGGACCCTACGCCCTTTATGCAAAGCCATGGGTAGTGAGCTTACAACCCTCAAATATTTATTTATTTTTGTTGATTTGTTTAATTCTGCTGCAGAGCCTTACTGTAAAAATCATAATATTCGTTTCCATTGTATGCTTTGTCCCTGCATAGTTTGCTTTTTCCCTCCATAGTTTGTCTTCAAATGTCCATTCTTAGGTCCTCAAGATCTTTAATTGCATACTTCAAGCATTATCTGATATCTTGTCAGAAACATTTATGTAACAAATTCCTTTGTCATACTTCGTAAGCTTACTCTCCTCATATTTTTTATTTCTCCCATGCATTTTTGAAAGTTCTCTCCCCCTGAAACATTGTTACTCTATGTCAGAACAAGTTTTTCATTTCTTTCATGAGAAGCCCCCCCTTAGACCAAGCTAGGTCACTAGTTGTTCTTTATTCTTCCTCTTCCATACTTTAGTGGACTCCCTGCTGCTGTGTGTATCTTCATTTCCTTTTGGCTCATTGTTTGGTTTGTTCTGAATGACTTCTTCCTTTTGTTTGGAGTTCTTTAAGGTATAATGCAACTTGCAATCCTTGGCTATGTGGCCAATATTGCTACATAAATAACACCTTGTTTGGCTATGAAATGGAGGAGATGGTTTGTTTCTTCTTTAGTTCATGTTCTTCTTTGTATACATTTTGCATTGAACAACTTTATGTCCAAATCCATTGCATAAATAACAGTAACCATATAAATTATTTGTGTACCTAGTGAACGAATCTATTCTCTGTTTTCTTGCTTGAGGGAGCCTTCTTATTTGTTGCATATTTTGTTGATTAGCTTTTATTTGTTTTCTCTTACATTTTTTTGTTACATGTATAGGTCCATGATAGGGAAAATATTTGATATCTTTTACACACGCATAGATTCTCCTTTGGGATATTCTAAATTCATTCAACTCATATCCAAGAGGAAATGACCTTTTTGTTACAAACCCCTTCTTAACCTCATTCTTTGGCTCTTGATGTTGCTTCTTGTTTTTTTGTGCTTCTTTACAACTCATGTTGTTGTTGGATTTTTTTTTTTTTAAATTTGTAGATTCTTTGAACATTGCTTTTGATCTACTGTGCTTTTATGAGTTTTTCATAGAGGCAACCTCCTCTTCTAGCTGCTTACACAAAATTTTCTTTTCATCTAACTCCCTTTTTGTTGAATTAGTCTCAACCTCTTACCTTTCACACTTTACCTCTTTTTCCTTTAGTTGACTATTCATCGTCTCTTCTATTCTCCTTGTCTATCTAATTTATGTCTTTAGATTTACAATCACTTCCTTGTATTGATGCTCTCTCTCATTACATATTTGCACAAGTTTCTTTAGGTCTTTGTTTTCAATGTTCAATCTATCTATTTCTGCCAATGCTAAGTCAAGCCTAGCTTGATGTTCAATTAAATTTTCATTTGTATTTTCCCCATAAAATTCAAGTGCAATCAGACATGCAAAGATTTCATTTAATTGAATGCTTTCCTTTGGACATGGATTTTTATTCTTCCTCTTCCTCTTTTCTTTTTTCTGCATTGCTACTACTAGTCTCTCTTCCATGCATGAGATGCAATCTATCCCAGATTTCTTTTGCAGAATTTAAGTCTATTACTCTATCAACATCCTTATCATGACGATTGTCATACATAGTACATTTTGTCTTAGTATTCCTTTATTTTTCTTGCACAGAGGGAGAGTCTTTATAGTAACGTTCACATACAAGCTTTCATACACCAGGTCCATAAGCTATCAGTTTTGTTTTAACTTTATCTCTCCATTCATGAAAGTTTGATATACCAAGCAAAAGCACATTTTGATAGTCCATGATTCAACGAGATCTACCTTCAAGATATTAAGCTCACACTGAAGGAACCTGCTCTGATACCAATTGATGAAAGCATGAATAAAATGAGAAGGGAGGGGGGTGAATTTTAGTATATTCATGGACATTAAAATTATTTTCATTAATCTCATTAATTGAACCATTACATGAGAAGCTTAACAAATGATGACCAACAAATTGAATATGTGAAAAACAATTAATATGCAAACCAAAACATCATATCATCACATAATAATAATAACACATATTGATAACAGATATATGTGGAGATCCATAAATGGAGAAAACCATGATTTTATTATTGTTGTAATGCAAAGGCAAGCTCCTACTCGTTACTTCTAATTTTCTATAGGCTCCAACCTACAGGAGGCTGCTACCTCAATTTTCTGTAAGCTACAACATGCAAGGAAGCTCCATCTCCCATATGATTTCCGTAGGCTACAACCCACATGAAGTTCCTACCTTAGCAAACTATAACTGGATATTTATTCAACCACCACTTGAAAGGATACTACCATCCCCTGATGCAAACAAGAAACAACAATGTGTTGGTTTATCTAGTCATAAATTTCTGCATGTCTCCCTCTTTATTTCTACCTGTTCTTCCCTTCAAATATGCATCACATATGCTTCAAATGTACCATGTAACTAATGCATAATAACTCAATCAACTCTCTCACATTATCCCATTATCTAACCTCATTTTGCCTTCCAAATAGGAATATGAAGTGAACAGGCTTGATTGTTTTCCTTCCAATCGTTCATTTCCAAACTCTTCATATCTCGAATACTAGAACAAGAAAAATAAATAATCCATCCAATATTAATTTCATCCACATGTAATCATTAAATGCATCAAACTAATGGCAACATAAAATACCAATATTTATCATTAATGCATCACAACAATCTTTGCAACATCTTTGGCTTTGCCCTAGAGTCTTGCCTTTGCATCACAATAATTACGCTTAATCAATGATTTCACATCATAAATTCTTCATAAAAAAATCCCTGCAACATTATACAAGCATCAGGCCATCAAAATTCCATCAAGGTACTTGTTGCTCCTTTGTCCCTTGCTCTGCTACTCCTTTGCTTGCTCTTCATGTGTTGCCTATTTCTCCTTTGCTTGTTGTCCCTGTCATGTGTCTTTGCATGTTGATCCTTTGCCTGATGTTCCTATGCTTCTCCTTTTGCATTAATGACAATATTGCCAACACTATAAATATAATGATCAAGGTATGATTATCTACTTATTTATCCCAATGGGATGTTGTAAGTTATTTTACACTTTAATTTGTTTTTAGTGTTTGAAAAGAAAAGATAAAAAATGAAAATAGAAAAAATAAAAAATAAAATAGAAAAAGAAAGAAAAATAGAGAAAAAATGAAGAGAGGAATAAAAGAAAAGTATTTAAATAAAAAAAATGAAATAAAATCCCCAAAAGGGCACAGAAGCCAAAATGGCAGCCTAAATCGTTTTGTTTATTATCCTAAAATCTTGGTTAAATTAGCAAAATAATGGTTTAAAAAGTGAATAAAAATTGACACGATGTTTTGTCAATTTGTAATAATTTTTTGACGCTTTTAGATGAATGAGATCGTCCCCAACAAAATCAATGATAGAGAATGATGTTTGGGCCCCCCTGACCTCCCAAAGGTTAATGAAGAGGGGGGTGGGGGTCCAAAAAGTGGTTTGATTGAAACCACCAACGCCACGTGGTGGACCCACAGGCATTTCGGGGCCTCTCCTCCCTTACCGCTTATCGTTCAACCCCCCCGAAAACCATCTCCCATTTACGCTTGCCCTTACTCCCACTGGCTCCCGCTCCATTCATAGCACGCCACCACATCCGTCCATGCCACAACATCCGTCCATGTCACCTTACCCCCTTATGTCACATTACCGTTGCCATTTCCCACCAATGGTCATTTAGACGTTGGTCATTAACTCCCACCAATGTTTACACCTTTAATTGCGACACTCCAAAAATGAAAATTTTGCCGTTAATTTTATTTCCTTTTCACTTTAAAAATATTGCAGTGACCAACATTTCTCCCTTTTCTATTTCATTGTATCAATGTAGGTCCACACCTAGAGATTATTTCAGTGCACCATTGCCCTCTGCAATGGCCATCCTCTCCTATTATCATTAAGTACAAATCGGGTAATTTCCCTTGAGCCTCTTTACAATCTGAAATGTTTTCACAAAAGGGAAAAGCGAAAATTGTCATCGAGTGTCCTGTCTTACCCTTTGTTCCCAATTTAAATGAGTTGCCTCTGGTTGACACACAATATAAAATAACGAAAACTCAATGTGAATTTTATTTATATGAGTTGCCTAATTGGGCGAATCAATTTTTTTTATACAATAATGATGATTTAAGTATCTGGGAATTGTTTTTACCTTAGTTTACCTTTCCTTAGACTCATGTTTTCAAAGATTTTGTTACATGGTGTCATCTTAGGTACCTCCTCATCCAGAAAGTGATAATTGGTCAAAACAATGAAATCCTATTGTCAATTACCCCAGAGGCTATTTGTGAAGCCCTTCAGTTCAATTCCCAAACTTCTTTACACCCATTTTCCACTATTGCACTCATGGAAATATACCAAAATCTTACCTTCCCCCAACAAGCCCATATTTTTGAACGTTTTCTTCCTGAGAATTCTAAATTGCCTAGAAATAATCCCCCATTCTCTGCTTCTATTTTCCCTGAAATGTCAAGGAAAGTTATTTCCATGGTTACTTGCCTATTAGGTTATCCCACAGACCACTGGGTACATGAAGTAGTGTTAGCATTTTTGTCAGTATTTTCAATCAATACCTATCATATGTTATTCATGATTGATTTATGAAATTTAAAGCTGAAGGCACATTCAAACACCAAACCATCCTAGTATATTTGATTTTTTGTGTGGTGTTATCTTTTAGAGTCATCGCATTCATGTTTTTGGAATCGACGTTTCGAACCATCCTCTGTGGTTCATCATCAGGATAGATCCATGAGTGAATAAGTCAGAACTCAATAGCGTAAATAAATAATGGTGAGGGTAGGGTTGGGAATGAATGGTAGTCGACAAGATTGATAATGCTTTAATGCAATTTTAATTTTAATTTTAATTTTTAATTTTGTTAATGATTTTAGTTTTAGTTTTTATTTAATGTTTAGTTTTCTTTTGAAGTATTAAAATTTATTTTCTTTTAAATTTGTATTTCTTAGTTTTAATTGAATGATTAAAATAAATAAGTATTAATTGTTCCTAATATTTATTAATGTTGATAAATTAACCTATTATTTTTGCATGATTAATTAATTGAAATTCAATGTTTAAATTGAATATTTTTTTATTATTAATCTTTAATTTTGTTTGAAATAAATTGAGAATTATAATTTTTTTTAATCTTTATTGATAATAAACCTTAAAATTCTAATGTTGTTACAAAGTTTGAGTGCTTATCAACTTTATTATATCATTGTTAATTATTATTAATTAATTTGTAAAGTTTCAAATTAGAATAGAATATGGTGATTGAAACTCAAGTTTTAATTAAAAATTAAAATAAATTAAATTGAAATCCTGAAATTATTAATACTTGATTTTAGTTTTTATTAAAATATTTTAATAAATTTTTAGGGTTGGTATACTATAAGGAATACCATGGAGGGAAAACCTAGTGATACGAGGGTGGGGAGCATCTAGGAGGGAGTGGAATCAGAGGTTAGAGTGGGAATCCAATTATCATTTATTTTCCAACCATCGTTGCAGTTAAGGTTGTCAGGGCGTTTTCCTATTTCGATAGCTTCTCTAAATTTCCTATGGTGATAATAATCAATTTTGGCCACAACACAAGAGTTTTCAACACAAATATGATGATTGGTTTTGCTAAAGTGCTCAGCCAAAGCTAAAGTTTTGGAACGGTGATCCTTAATGTCAGCGACATGCTCTTGAATCCTAGTTGAGATTGATTGACTAATATCATCAATGTAGGATTTGAGACAAGAACAAGGAACCAAATAAACCCCTTTGTGGCATTTAGGATCAATAGGATCTTTTACCGATTTTAGGCATCTGCTAATGGTGTTCATAGGCTTGAAGGTGGTTTTTATATTTTTCTTCTTTAAAATATGAGAAATTTTATCAGTGGTGCCCAATATGTAGGGGAGGTGGACCTTACCAGCACAATCATCCATTGGTTGTTTGCTTTTAGGATTCTGTGCCTTCTTGAAAGCTTTGATTCCTTGGTGTCTTTTATAACCATTATTTTCAAAAACATCCATGAGATGATCCTTCTCCTGCTCAAAATGATCATGATCTGAAATGTGAACAACCCTGGGTGCTAGAGTGTTGAGAACCCCTAGTTTCTGAACAACATGATGGTGAGAGTTGGCATGAAGGTAATGCTTAGTGTGGGTTTTCTTACGATAGATCTGGTGAGATATTGAGCCATCTTGGTTTCTCTTGATTAGGATGTCAAGAAAGGGAAGGCTACTATTCTCTCCACTTCCATAGTGTAGAAATTTTGAATAATATGACACATATTCAATGGAGATTATCCTGATCATGTACTATTGCGGAATACATACACAATACATAAGCTCCTCTACATTGATCATCAATTTACAGAAGCAGAAACATTCATAGGCGCACATAGAAGCATCAATCAAACTCATTAACACAGTATGTATCCCAGGGAAAGCATCTCGCTAAAAACCCTAACTATCTGTATATTATATTGATTGAATCATGTAACATTACAAAGTACAATGCTTATCACAAGCAATCCAGTACCAGCTCCACTTGTTACACACAATACAACTAAGATCTGATCTCCAAATCTATTCCACTGCTTGCTTGCCTCTCCAGCTCAATACCTGCTCAAGAACTGATGAGAATGGCTTCCCAAACTCGTATTTCACCTCAAAATAATCACTCACACTTTGTTGGACGTGAGCAAAGGCTACAATACTGGGCAAATACGTGAGAAAACTCATTGGCATCCTCAATCCCTTGATTGTGCAAGATCTGGTGCACAACTATAGTCACAACTGATAGCAATCTGATTCTCTACCACCTGTCCCTGTTGAACTAAACATGCACTGACATGCAACTGAGTTAACTGATGTATTCATTAGTTGTATTATGAGTTAATAACTTGTGAATTAATTAATAACTAATTCACCCAACTCATCTCTAGTCTATTGATCAGTTAGCCTAAATACAACCAGTTTAACAAAGCTAAACTGAACACAACTCCATCAACTGCACCTCTAGTCCACTAAACTCAACTCACTTGAGTTTTAACTGAAGTCCTGCATGCAAATATTAGTCATCCTATAGGTAACCACGTATTTCCCTCTGGGATCTGCATGTACCACATCCGTAGCTCATCTTGAAGTGCTCCAAGAGAATAAGATCAAGTTTATAGTCCAAATATTATTACGAGACAATAATATTTGACTTTTCTATTTTTGACAGTCAGTCTAAAAATAGACTTTGATCACTCACATTGTGATCATTCACACTTTGATCAAAAATAGAAGTCCATCTATTTTTTCCCAACTTGACCAATCATCCATAAATAGCAACCTGCAATCCATAGACATGATCCATATGTCTCAAAATAGACATAGTCTAAAAATAGACTTGCGCCAAAAATAGCCTGCGGGCCCACTTAGTGAAGGCGACTCTTTTCACTAAGCTCCATCATCTTGTTGCACTCTCAACAAGCATTTCTTGTTGCACACTTTTCAACACATACTAAACTTTATAGAATTAGATTAACTGTTAAGGTGCTTTAGGAAAATGTCCAATTTTTCTTTACCATGAGGCCAAATAATATAAGTGTCATCAACAAATCTTTTCCAAAACTTAGGTTTTAATGGGGAAGACTCAATGGCTTTAGCTTCAAAATGTTCCATAAATAGATTGGCAATGATGGGAGACAGAGGTGATCCTGTAGCTACACTACAATTCTACTCATATGTATCATCTTTGAAACTAAAAAAGGTTTATTTCAGACAAACTTCTACTAATTTATCTATGTTAGGATTATTGACTTTATGGACGCTTCCATGGCTTCATCTATGAGAATGTTAGTGTAGAGAGATTTTAGATCAAAACTCACCAAGATGATCACCTCTGTCTATCTGTTTATGGAAATTTTGAAGCTAAAGCCATTGAGTCTCCTATAGATGAAGCCATGAGTCACTGATCCTGACACAACTAAATTAGTAGAAGTTTGTCTAAAATAAACCTTTTTCAGTTTCAAAGATGATATATATGAGCATACTTGCAGCGTAGCTATGGGATCACCTCTGTCTCCCATCATTGCCAATCTATTTATGGAACATTTTGAAGCTAAAGCCATTGATTCTCCCATAGATGAAACCATGATTCACTGATCCTGACATAGACAAATTAGTAGAAGTTTTTCTGAAATCAACCCTTTTCAGTTTCAAAGATGATATATATGAGTAGACTTGCGGCATAGCTATGGGATCACCTCTGACACCCATCATTGCCAATCTATTTATGGAACATTTTGAATCTAAATCCATTGAGTCTCCCATAGATGAAGCCATGAGTCACTGATCTTGACACACCTAAATTAGTAGAAGTTCCTCTGAAATCAACCTTTTTTAGTTTCAAAGATGATATATATGAGCAGACTTGTGGTGTAGCTATGGGATCACCTTTGTCTCCCATAATTTCCAATCTATTTATGGAACATTTTGAACCTAAAGCCATTGAGTCTCCCATAGATAAAGCCATGAGTCACTGATCCTGACATAGCTAAATTAGTAGAATTTTATCTGAAATCAACCTTTTTCAGTTTCAAAGATGATATATATGAGAAAACTTGTAGCGTAGCTATGGGATCAACTTTGTCACCCATCATTGCCAATCTATTTATGGAACCTTTTGAATCTAAAGCCATTGAGTCTCCCATATATGAAGCCATGAGTCACTGATCCTGACACAACTAAATTACTAGAAGTTTGTTTGAAATCAACCTTTTTCAGTTTCAAAGATGATATATATGAGCAGACTTGTAGTGTAGCTATGGAATCACCTCTGTTCCCCATCATTTCCAATCTGTTTATAGAACATTTTGAAGCTAGGTCCATTGAATATCCCATAGATGAAGCCATGAGTCACTCAACCCAACACAACTAAATTAGTAGAAGTTTGTCTGAAATGAACCTTTTTCAGTTTCATAGATGATATATATAAGCAGACTTGCAGCCTAGCTATGGGATCACCTCTGTCTCCCATCATTTCCAATCTGTTTATGGAACATTTTGAAGCTAAAGACATTGAGTCTCCCATAGATGAATCCATGAGTCACTGATCATGACACAACTAAATTAGTAGAAGTTTGTCTAAAATCAACCTTTTTCAGTTTCAAAGATGATATATATGAGTAGACTTGTGGCGTAGCTATGGGATCACCTTTGTCTCACATCATTGCCAATCTATTTATGCAACATTTTGAAGCTAAAGCCATTGAGTCTCCCATAGATGAAGCCATGAGTCACTGATATTGACGCAACTAAATTAGTAGAAGTTTGTTTGAAATCAACCTTTTCCAGTTTCAAAGATGATATATATGAGAAAACTTGAGGCATAGTTATGGGATCACCTCTGTCTCCCATCATTTCCAATCTGTTTATAGAACATTTTGAAGCTAAAGCCATTGAGTCTTCCCCATTAAATCCTGGAAAATATTTGTCGATGACACTTATATTATTTGGCCTCATGGAAAAGAAAAATTAGACATTTTCCTAAAGCACCTTAACAGTCAATCTAATTCTATAAAGTTTACAATGGAAGTGGAAGAGAATGGTAGCCTTCCCTTTCTTGACATCCTAATCAAGAGAAACCAAGATGGCTCAATATCTCACCAGGTCTATCGTAAGAAAACCCACACTGAGCATTACCTTCATGCCAACTCTCACCATCATCTTGCTCAGAAACTAGGGGTTCTCAACACTCTAGCAACCAGGGTTGTTCGCATTTCAGATCATGATCATTTTGAATAGGAGAAGAACCATCTCATGGATGTTTTTGAAAAGAATGGTTATAAAAGACACCAAGGAATCAAAGCTTTCAAGAAGGCGCAGAATCCTAAAAGCAAACAACCAATGGATGATTGTGCTGGTAAGGTCCACCTCCCCTACATATTAGGCACCACTGATAAAATTTCTCATATTTTAAAGAAGAACAATATAAAAACCTCCTTCAAGACTATGAACAACATTAAAAGATGCCTAAAATCGGTAAAAGATCCTATTGATCCTAAATTCCACAAAGGGGTTTATTTGGTTCTTTGTTCTTGTGGCAGATCCTACATTGGTTATACCAGTCGATCAATCTCAACTAGGATTCAAGAGCATGCTGCTGACAGTAAGGATAACCATTCCAAAACCTTAGCTTTGGTTGTGCACTCTAGCAAAACAAAACATCATATTTGTATTGAAAGCTTGTGTTGTGGCCAAAATTGATCACTATCACCATAGGAAATTTAGAGAAGCTATCAAAATAGGAAAACACCCTAACAACCTTAACTACGATGATGGTTGGAAAATAAGTGATAATTGGATTCTGATTCTAACCTCTAATTCCACCCTCTCCTAGATGCTCCCCGCCCTCTTATCGCTAGGTTTTCCCTCCATGGTCTTCCTTATAGTATACCAACCCTAAAAATTTATTAAAATATTTTAATAAAAGCTAAAATCAAGTATGAATAATTTTAAAATTTCAATTTAATTTTTATTTTATTTTTAACTAAAAATTTAGTTTAATTCATTGTCAATCACCATATTCCATTATAATTTGGAACTTTACAAATTAATTAATAATAATTAACAATGATATAATAAAGTTGATAAACACTAAAACTTTGTAACAACATTAACATTTTAAGGTTTATTTTTTTTTTTCCTAAAGCAAGAGTCATACCTTCGTTATCATTAAATTAGAAAATAATTTACATAGAATACAACCATCCACATGGATCCATGGATCATGCAAAAACTACTTTCTAAAAACCAAAGGCATCGAGTTAAGGGTAAAAACTCCAATCCCTACCCACCAAATAACAAAACAACAAAACCCTCAAATGCCAGACAGTACCAAGGCCAAACATTTGACCCACCAAAATTTGAATGGGGGACTAACACTCGTACCAATGAAATACCTAACATCCTCGAAACGGAAATCATCCTTGAAGCTTTTAATCTCCACTTTCAAAACTCCTTGCCTGATCCAACGACCGAGGAAGACATCGCAATGCCAAGAAGCCCGCCACTTAACAGTATGGACCCACTGACATGCTTGCAGGTTCCTGACCGTAGATCCTCCAAGCTTGATCCGATGGTTGAGGAAGATATCGCAATGCCTAAAAGCCCGCCGCTTAACTGCATGGACCCACTGACATGCTCATTGATTCTTAACCGTAGATCCTCCGTGCTTGATCCGACGGTCGAGGATCATATCGCACAGGTCTACAACACTGCTAGTTAGCGTGTGATGAGGGTGGTATTCATACCCACCCCTTGAACACCTGTAGCGAATTGAGTGGAATCATTCCTAAATATTAAAAACTGCTTCCAGCTTGAAAATCTCCTAATAAATCGAAAACCACTCTATGAGTGGAATTGCATCCCCGTTAAGAGAATCAAGGGTATTCCGGCCACCACGAAAGCTCAGATTCCAGCTTCTCATGCCATCCTCTCTTCACTTATTTATGAACCCATGTAAAGTAAACCCCAACCCTTCGTCCAACTACCTGGGCATCCTAATTTGTCGCACAACCCAAAAAGGAACAAAATGAGAATAAAATAGCACCAAATAATGAAACCAAATTATCTGGAACTAGCCTCCATGGCTTTATTATGATACACCCTCATATCTTCATCTGCTTAGCCACAACACTGTTCTTTAAGTCCATTCTGCGGCAGCCCTTGCCAACCTATCATGACCCTGCTAATGTTACAGTTCACTCCTTGATTAGCCAGTAAATCTTCCAGTTTGTTGGCCTTCCTGCGCACATGATTAAAACTTACCATGCGTAGGTCCATGAGGTGGAGCTAGATCCATTGAAAGACTTGGATCAACCTCCAATGTTTTGAAACCTTCTTTGGCTCCGTGCCCCAACTAATTCTTTTGACTGAGTTAATGACTAACTCAGAGTCAGCTTCGATAATCACATTTTGTTGATTATCCTGCATCAGGAGTTCTAAGCACTGCTCCATAGCCATTAATTCTACCATGTTGTTAGTGGCTTTGCCTAAATGGTAATGGAAGATGGAAAGGATATTTCTGAATTCATCCCTTAACCCCCCTCCAAAGCCTGTTGAGCCCGGGTTGCCTTTTGAGGCCCCATCAATGTTGAATTTCAGATAACCCTGAGGGGGAGGATGCCAATAGTCTTGCTCAATGTCCATTATCCTAACCTTTCTGTCTAGGCCCTGTGGAATAAGCCCCTGGATGCCCAACTATCTTAGAATCCTCATATCAACATCTGAAGGTGGATTCTTAGGGGGATTTCGTACAATAGTACTAACCGTCTCCTTAAGTTGAATCAAGGCCTGCTCAAAAAGCCATTGGAAGGATTTATTTTCATTTTTAAAGATTCTATTGTTCCTTTCTTTCCAGACATTCCAAATAATGCAGTTGGTGTAAAAGCCCAAGCTGACCCGAGAATTTCATAATCAGAAAAATTTTGCCTCTAGTTGTTTAGGGTATTGATGATACTCCCTCTATCCTTGTAAGTTTTTTGGAATATGGTGGTGAAAGAATCCCACAATCTACAGGTGAAGATGCAATTGTTGAGGAGGTGTTCCATAGTTTCCTCTTGGGCCTCATAGAGCTGGCATCTGGAAGGCCCCAAAAAACCCCTTGTCCGAATGTTATCCCAAGTCAGAATTTTCTTATGATAAACCAGCCACATGAAGAGTTTAATCTTCATTCGGCCTTGATGCCTCCATAGATTTTTGAAAATTCTATCTTGAGCAAGAGAATCCAGCTCTAGGAGTATATGTTTTGCCTCCTTGAGTTTAAAGGTGCCCTCATTGTTGTTTCCCCATCTTAACTGGTCATGCCCCCCTGTTACTAGAATCTTCCTTTGTTCCAACATTTTCATCAGAGCCTCTGCTCTAGCTTTTAAGGGGCTGTCTTCCCTATAAACAATGTTCCTCCAGTTTCTCCATTTGCCTGCATTATTGGTTTTATCCCAAAACTCTTTGACCTTAGATAACCCTATGATGTCTGTCTCTAATTTGAGGTCCAAAAAATCCTCCTTTAATAGTGTTGGTTGTTGCTAACATTTATCTTCCCAAAATAGTGCCAGATCATCCTCTCTAATTTCCCAGAAGCTATTCTTTTGTAGTAAGCCTCTATTCTCCCAGACCTTATTCCATATGTATAAGCCCTTTATACTTCCAGACATCCTTATATGATTGTTAATTTTCCAAGTGCTAGCATATTTTTCTTTCCAGATACTAGCCCATTGAGCCTTTGGTTCTTTAACCCAACACCACCATAATTTAGCCCCCAAAGCCTTGCTTAGAACCTCTGGATCATCCAAACCAAGACCTCCATGATTTTTAGGTTTGCAAATATTTTCCTAGGCTATCAAGGCCCATTTATTTCTTTTCTCCCCGTTAACCCAGAGGAAGTCTCTTTGAATGGTTTTGAATTGCTGTAAGACACCTTTTGGTGTTGGAAGTGCTGATAGCATGAAAACTGGGATAGATTGAAGAACAACCTTTGTAAGCACCAACCTACTAGCCAAGTTTAAGGATATAATGGTCCAATTCCTTATTTTATCCTGCATCTTATTAATCACCGGCTCCCAGATGCTCTTATGCAGAGGTTTAGCAGTTAGAGGAACTCAAAAATATTTTGAAGGTAGGGAATCCCTTTGAAAGCATAGAATTCTGGAGATATTCCTTTAAATAACAATATAGGTGTTAAAGAAAAAAATATTAGATTTGGAAAGATTAACCTCCATACCTATAGCCATGGCAAAGTCACTTAGAAGTTGTTTGTATGCAAGAGCTTCTTTGACCGTAGGTATTCCCTGCAGCATGGTATCATACAAAAATTGTTGATGAGTCAAGGAATGTCCATTCTCAGAAAGTTGGAGACCCTTGATTTTGCCTTCTTCTTTTTCCTGCTTGATAGACCGCCCAAGTCCTTCCATCATGAGTATAAAGAGAAAAGAAGAGAGTGGATCGCCCTACCTGAGGCCTCTTGAAGGAATAAAAATCTCGGAGGGAGAACCATTAAACAAAATTGAAAAGCTTGAAGAAGTTACGAGGGCCATGACCCATCTAACCCAGTTATGATCAAATCCAAAAGTAATAAGAACCCTCCTAATGTAGGTCCAATTCAACTTATTATAAGCTTTGGCTAGGTCCAGTTGCATGATCATTCTAGCCTTCATGTTGCTAGTCAGTGAGTGCACTACCTCCCGCGCTTGAATGATGTTATTGAGAATTTGTTTGCCTTCCACATAACCAGATTGTTCCCTAGGCACAAGAGTGGGAAGAAGAGGTTTGAGTCTATTGGCCACAACCTTGGATATTATCTTGTAAACCACATTGCATAATGCTATGGGTCTAAACTTATATGGAGTTAAGGCATTGTCCTGTTCAGGGGTCAGAGTGATGAAGGATGTATTGAGTGCCTTCAGAATAGTTCTATTCCTCCTGGAATAGTACATTCAGAATGTCCTGTTTAACAATATTCTAGCAATATTTAAAGAAATCGACATTGAAACCATCAGGGCCTGGTGCTTTACCATTCTGCATTTCCTTGAGGACCTCACTGATTTCCTCTTTAGTCACTGGCCTATTGAGGTTGAAATTGTCCTCTATGGACACTAATCTTGGTATATGTCTTGTTAAGTCCTTGATGAAATGCTCTCTGTCTGAAATGGTTTCCTTTGCAATACCCGGAAAGTGCTGAACTAACACAGCTTCTATTTCTTCATGGGAGCTAAGAAGTTTCCCTCCCTCATCCTTGATCGAAGAGATTATATTATGAGCTCTGTTTGACAAGGTGGATCTGTGGAAAAATATGGTATTTCGTTCTCCTTCTTTTAGCCATTGCACTCTAGGCTTTTGTCTCCAGAATATTTCTTCTTGTTTACATAAGTTCTCCCAATATTACTGGAGTTTGGAGGCTCTATCATTTCTAAATTTATCAAAGCCATCCTTGATAAGGGTTTGGTTGAGTTCCTGCAATTTGTTTTCAACTTCTTTTTTCCCTTAAAAAATATTGCCAAATTCATTCTTGTTCCAATCTTTAAGCCTAAGCTTGATATGTTTTAGTGTTTTGTGAAGAAGAAACATACTAGTATCCTGAATATGCAAATCCTCAGACCACCAACTTGAAATGTTGCTAGTGAAATTTGGATGGGTGAGCCAGATATTCTCAAATCTAAAAGGTCTATTCCTGGGGGTACCAATGCCCTTTACCTCCAGTTGAACCGGCTAGTGATCCGATCCTCCAAAGGGGAGAATTCTCACTCCCATTTCCTTATCATTGAGTATAAGGTCCTCTGAAATGATGAATTTGTCTAACTTTGAGGCTACTAGAGACTCTCCTCCTCTTCTATTGTTCCAGGTAAAGAGACCATTACTAGAACCAATGTCAACTAGCTTCATACTATCCATAAAAGTTTGAAAAGCTAAGGAGTTTTTGTTTAGAGTTCTGGTTCCCCCTTTTTTCTCTGATAGTGATTTGATCATATTGAAGTCCCCACCCATAATCCATGGTATCTCTACATATCTCTCTCTGAGATCCACAAGAGAATCTAGAAACCTGAGTTTGTCATCCATTCTTTGAGGGCCATAAACATTCGTAACCAGATAGGTCTCCTTATCCCCTACAGGTTGAATAACCACTGATAAATAATTTCTAGAAGCCTCAACATCTATTATACTGATATTTTCAGGGTTCCAAAGAGTAAGAATGCCTCCTGCTGTATTTTCTGCCTTGAAATCCAGAAACTCAAATCAATTGAGCCATTTGCTATATATTTCTTTGATTTTCTGAATGGAACATTTAGTTTCCTAGATAAAAATTAGATCCAGAGCTTCTGATTTCATTCTGTTACTAAGTAATCTTTGTTTCCTTTTACTACCTATACCCCTAATATTCTAAGAAGTGAACTTCATCATTAAATATTTGTGAAGGAATAACTAGTTAGGTCTTTCATCTTACCTAAATCTATCATTAGCTTTCCACATTCCATCAATAGCTCTTTCTGCTTTTTTCTGCCTCTCTTCTTTCCTGGGCATTTGGGTGCTAATCCTGGTGTATTTTTCATAGTTTTCACACCTTCGTTACCCTATCTTGCAGTATATCTTTACCTGTCCATCCCTTTAGCCTGGGTTTCCCATAAGTACAACTGATGTACTCTAGTGAGCTCTTCTTGAGGTAACGAGTCTATCCCTCCCATGGTTCCCTGTTTCGAGAACCCTTCCAAATCTAGGTGTTCTCTGTCAAGAATATCCTATAGTTGATGGTCCTCCATTTCCATCATAGCCTCTTTCTGGTTATTACTATCCTTTGTTTGATCTTTGTCTTCATCTTTCTCCTTCTCCTCTGGACTGACCTCCAAAGCTTGATCTACTTTTGTTATCTCTTCTTCTTCCTCGAGAACTTGGTACTTGTTCAGACTGGCCTGAGGCCCTTTTGCTTGATGTTGCTTAAGTCCCCTTTTGCCCCCTTTTCCTCTATGGCTCACTTTATGAAAGCTTTTAGTATCTTTCATTGCAGTAGCTTTGCTCTTGTTCTCTATTTTACTGAGAGGGAAATCCCTGAAAAGGTGTGCATGCTCATGGCATCTACGACATCTAAAAGGAATATGTTCATAATCTACTGTTTGAACCCATTCTTCATCAAAGACTTCCAAGATCACCTCATCCAGCAGAGCTCTGGAGAGATCCATTTCCACACAAATTTGTGCAAAGGAAGTGTATTTTCCCCTTCTGGTGGCTTCAAAAGCTTTGACAAAATGTCCTAATTTATTTCCTATGGCTGTTAATGATTCTGTTTGCCAGTAATCAAGAGGAAGGGAGTAAAGTCTTACCCATACCGGAACTAAAGTGAAAGTCTCCCACTCTGGGACAAAGTTCATCATCCACAGCCTCATATAGAGGCCAACAGCTGTGTAGAAGTAGGGCCCTCCTTCAAACACTCTGTCTTTATCCTCAATATTTGTGAAGACCACAGTAAGGAATGCTTTTGACCCCATATGTAGTTCAATACTCCCTTTTGGTTTCCAATGGTATTTAATCCATGTCGATAATGCTTTTTCAGTGGGCCATACTCCCATGAATTTGCAAATGATAGCATGTGACCACATGTGGTCCTTGTGTGCCTACAGAGCAGGATCATTCAGAGCTACTCTAGGTGTAACTTTAGTTTTGGGTTTACATGGACCCTTCTGTGCCTTGGTTTTTGCTCCTTGTTCCTTGTCGTCTTCCTCCTTTTCTTTTATGCTATTATTCTCCCTTGCTTTGATTCCCTCTTGCTCTTCTTCCATGCTCTCTTTCCCTCCTTCAACCAAACCTATGACCTCTTCTATTGGCTTCTTACCTTTGTTGGCTACAGCCTGCTTGTAGGAGAGAGTGGTGCTCCCTCCTTTGCGCCTTTCCATGGAGTTCAACACCCATTACAGCCTGTAAACCCTAGCTGTTCGTCCCCACTACCATCTTTGCAACATCTTCTATTGACTCCATGGATATAATCCTTAAATAGACAAATTATAAAAAAAAATCATTTTAAGGTTTATTATTAATAAAGATTAATTTTTTTTATAATTCTCAATTTATTTCAAACAAAATTAAAGATTAATAAAACATTTATTCAATTTAAAGATCAAATTTCAATTAATTAATCATGCAAAAATAATAGGTTAATAAATATTATGTATTATGTATTAAATATTAATTTTTTTAATTATTCAATTGAAACCAAAAATAACTTTATACAACTTACTAAATAAAATAATTAAATTCATTTTAATCTTGAAATTAATAAAATTATTTATTTATACAAGAAAAAGGAAAAATAATAGGTTAATTTATCAATGTTAATAAATATTAGGAACAACTAATACTTATTTATTTTTAATCATTCAATCAAAACTAAGAAATACAAATTTAAAAGAAAATAATTTTTAATACTTTAAAAGAAAACTAAACATTAAATTAAAAACTAAAACCAAAATCATTAACAGAATTAAAATTAAAATTAAAATTAAAAAATGTGTTAAAGCATTATCGATCTTGTTGATTACCATTTGTTCCCAACCCTACCCTCACCATTATTTATTTATGCTATTGAGTTCTGACTTATTCACTCATGGATCTATCCTAATGATGAACCATAGAGGATGGTTCGAAATGTCGATTCCAAAAACATGAATGCGATGACTCCGGAAGATAACACCACACAAAGTATAGATCACAAAAGCCTCAAATCAATAATATTTGATGTTGTTCTATAGAGAAGATAGGTTCAATTCTATTTATAGAAGGTGGATGAACAAGGAAGTCCACTATCAGTCATTCATTAGACTTCCTTAATTAGAAAGAATTCAGAATATTCATTTAGCAATTTTGTGGATCAATTTTTGCATACATCTTTGTGTCTTATTAGCAATGATATTATACCAAAAATTTTACCAGTGGTCAAAAACGTTTTTCATATTACAGAACAAGCTTAGGTTCAAGAATGGTATCTTTACCAGAATTATACAAAAAATTGAATCTATGGGTGTGAACTTCCTCCCTACAGATTGCTAGTATTTGTAATAGTAAGAATTTTTGCCTTGGAATACATTAGACAAATGTTAAATGTGGATGACCTACATTTTTTATCAGGCAAAAAGAATGCACAATTTAAATTGAAGGAACATGTTGGTCCTTACATTGTAAATACCAGAGCAACAACAAAAGGAAGTGGATGAATTACTAAAGAAAATGAAATTTAATATAAGCTTCACATGGTCTTATGATCCATTAGGGATAATTTCAAGATTAAGAGTCGACCAGAAAACCACACCATATGCAAATACACCTAGACCAGAAATAGAGAAGTATGCCAATCAGGAGCAGTGGACAGAGAACACACTACAAGAAGTTGAAGAGAAAATTGTCAGTCAAACATCTCTACAAATTCTTATTCCAAAAGACAAAGAAGCCAAATGATTAAGGGAAAGTATGTCTCCTATAGATTTAGAATTTCAAGACTTTCATATTTTCAAGAGGAGAATAAAGATCTAAATACCAATACTAATACTAATACTAAAGGTGATATTTAGATAATAAATATTCAAGAGGAATCCTCAGAAGAAAAGGGATCACAGGAGCCAAACATAATGGTTTTGATAGGTATTCCCACCATTTCATTCTCAAATGTTGAAGATATAACAAAGTCACAGGTATCTTCTGCATCCCAGATTGCAACACAAAATAACATTCTTGCAAGATACTGAGAGATTGAAAAGAAGAATGAAGCATTGAAGGCTATAACATATTCAAAGTTATGGAAGCAAACGGCTACTACTCAAAACAGGTTTTTTTCTGCACTTGACATAGAGAAGTGACAGTTCTAATTGGCCTTTCTGGAACCTACAGTTCCAGTCCCCAAAACTACAGAAGAATACAAAGCCTCAGTATTTTATTTTGATACCAAAAAGGTTCATTCAATCGATCAAATTGATTTTCATAAATAGGCAGGTGAAATGATCTATTCAACATTGACAAGTTCAGCCATGGATGCCTCAAAACTGTAGACCTCTTTGAATAATATGCATTCACAACTAAAGATAGAGTGAATGTCATCTTTGGCCAAAGACACTAGAACCAAAGCTTTAGAATATTTAGTGATTAAACTAGGATATGATCCTAGTAACATCAAAGAAATTGAGGAGATGATTAAAAATAAAGATGAAGATATTCAAGCTTTGAGGAAACAACTCAATCTTCTAAACAAAGAGCACCCTCAGGCCAAAGAAATAACTAATCTGGAGATAGAAAAGGAAAATTTTTTCAAACTAATAGTTGAACAGAACATTCAAATTCAAAAAATAGAGACAGACATGGATGCCTTATTAAAAGAAAAGGAACAATTAGGAGCTACAGGTACATCAACATAGCAAGAAGTACAACAAACAAAAAAAACATCCACTATAGATTCTTCTGAAAATCTAGTCAAATATTTGAGAGAACTATTATTAACAAAAAATGAGAACGAGAAGTTAATGTCAGTACTAACAAAAATGGGAAAAAAAAAATCAAATATGATAATGCATATCTAGCAGAGGTGCAGAGAAAATTCAAATTGACTCAACAAATTAAAAATATGAGAATCAGTCTTTAACAACTCAAATGTTGGTAGAGGCCAAGCGGAGCATATGGCATAATATAAATGCAAATATTACAGAGTTATGGTCATCAATTCAGATCATATTTGAGCAGGAGGAACTAGAGAAGAATGTTAGGGAAACAATTGAGAAAATAAAGATTGATATTGAACATAGGCCAGTAGAAACACACACAATTATTAAAATGTTGAATTTGAAAACTAAGGATGAGCTTGAAGAGCTCCACATTCAAGATATAACATGCACAATCATGGAAGTGAAGGGAGTCCTAACAAAGAAGAACCTCATGGTACATCTGGAGAACAAATTCAAAGAACTAGAATTTCAAGTGAAAATATTTATCAAAAAAAATAGTTTATTACAGGATAAAGGAGTCCCAGCCCTAAGAGCTTCTAATGGCAAATTGATTCCATTAGAAAATTATCAAGATCAGTTGTGTAATATAGCTTCAAATACATCCAAGTTCAGTAAAGTAAGTGAAACAATAAGTGGAGATTATTTCATGGAAGGATTGCAATATGATCTCTTCATTTAGCATGAAATCCATCATCTATTTCTAAAAAGTCAAACTTTTCAAACATATATAGAAGTAGATGAGAGATTTTAGAGTATGGTAAATTTCTCCATTCCTAGTGAAGAGCAATGGGATAAATTGTTGGATCTCGTTGAATAAGGGTAACCAAAAATACTATAGGTTGGGGAGTAGGCAAATTGAAGAAGCATAAATGTAGCTACAGTGAACAACAAATCTCCTCAAAGTGTGAACATAATATCCAAATTAGTCCAAATTTCCTATTACTTAGTTCTATTTTTGAAATATCTACATCTTTTGGTAGATATTATTTTGTAATTAATTTGTTTTGAGGTTTGAATTAGTTCAAAAGGAACTCTACAAATATTTTGCAAAAAAAATGAGAAAGGGTTGGATTATGTTAAAGAGAAGATCTTTGATTGTAAGTTGTGAACTTTATTTTTAAGAAATCAATTCAGAAATGCAAAGGAAGTATTGTTTCAGGATTCTTGTGTCAAATAAATGGTGATGTTTCCCTCTTTGCAAACCTGTTTTTCTTTCTAATTTTTCATATGGATGTTCATGCTTGGTTGTTGCAATAAGATTAAGAGCTAAATTTACTTGCAATAGTCTACTCTGGCTTGTTAAAAAATCTCAATGTTTTCCATCTAAAATTAAATATAAAATTCATTTAAGTATGATCTATATTTAATTAATTCTCTCCTCATATTCATTTTATTCATACCACACATACTTCACGAGATCTAGCAGTTTTCCTACCTTGCCCTGTTTCAAGTACTATTTTTATTTGCGATTGATTATTGCATATTTTATGACTTCATACCCAATGGAATTTCCTTTCATTCTACAACCAAAATTTTAAAAACCAACCTATCATGACCTTTCATACCTAGCCTAAGATCTAAATAGTAATATTAAAATCATATAGAGAGAGCCCTCTTTAAAGCTAGAATGGCTAGGTCCCAGCTTTAAAAGTGGTTTGTGGTTACCTCTAGAGTTTCCTTTTCAGGCTAGGAAAACTATGGAGTGCTAACGCTAACATCATCTATCTCTAGGGAGAGGAAATCTAAGTAGGCAATCACCATCAACTGAAGGCCTTTCGACCTTTAACAACTCTCCATAATTATCTAGAAGGTGGAATTCTCTTTAACACATTTTTCCACTGTAATTTATATAACTGAACATTTGCATATTATCATTATAACAAATGAACATTTATGTACATCATCCATTCATACTTGATCCTTAACTTGGGTCCCATAATATGTAAAAATAATTCGACAAGAGAACATCACATGTCATACAGGTGGTATACATTCCAATTTTCCACATAATAACAATCATGCAACTTAGAAAAACATTACCATATATTGCAGAACACAACATTATACTTTCTAATTTTCATTTTCAAATCATATTACAATGTTTTAAATTTCATAGATCCTTATGTGACCACTAAGATACCTCTTCTTAGCAACATTAGCTACAATTGTGTTTAATAAAACTAGGCCTTCTACAAAATACTGCTATGCAAAAACATTCGTCAAATACATTTGAGATGCATTTCACTTTCACATACATCTATGTTATCAATATTTCAACATAATAGAAACGTATTGGTCTTGTTTCTCTTCATAAACCACCTTTATGTATTAAAAGTAACATAATTAGTAAGGATACATCCTCCAAATGTTAAAACCAAGTTTCCATTATGTTGTTTTTCCAAAACAACAGTTAAGGGAACAATACTTTAATCATTAACATTCCCATGGTTTCCAACTCATGCAACATGTAATTTCATTTATGCATATAGATTTAATCATAAATAGATACCAGCTAACATCACCATTAAATCATAAATTTGTAAAATTGTGAACTTTTGAACAAACAAGGTAATGAACATCATCATATTATACTAGTTCTAACATTAGGCTAGTAGAGACATCTAATCAGTCACTTTAATGACAATACTATATCATGATCCAAGTTCTTTGTCACCTTCAAGAACTTGCAATCAAAGCTATGTATGGTTAAACTAGTATTCACTTTTGCAATCATAGTAGTTTTCCTGCATGTGCATAACATATTAAATAGAAATTTAAGCATTCAAGGAATTTATTTATAATCAATGTGTAAGTTTCAATAACAATTATGGTAAAAATCCAAAAATTCCCAATTTCCACAATGTATTGACACCAACATATCAACAACATGAATTGATCTACCACAATAACTTGTTTACAACTTGTAGTAAGATTTAAGCAAAACGATTTATGAATATAAGTATTAATAGTCATGCAATACTAAATAATCAATTCTATGAACCATCTTAAATTCAATCATGATAGGACTAAATCATCTTTTAGCGATTACAGTTGAGTCTTACCACTTGATTCGTTGTTATTTAGTCATTTTCTTTAGATGCACAATGACCATTTTCATTATATTATTCATCAAAAGGTTGGCAGTTAATTCTCACTTTCACTAGTGAATGCTCAGGATTGTTTATAGGTGTAATAAAGGTTTTTTTTTTTTTTTTTATCCTCATCAAGATTCAAATGTCATGAGAACAAAAAACTTTATTACTTACTACTCTTTAATGAGGTTATAAACATTCATCATGCATCTCATGTCAAAACTAGTCTACTACATATACCGTTATGTAGTTAGAATCATACTTGAGCTAATGCCCACTAGCATCATACCTCAAATTCTTGTACGCTTACAACTTCCTAAGAGATACTAGTGCTGCAACCTTTAGCTTTGATACCACTTGCAACGTCCCCAGGTAACCTCATGGAAAAACTGCATAGAGTTAGAATTTTTTTATGGAATTACCAAGATGTAATAATTCAAATTTACTTTTCCATAACCCTTAACTGACTATAGATAACATCATCATCATTACATAGAGTAAACTTTAGGAATGGAATAGTAAATCACACAAAATAAGAATAACTATTGTAGCATATGATCATAAACTTCTTGATGTAATCCTTCCATCACTTTCATGATTCTTTTAACCAAGTCAGTTAATCACATACTTAATAATGTAAATGTTACATCATGCAAGGAATCAAAATCATTATAATAGCACAATAAGAAATCACATCATTGCACACCAATATACCTTGGAAACCCCATAGGATAAAAACCAACAAACATTTAATTTTATTATTAAACGCTCATGAGGGTGTTCACTCCTCAGTCAATGTCTTGTAAGGGAGACCATCCCTTAACCATTGTCATAAAATATTACAAAAAAATATCATATTAAACACAACATAACTAGCTATAAGCTATTACAATAAGCATGATATCATTTACCCATAATTCCTCAATCATTATGCCTTTGTGGCATGGTTGTTCCCATCTGTGGATCATCCTACAACTGACATTCCTCAATATGCATGGATCACTAGTTCTTAATAATGGTAGCACAATCCAGCCTTTGCATATGTCATAGTATGTTCCTGCAACTAGTATTGCTAGAAAATTTGATATCATGATAAATCAAATAGTGATTAGATCAATAATAAATCTTTATTAATAATGCTTCAACATCTATTCATGTGTATTCATAAGACATAAACAAAATATCAAGACATGCCTTTTAAACATTACTACACATGCACAAATGAAAGTACTTACTCTCAAAGAATGTCTAAATATATATACCACATTAACCATTATTACCCTCCCACATAAGTCCACATCCTTTTCCAATGAAAACCCACTACAACTGTACATATTCTTTTTTAGGATACTAGCACATAAGCTACGATCTTGTACATATCATTGTATAACTTTATTAAAAAAGAACTAGCCCCTCAACCTATTTTCTTTGTGCATACTATTATGCTTTCTTTTCCAAAAGAAATAATGCAATATATTTTATTCTTATGCATGTGTATACATGTTATTTCCCAAAAACATATTTTCCATAGGATATCTATTCACAATGGCTATTATACAATGAAAATACAAGCTCTATTTCGAACAAGTTAACATAATATTTATAATTTATGTTGTGCAACTACTTGTTCTCCTCAACATAAAATAACATGGTAGCTTATTCCTCTTGCATGTGAAGCATATATATTTCCTTCCAAAGGAAGCTAACTAAATCTGGCATGGAAAAACACATTTCCTTTCCTATGGATCAAATGCATAACATCCATTCTTTCATGCATGCAAACTGACATTTTCCTCTTACTAAAGATCTAACCCAATAAATTTACATAATATTCTCCCAAAAGAAAGCTAATACAATAGCTAATCCCCTTATGTGTGCAAATGAATACTCTTTTTCCCAAAATAAGGTTAACACAATAAATTTTATGCGATTGCACTTTTCTTTCCTCAAGAAATCTAATACCCAAAACTATTCTTTTCCATACATGAAAGTGAATATGTTTCTCTAAAAAATCTTCCAGACAATGGAGCATGTGATTACAAGGTGTCTAATACAATAATGCATGCAAGGACATGTTTTCTCTTCTCTTCTTTTTTTAAGTGTGTCAACAACAAATATATATATATATTTCCCCTTCGAAAAATCGTAATTTTCATTAAGAAATGAAAATTACATGTTGTAGATGCTATGAGCATATGCATGATTTAGTAGGTTGTGTCCCTATCAAAAATAAAAAACAAAATATGTTCTCCATGTAGGGAGACAGTCCTTGAAAAAGTGCTGATTAATAAACTCAAATTTTTTTTTACTCTACATAGAGAGTATTCTTGTAAACATGTATTGTTTATGTATAAGAAAAATAAATATAAACAAAAATAATAGGTCACATATCAAATGATATTGGGCTCTTGTTGAGCCTGTGCTGCACGGTCCATGTATGGGCGGTGGTAGTACTGGTAGTGTTCTCCTTCTCGCTGCTCCTAAATCATCCAGAGGTTGCATGGTCTGATCGCTGCCTCTTTGGAAAGTTTGTCAGCGAGTGTGTTCCATTCCCTGTAGATATGGTGACATGTAAATATGTATCTATGCACCTCATCCAAAATGTGTCGCAGTGTGTAAGCATGACATGTTGAATATTTGTAAATCCAGTTGCAAACAATTTTCAAGTCACCAAAAACTTGAAGATTTTGACAGTTTTTTTCAATTGCAAATTGAATGAGATTTTTTGCTGTGATGAGCTCTGCATAGTTGTTAGTGCCATCTCCAAGTCCCATTTGAATATGGTAGTAGTGGGAATCTGTTAAGTATAGTGCTTCCCCTCCACCACATCCTGTCTCTTGTGCCGATCCGTCAAAATATGCCCAAGGCTGTGTGTGATCAATGGACTCAGGGGTGATATTTCTGGGAGGAGAGTTAGCATCATCCTCGGGTATAGCACTGTAGTCGGCAAGGATTCTAGCTATGATGGTTGGCCAATGGGGGGCGGAGTCTTGGAAGATGGTACAGTTCCTGGCTATCCAAATTTCCCAGCTAATGAGGAGGGGGAGGTTCCTAGCTTTTGGCGTGGGTGAAGATGTCCACCATTTTGCCCATACCTCCCTTGTGGTCTGCCCCTCCAGATGGAGGTTGAGGGTATGTGAGAGAGAGTGGAGTTCCAAAGATCTATAGTGATGGGACACAAGAGAAACAGGTGATCCAAGGTTTCAGTGTTGTCCTTACATAGGCAACACCAATAGGGTCCATATTGCCCTCTTTTTTTCAGGTTGTCTCCCATCGGTACTTTATTCTTCAGTATGGACCACATGAGTAATATTGTTTGAGGGGGTGCTTTGAGCTTCCACATTCCTTTCCACCATATATCTATGTGGTGTGGCTTGTGTCTATTGGAAAGATGTAGATACCCCTCTTTTGGAGAGTACCGTCCATTTTTTGCGATGGCCCATGTAATCTCATCCTCCCCTTCCCTTATATGAATGTGAGACTCAGTGAGGGTTGTTGTGTATGTGCTCCAAGATTGGTGCCAATGAAGAGGTAGGAGTAGACTATGGGCAAACTTCCATGCTTGGTGTAGGAAGGTTGATCTCTCCTGGTCTGCAATGTGACTTAAGTGTGTGATACCTTTCTCATTGAGGTTCTGGAGTAAGCCTTCAGGTAGTAGGTGTGCATTCCCACATCCTATCCAAGGGTCAAGGCCTATGTGAACAGATGTCCCATAAGATATTCTCCACATAAGGTCGTCACGTATAAGTGACAATGAATTCATAACCGCTTTCCATATGTTTGAGACCCCAGATTTGTTCCAGCTTGTTTGTCTCAGCCAGTCCATCGGCCTTAATGGATCGATATACTTAGCAGATGCAATTTTGGTCCAGAGGCTATTAGTGGTGATTAATTGCCACCCTAGCTTGGCCGCAAGTGCGGAGGAGAAATCTTCCAATTTCTTTATACCCCAACCACCCCATTTCTTAGGGATAGACAGAAGATCCCATTTTTCCCATGCAAAAATCCTCCCTTTTTGTTTGCCTTTCCACAGGAATCTGCAGCAGAGGTTTTGTATTCTATTGAGGATGCCTCTTGGAATCCATGCGAGAGACATCCAGTAAACAGGGGTGGCCTCGAGAACAACTTTGATGAGCACTAATATTCCGGCTCTATAAATATGCTTATGATACCATATATTAAGTCTTCTTTCGAGCTTAGAAATCAACCATATCCATTCCACTATTTTATATTCGAGTGGTTTCAGTCTGTATCCCAGGTACCGGAGGCCTTCGTCTAATATATATATATATATATATATATATATATATATATATATATTTTTTTTAAATCTTTTTTTCCTTGAATACAAATATATATTTACTTTCCAAGGAATCTAGCACACTAATTATTCTTTTTCCAAAATATAGCTAACTCATTAGCTATTATGTGTGCAATACATTTTTTTTTTCTAGAATTTTAGACATTAGATACATATGCAATATTTCCTCAATAAATATCACGAATAACATATCCTTCTCAAATAACACAAAAAATTAACTTTCAAAGGCTTTGTTTCAAATCTTTCTCAAGAATGTTACTTATCTCTTTCCGCATAACTAGAGCTTCCTGTGCATCTCAATCCACATATTCATTGCTAGTAGATCACATATAATAGATATTATTCCTATGCACATAAGAACATATTCTCTTTAGGAGTGAAACATTTCTATAAAGTAATCTAATGCATTTGCATCATGAGACTATCCCCCGTAATTTTTTATCTGAATTAACTTAGTTTCTTTGTCCTTTCATAAACAATGTTTACATGCATTTCATTTCGATGGATACTTTATCTTCTTGTATGTAGGGTTTCATGTATTCTTTGAAAGAACTCAAATACATGGTAGTTATTTTTCTTGCATGTAAACTTACATTTTTGTTTTCAAGAATTCTCATGCAAATATTCCCAAGGAAACTAATTTATCTTTTCACACACAACATTCATTTCAAGAAGTGAGATGGATTTTTTTCGAAATATTAGCACAATGAATTTGTCTTTTACCATGATATTTCTCCAAGAATAAATGTGGCTAATATTTTGTGCAACAATTCATAAACACTCTTTCATTTTATTTTTCCAAGAAATTATTCTTTGACTAGATTCAAATAGATACATTTTCCTTCCAAGAACTTATTCTTTCACTTCATGCAAATGTATATATATTTTTTTCAAGGTATCACACGCATTTCTATCTTTTATGTGAAAGATTTCCATGTATTATTTTCCTATAGATATTTCAAATGACTATCAAAATAAACATACATATTTATTTCCTTTTCCAATAAAAGGAACCTAGTTCGTTGTCTCTATATGCAAAAAATTTAATGAAACTTTTTCAAGAAACTCATAAACTTATCTTCGAACTGATGAAATTTTTTCAAGAATTTAACTACTTTAAACTCTTATTTGTTCTTAAGAACTTATGACAAATCCTTTCAAGAGATAAACTAGTTAACTCACATATGAAAAATATTTTCAAGAGATAAAAAATTCAACTCACATACCTCACGTGTGCAAAGAAATCTTGTTCAACATAACATAGACGAAAAGGAAATAGTGATTTCCAAAATTTCCGCAACATGGAATCCTTCCATCTATGACTTCATCCATTTTTTTATAAATATTATAGAAATATCCACTCCAATTAATTTTAGGGAATAATAGAATACAAAAGCAATGACTAGTATCAAAGATATTTCTTTTGCCGACTTTTGTCATCGAACTCGAACAAAAACCTCCCCAACAATAAAAAAAATTCATGGAGAATGACTTGTTTGTAACTATCACTCAACTTGACTATAATTATTGATAGGTTTTGGGTCAACAGATTTGCTAGTAGGGATATTAAAATATGTGATTCAATGAGACCATAAAGGGTTTGGAGTGCACTTATGTAAATCAAGGAAATACTTGTAGATGACTGGGACTCGTCTTGGCACTCCAAATGTTATTAAATCGGCTTTGAATTTTCAATACGCCTTTGTGAAATGCAGTGAAGGGTCAGATAATATCTATATATATCTATATCTATATATATATATATATATATATATATATATATATATATATATACTAGGAAGGTCTTCACTCCAAACAACATTTCCACCAGTTTCCATGAGCATCTCTCGATCGATAAATACATTTTATCGAGATTATAACTCCATTATGTTATCAAATACATTCTCTATTTTTTTTAATGGCTATCTTAATGGACAATGATTCCCCCGAAATCTTGTTCTTGTTCCCATTTAGTTTTAAAAATGTTTAGAATTAGTTTGGCCACTAATTCTTGATCCATAACAGTTAAAGTAAATTGTAATAATTATTACTTCTTACCAATGCCTAAGGGTTGTAGGTATATTACATACTCCCTCCCTTAAAGAGAACATTGTCCTCAGTCTTATTTTCTCATTGGAAATTTAACTTTAACTTATGATATAACAATCTAAACCACCCAAAAATGTATCATTCCCTTCAAAATGAAGGGTTTTCATTTCCAAGAAATACCAGTAAATGAAACAATAATGTTTTTATCCATGGTCATAAGCATGAATAGCTACAAAAATATTTAATTTCTATTTTCAACCACTTAGTCATTATTCAAATTCATAGAAACAAAACATAATCTCTATACCAACTTACCATTACTCACCAATTACTCTTGGAAATCATGGTCACTTTTACACAAGCACTCTAAGAATGGTTGGAAAACCCATCAACACTCCCTGGAAAGCACCCTGTGATGTATAACTATCTCCAAGGTAATCATATTAATCTCAGCATTTTCGCTCAAATGAAATACTTTTAACTATCAATTATTTATGCAATGTCAAATAATACTTTAACCACAATAATTCCACAAGTACTCAGAGGGAACCTATCTCTCCAATTATCGAAATATTAAAGAATTGCACCAAGTGCATACTGTCTTAGCCTCCTACTAAAGACGTTCACAAGATTGATAATACAGTAAAGGAACTTACACTTCCAGTGATTCCTTTCCGAGCACTAGGCTCTTTTCCTGTCAATATATACATGGAATTATTTACACAAACATACATAAAATTCATAACACATAACTGATTAGTAAATGTTTTTTCCATGAGAATCACAATGGCAAACTAGTTTTCTTGCCAACTAATGGGAACTACTTTCCACAACCTGATTAGGTGATCATGTTCTAAGTGAAGAAAATGCTAAAAATTGGAACTGCTTAGAATTGGTTGAAACTAGAATGACTGGATACATGTCATCATCCTGATTCTGATACTGCAAATGGTTCCAAAAACTCACACCATATGGAGGAGTTATCGCATTTTAAAAATGCCCAGTAAACTGCAATTTTTTGGATTTTGGAAAAATTAAAAAAAGAATATTCTGAGGAATATTCGTTGATTCTCCAAAATATTCGCTAGAATATTTTGTTTGGTTGGACCAATCAGCGGCCGACACGTGGCCAGCCCGGAGGCCGCCATGTGGCCCTGAATGGGCATTGTAAAATTTTATGGGTCGAGCAGGGTCAAACCCCTGACCTCCCACGAGCAAACCAAAGGCTCTGACCGTCTTGACTATTCATTGGATCTTATCAACTGTTGTTCACAGTTTATATGTAAAGACTAACAGTTGATGGTTTGGGGATAGACCGCTAATGGTCTAAACTGCCAGTGGTCTCGACAGCGTGGTTACATGCTGAAAAAGCCACCAGCAGTTACAATTAACTACCAACCTGCCAGCACAAACCTTATCTGCTGGAACACATCATCACCTGCAAATTTTCCACCAATGGTTATGGTTAGTCCGATGGTCAAGTTTGGTAGACTGCCCAAAACTGGTGGAAATTGCCAAAAATAGTGCCAGTTAACTGCAAATTCTAGGTTTGGTGGAGTTTCTTTAGGCCAGATTGCACAAGACTTCAGTTGGTCATAACTTTCACTAGGGAGAACCTTTTGGAGCGAATGTTTTTTTGATTTTGGGTATTTTGATCATTCTAGAGCCAATGGTATAGGTTGTAGAGTCAACAGAGCTGATCTTCAGTTACTTTATTAGCAGAGAAGCTTGGAGAGCAATTAGGGCCTAGGGAGTGTTGGAGCTATATTGGGCTATGGTTAACCATTGGAGGTGAAACAAAAGCCAGTCTTCACTATTCTCTATGTTCTGAACTCATTTCCACAGCTTATTTTTCTTATTTAGGCTTTCTTATCACTGTATAACCAATTTGAGCATCTAATAAGAGTAAGGACATGCCCATTTGGGGGCCTTGGACCTGGCAGATGTAGCCCAGGAGGGGTGAACTGCCTTATCAGCTGTTGTGTTATATTATGTGATTTTGTCTTGCTGTTTTTTTCAAATTTAACAAACAGTAAAAGGAAATAACACTCCTTCACACATAAGACTAAGAAATTTACCAAAAACACTTTGTTTCAATTGCAAGACATGTAAAATAGTTTGCACATATAATTTAATGGAAATAAATACCTTGAACATCAAATACAAGTAGTTTCATTTTCAGATCAGATGGTATCAGAGCTCAAGTTTTGAGTATTAGTTTTGTGCAAAGATATTTTTGACTGTTTTGCAAGTTTTAATGCTTACCAGGCTTAAACTTCAAAGAGGGAAAGGACAATTGGTTAGAGCACAAGATAATCCTCAACCAAGGAGGGCCAGGGTTCCATTATCTCCACCTTATAATTCACCCTCAGTAGCCTCAGAAGAAGCTTCAAGTATGTCTAAAAGGGAAGAAGAAGTTCCTGAAGACATGGATCCAAAAGAAGAAGAATGGGTATTCATAAAAGATTTTTTGGACATGACTGAGATGGTAAGAATATTATACCAGGAAAGGAATGATAGGTTGGTTGGAGAAGGGTCTAAGCATCAGAAAGAATGAGAGGGCTCTTCAAGAGGAAAGAAAGGTGATGATAATTCAAAGAACGGACATGGAGGAAATGGTGATCCACCATCTCCATCATCATCCTCTTCCTCTACCTCAGTAAATCAACCTCATAAGCTTAAATCTTCTGGAAAAAGTCCATTTTTAAAGCTAGATGTTAAATTTGAATTACCCATGTTTAATGGTGAAGTCAATGCAGAGAAACTTGACAACTGGATAAGACAGTTCGAATTTTATTTAAGGATACAGAACTTACAGGATGATGACACCAAGATTCAATTAGCCTCTTTAAGAATGGATAGAGCAGCATTGATATGGTGGGAAGCCAAGACCAAGGATGAAATTAAGAAACAT
This sequence comes from Pinus tabuliformis, assembly GCA_031772625.1. NCBI lineage: Eukaryota > Viridiplantae > Streptophyta > Pinopsida > Pinales > Pinaceae > Pinus > Pinus tabuliformis. The sequence continues at coordinate 312,470,730 of CM062809.1, forward strand.
GGTAAGATTACTTTAACATGGGCTGAATTTATTTCTGCAATTAAGAAACAATTTTATCCTCTTTCTCATTTATAAAAGGCTATAATGAACTGGAAAAACTTTAGACAACTAAAGGGACAAAATGTTCAAGACTACATCCAAGAGTTTAGGAGAAGAGCACTCTTATTAGGGGTAGACTTACAAAGTCAAGAAACTTTGCTGAAATATATAGGTGGTTTGCACAACTACCTTAAACATACTATCCTTATGTTCAATCCTAATAGTCTAGATGAAGTTTGTGTACAAGCTACGCATTTAGAGACTAGAGGGAAAAGCAGTTTTGATGAGGGTAGAAACATACCTTTTAAGGGGAAAAAAAAAGAGAAAACCTTTAAGGGAAAAGGAAAAAAGAATGCATCTATCAAAAAGGAGGTTGAGAAAGTGATATGTAAACATTGTTCAAGAGAAGGCCATGAAGAGAAAAATTGTTGGAAACTTTATCCTGAAAAAAGAAATCAGTTTAACAAAAACAAAGGAAAGAACAAAACTACAGCTACTACAACTACACCTCAAGATTTAGGTGACAATTCAGGGGATGAAACCAAAATTGCAGCCATGGGTTTGAAAAGTATGAAGGGAAAGGAAACTGAAACTAAAGCAAGTACTAGTACTTCAAACTGTCATGTACAAGCCCCTAATGAGGAAGAAAGAATTGAAATGTTCCTTGTGAGGGTAGTCTCAAAACATACAAAAATTGACACACTGTTTGACAGTGGGTCACAAGAAAATCTCATATCAGAAGACTTGGTCAAACAACTTAAACTTAAGACCATTCCACATCCAAAGCCTTATCCACTTGGGTGGATATGCAAGGATGCAAACTTACAAGTCTCAAGAAAGTGCATATTGCGCTTTGCAATTAATGCACACTTTATCGACACAGTTGAACTTGATGTAGTACCGCATGATATATTAGGAATTATTTTGGGAAGTCCTTACCTATTTGACAGGAAAGTGATCTTCCATCCCCATGAAAATAAATATCATCTTTTCAAAGATGGCAAGGAGTACATTTTCAGGGCACTTCGCAAGAAGGCAAATATAGCGATGGTAAATGCGAGACAAGTAAAAAGGCTAGTTAATTCAAGTAAGAGTTTTGTACTTCTTATTATCAAGCCTAAGGTTGATGTGAATCATGAGTCATTTGAAAATTGTGATTCTAAGCTTAAATCCGATTTATATGATGTAGTTGATGCACATCATGAGATGTTTCAGGAACCAACAGGTTTTTCTCCTAAAAGGGAGATTCACCATGAAATCCATTTACATCCAGATTTCCCTCTTCTTAACATAGGCATGTACCGCATGTCTATCATGGAGAATGCTAAAATAAAGAAGAAAATTAAAGTCTTGTTGGACAAAGGTTTCATAAGACCAAGCACTTTGCCATGTGGGTCACCGATAGTGTTGATTACAAAGAAAGAATGAACTTGGCGCATGTGTGTGGACTTCAAGGCATTGAACAAAATAACGGTAAAGAATCGTCACCCACTCCCAAGGATAGATGATTTGTTAGATCAGCTGAAAGATGCTAAATATTTCACTAAGTTAGACTTACGTAGTAGTTATCATCAATTTAGAATTTAAGAAAGTGAAATTTGGAAGACAGTTTTTAAAACCAAACAAGGACTCTTTGAGTGGCTTGTTATGCCGTTTGGTTTATGCAATGCACCTACAACTTTCATGCGGGTAATGGATGATGTCTTACATCCTTTTCTTGATGATTTTGTTATTGTCTACTTAGATGACATCTTAATTTTTAGAAAGACTAGAGAAGAGCATGTCATGCATGTTAAGAAAGTACTTGATATTTTGAAGAAAAATCAGTTATTTCTTAAAATGTCAAAGTGTGAATTTGGAAAGACTTCTTTGGTTTATTTGGGACACATAGTAGGAGGAGGTGCTTTGAGAATTGATCCTTCTAAGGTAGAAGCTATTGTGAATTGGCCTACTCCCAAATCCATTACAGAGGTAAGAAGTTTTTTTGGTGCAGCTCAGTATTAGAGGAAGTTTATTTCTAAATTCTCTACCATAGCAGCTTCTATGAATGTAGTGACAAGTGCGAAGCGTGCTTTCCAATGGGGAGGCAAGCAATAGAAAGCTTTAGAGTATTTGAAAGAAAAGATAAGTTCAGCTCTAGTTCTTGCATTATTGGACTTGAGACAGCCATTTGAGATTCAAACCGATGCTAGTGATTACGCCATGGGTGAAGTTCTCTTATAGAATGGTAAGCCTATCGCATTTCATTCTAAGACATTTAATGGTGCTATTGTGAATTATCCTACATATGATAAGGAGTTGTATGCGTTGGTACAAAGCATCAAAATGTGGAAACACTATTTAATGTCCAAAGAAACACTTGTTCATACCGACGATCAGTCTTTACAGTACTTGCAGTCGCAAAGTAAATTGCAGCAGTCACGACATTTTAGATGGATGGGATTCCTACAACAATTTCACTTGGTAATAAGGTACAAGAAAAGTATTTTCAATAAAGTTGCTGATATGCTTTCAAGGCCTATTATTAGTGCTACTACTTTACTTAACAATGATTCTATTGTACATGAGAGCTACATAGAACAATATGCATCATATGTTGATTTTAAGGATGTGTATGCTAACTTGAGTGAAGGGAATCATGTTGAGGATAATGATTATCATTTGCATAATAATTTTCTATTTCATATGGGAAAGTTATGTATACCACAGGGAGAGGGACTAAGTATCATGAGAGAAGCTCATTCTTCTCTTATTGCTAGACATTCCAGGGTAAGCAAAACGGTGGCACATTTACAGTGGTATTGTTATTGGCTTCGCATTGTAGATAGTGTTGCATGTTTCATTATAGGTTGTTCATTATTTGATACAAGAAAGCCTAGCAATATGAAGCTTGGATTATATACGTCATTTCCGGTACCTTATCCGTTGGAACACGTGGTCACATGCGAATTTTCCACTGATGGTTACGGTCAGCCCGACGGTCAAGTCTAGCGAACTACCCAAAATTGGCAGAAATTGCCAAAACTAGTGCCATTTAACTGCTAGTTCCAGGTTTGGTGGAGTTTCTTTAGGCTAGATTGGACAAAACTTCAGTTGTTCATAACTTTCACTACGGAGAACCTTTTGGAGTGATTTTTTTATTATTATTTTGAGTATTTTGATCATTCAAGAGCCAATGGTATAGGTTGTAGAGTCAACAAAGATGATATTTAGGTACTTTTTTAGCAGAGAATCTTGGAGAGCCATCAGGGCCTAGGGAGTGTTGGAGCTGTATTGGGCTATGGTTAACCATTGGAGGTGAAACAAAAGCCATTATTTATTGTTCTTTGTGTTATTAACTCATTTCCACAGCTTATTTTGACTGTTTAGGCTTTCTTATCACTATATAACCAATTTTAGCATCTAATAAGAGCAAGGACATGCCCATTTGAGGGCCTTGGACCTGGGAGATGTAGCCCAGGAGGGGTGAACTACCTTATCAGCTGCTATGTTATATTATGTGATTTTATCTTGTTGTGTTTTTCAGATTTAATATGCTAAACAGTAAAAGGAAATAACATTCCTTCACACATAAGACTCAGAAATTTAACAAAAACACTTTGTTTCAATTGCAAGACATGTAAAACAGTTTGCACATATAATTTAATGGAAATGAATACCTTGAACAACAAATACAAGTAGTTTTATTTTCAGATCACAACCATATTTAACCACTTTCACATCCAGACAGTTCTCTGACAGAGACCATACTAGGTCCACTCTGGAATTACACTAGCCAACAAGCTCAAGAATTCCAATGACCACATAGGGTCCAATATAATATTCCTCTTGGTAGATTCTTATCTATTCCTCTGACAACGTCATGTCTATGAGAAATTTTTGTGCCTCCTCCAACATGCTCAAAAACCAATAGAGTTGCCTTAGGATTTTCCCCACTTCACCATCTTGGCCAACTCTTTTCCCTTACTGAGATCATCTATCTCTAGGGAGAGGAAATTTGGGCAGGTAATCACCATCAGCCCATGACCTTCTACCCTTTCACAACTACCCATAACTATCTGGCAAGTGAAATTATCTTTATCACCTTTTCCCATTGTAATTTACATAACTAACCATTTTCATATTATCATTAAAGTAAAGGAACATTTATTTACATCATGCATTCGTACTTGATGCTTAACGTGGGTCCCATAATATGTAAAAATAAGTCGACAGGAAAATGTCACATGCCATACAGGTGGTATACATTCCAATTTTCCACATAATAACAATCATGCAACTTAGAAAAACATTACCGTATCTTGCATAACATAAAATTATACTTTCTAATTTGAATTTGCAAATCACAATGCAACGTTTTACCTCTCACAGATATTTATGTGGCCACTAAGCTACCCTTTCTTAGCAACATTAGCTACAATTATTTTTAATAAAACCAGACCTTCTACAAAACACTGTTATGCACAAACATTCATCAAATATGTTTGAGACTCAATTCACTTTCACAGACATCTATGCTCTCAATATTTCAACATAATAGAAATTTATTGGTCTTTTTTCTCTTCATAAACCACCTTTATGTATTAAAAGTAATATAACCAGTAAAGATACATCCTCCAAATGTTAAAACAAAGTTTCCATAAAGTTGCTTTTCCAAAATAACAGTGAAGGGAACAATACTTTAATCATTAACATTCCCATATTTTCAAACTCATGTAACATGTAATTTCATTTATGCATATGCAATTAATCATAAATGCATAGCAGCTAACATCGCCATTGAATCATCAATTTGCAAAATTGTGAAAGTTTGAAAAAACAAGGTAATCAACATCATCAGATTATACTAGTTCTACCATTAAGCTAGTATAAACATCAAATTAGTCACTTTAATGATACTACTGTATCATGATCGAAGTGCTTTATCACCTTCAAGAACTTGCAATCAAAGGTATGTATGGTTAAACTAGTAATTCACTTTTTCAATCATAGTATTTTTCCTGCATGTGCATAAAATCTTAAACAAAGCTTTATTAATCATTCAAGACATTGAATTATCATCAATGTGTTAGTGTTAATAACAATTATGGTAACAATCCAAACATTCCCGCTTTCCACAATGTATTGATACCAACAAATCAACAACATGAATTGATCTACCACAATCACTTGTTTGCAACTTGTAGTAAGATTTAATCAAAACGATTCATGCATATAAGTATTTATAGTTAGTCATGCAATACTAACTAATGAATTCTACTAACCATCTTAAATTCAATCATGATAGCACCCAATCATCATTTAGCCATTACAATCAAGTATTACCACTTGATTCATTGTTCTTTAGTCATTTTGTTTAGATTCACTGGGACCATTATCGTAATATTTTTTTTTGTAAGGTTAGGCATTCTTCATTCCGGATAACAACAAAATTACATCATACTAGAGTACTAGAGTTCAGGTGGCGGATCTGCCCGAAAGAAACCAGACCGCCACCTTTTGGCCTTAAAACCTGACCAAAATTTAAAAATGTTAAGTTCCTTCTTTCTGTCGTAATCATTGTTCTACTTATTAAAATCGAGGCTAACTACAGTAACATAACTCGATATCCAGATACAGTTCAGGTTCATCACAAAATTAACTAAAGAAGACACACACCACTAATCTTCGTCTGACAAATTTACCGGGGCTGGCTTAGAGTTGCTAGCGCCCAGCTTTAGGATCTTCTGCTCTATGGCCCATTTGAGTTCCAGCATCATTTGCTCCATGTCCTTTAGCAGTAGATGGTTTTTGGAAACCTGGACTTGGACAGCCGCAAGCTCTTTTAGGAGAATGTTCTTTATGGAGGCTGATTCTTCCGTCAGTTGGCGTTTGAGGAGTTCTTCAGCCTGTTTACGCTCTTCATCCTCCTCTTCGCGAACAGCCTGGTTAACCTCCATAGCCCAACCAATCACATGTTTCATGATCTAATAGAATTGTAACGTTTTATTGAACAACATGTTCCTGCCTCTGGAGGTGTCAGGGTCCGTGATCACTTCCCAGTCTCCACGAGGGATTTCTTTATTTGCACTGATTTCCCTCAGCTCGCGCTCCTATTCATGGATAAGAGAGCAGACCTCAGGAGAAATGCCGGTCATGTAGCCATCAATTAGGTGAAGGAGTTTGTCAAAGTCGGGCTTCCTACCCGTTTTGATCGATTGACTACTGGTGCCAGCATTCCTCTCCTTATCAGAATTGGTCTTCCTTGGAGCCATCTTACCACTGGCCTGGGGCTTGGGAATTATGGAAGCTTTCCGACCTTTTCTTACTGAAGCCGAGGAGGAGGGCTGTTCGTAGAGGTGAGCTGGCGCCTTTCCATTCTTTTTCATCGTGCTTACCAAGCTAAATGAGCCTTCCATCTGTTTCCTTGGGCTTATTAACGCGTGGTCGAGTCGACCGGGCCGCCACTTGGCTGATTAAATTTCTGGCCTCCGCTTGGCCGTTTAATTTTCCGTCACGCATTCCGGCTTCCCCATCTCGGGAAGTGGCGTGACTTGACCTTCCCACTTTATGCGTCATTATTCCAACCTCCATCTGGCTGCTCTTGCCGTAGCCTCCTGTACTCCTGGTGCCACCTGTCGTCCTTCCTCTGTCCATTATCCCGAATTCTGGAACTGGCTCTAAATCATTCCTTAATTCTATCTTAGCTCGCATGTCTTCTCCGTCCCTTCGGCCACTCTTGCCATGCCCCGTCACCTGCCCGATTTGTTCCTGCCTTTCTCCTCTGCCTATTCCCACGGATGAGCTATCCAATCCCAACTGTTGCAGATTATCTCCACCTCCGCTGCGTGCTGCCTGATCCTGACCCTTCATCTCTTTCATGCCATTACCACCTTTATCAACTTTTAGCAGTTGCTGAAGTTGATATTTCTCCTCCTAGTGCAGATGAGGCAGACCTTCGCTGTCGATTTCTTTGCCCCGGTTCCGTCAACCCCAATTCGCAAGGCAATCCGTCGGCTTATTACCTGCATGCCTGGTGTGAGTTGGGAGGAGGTAGTCTATTCTGGGAAGGAGCTTCCCAATTTCGCCAACAAGCCAAGCAGTTCTCTAGCTTTTGCTGATCCTATTCGCTGGCTGTTGTTGCTGGAGCTTCCTAACCATGTCAATTACCAGCTTCAAGTCCCCCTCGATTTGGAGGCATTTGAAATTGACCCGAAGAGCTATTTCCAGGCCCCGCTTCAGGGCGTGCAACTCGGCTTCATTATTCGAGGCTTCCCCGCAGTCCATCATTAAATTTCTTAAACTGTTGCCTCCGGCATCTCTAAAGACTCCTCCAATGTCGGCCTCTCCTAGGTTGTGCTTTGCAGCGCCGTCGAAGTTTAGTTTTATGAATCCTTGTGGGGGGTGTCTGTACTGGTTGCTTTCGGCCACTGTTTTGGTCTGTTCTTTTCGAGAACCCCCGCCGGTTACCATACTCTGTCTGACCTCAAGTCTGTTCAGGATTTTCTCCTCTGTAGTCAAAACTTGCCAGTCCTCATCCTTCCAGCTTTCCGTTAGGATTGTTTCCCGAGTGTTTCTAATGGTTTGCTCCCAGATTGCTGCAGGGGTTCGGGCTTCTGTCTTGAAGATGGCCCCATTCCGTGCTTTCCAGATATTCCAAAGCAGGAACCCAGTGGAAAGGAGCCAGGCTCGATTGACCACCGGGTTCAGGTAAGGCTTTCTCGGCCAATTGACTATGGTGCTTACGATGTTTTGATGGTTTCTGTGTTGGCACTCAAACAATTTATGGTGGCTTTCCCACAGGGAGGAGCTGACGGAGCAGCGGTTCATCAAATGTTCCATGGTTTCCTCTTGGGAAAAGCAGAGGGCACAGCGGGATGGGCCTTGGCTTCCCTTCCTCAGAATCTGGTCCCAGGTGAGCGCTCTACCGTGTAGAATGGTCCAAATGAAAAAATAGATTTTAGGCCAGTGCTTGATTTTCCAAAGGTTTTTCCATTGGTTTGTTTCCGGTTGATGATTTTGATTGATTTTAAGGTAGTAGGCTTCTGCTATTGTGAAATTTCCTTGAATTCATTTACCCCATCTGAGGATGTCAGACCCTGTTTTCCTTGCTATTTTCCGAGATGCCATCTCTGTATAGTAGTCTTGCCATCTGTCGGTTTCTGGTGCTCCTTCCCAGTCCTCTTTAAATTTCCAATTGCACCAGTATCCTGCCTCATCTGGCTTCCAGAAGTTGCCGACAGTTGAAGCCCCGGCCTGGGATGAGAAGGCGAGGATGTCATGGAGGTTGTCTTTTTGTATGAGGCGGTCGCGTTGCTGCCATGATTCCTCCCAGAATCTGGCTTTGTCCCCTGCTCGAATTTCCCAGAAACTGTGCTCCCTTATCAGGTCTTTGCTGCCTCTCGCCAGGTTCCAGATTGCAGAGCCTCTGGTCTCTGTCGTGCTTCTCAGTCTTTCTTCGGTTTCCCCTGTCACATCGTACTTTCTTTCCCATAGCACCTTCCATAAGTTAGGGCCACCCTGAAGCCACTTCCACCAGAGCTTCACACCCATAACTTGGTTGAGGACGTAGGGGTCGTGAAGCCCTAAACCACCATCTTTGGGGAGCCGGCTAAGCCACTCCCATGAGATAAGGGCCCACTTTCTTGTTTTGTTGGTCCCCTACCGAAGGAAGTTTTTTAACATGGTAACCAGCTTCTGGCTTGCAGTCTTTGGGATAGCTTGGCACGAGAGCTAGTAATTGGGGATGGCCTGTAGAACATCTTTCAATAAGGTTCTCCGAATTGGGGCATTCAACGAGCGTTGGGTCTAGTTCTCCATTTTGATTCAGATTTTCTTTATTAGTAGATTCCAGTTGGCCGCTCGGAATTGATGCTCATGGAGCATGATACCCAGGTATTTGGATGGGAATGATCCCCTGTTGAAGCCTAGAGTACGAGCCAGGAATCTTTGGGCTGCCAGCGAGGTGTTGAAGAAAAACACTTCTGATTTATCCTTGTTGATCTCCATTCCAGAGGCTTTGCTGAATTGAGATAAGGATTTGATGATTCTTTGAGCCTCCTTCAGAGTGGCTTGACCGTAAAGCATCACGTCGTCTACGAATTGCTGGTGAGAGACCAGAATGTCTTCTCCGCAGATTCGGAGGCCTTTTATCTGCTCCCTGGAGACCTGAGCCTTGACCAATCTGCCTAGGCCTTCTGCGGCTAGGATGAAGAGGAAGGGAGACAGGGGGTCTCCCTGCCTTAGCCCACGGGAGGTAGTGAAATCTTTAGTGGGGGAGCCGTTTAGGAGAATTGACATGACAAGAGAGCTAACCATAGACAGGATCCAATTTGTCCATCTTTGATCAAATCCATAGGCTTTAATTATACCTGCCAGATAGTTCTAGCTGAGTTGGTCAAACGCCCTGGCCAGGTCAAGTTTGATAAGCATGCCTGGGGCACGGGAGCTTTTTAGGGAGTGGATCACTTCCTGGGCCACTATGATGCCATCGGTGATCTGCCGTCCTTTGACAAAGCCAGTTTGATCCGAGGCAATGAGATCTAGCAGGATCGACTTGAGCCTATTAACCATGATAGTTGTAAGGATTTTGTAGACCACATTACAAAGGGAAATGGGCCTGAAACCTTGTGGTTCATCCGAGTAGCCATTCTTCGGGATCAACGCCAGGAAGGTGGCGTTCAAGCCCTAGTGCATGCGCTTGGAGCACCTGGATTCCTCCATAAGATCAAGCATATCATTCCCTATGAAGCTCCAAGTCGCCTGATAAAATTCAATGGTGAAGCCATCGGGGCCGGGGGCCTTATTTTTAGACATTTTGTTAATTGTTTCCTCAAGTTAATCCTTGGAGATTACCCTGAGAAGGGCCAGGTTTTGGTCTCTGGAGACTTTCTTGGGAATATGGTGGTAGATTTTGTCTATGTCCTCACATCTGTTGACATTTGGTTCGGAGAGAATACCTTTGAAGTGCTCCACCAATAGATGTTCTATTTCATCATGTTGAGTCACTATGTTTCCCTCCTTGTCTTTCAAGGAGAAGATTCTGTTGTGTTGGCGATGGTTCAGCATGGCTTTGTGGAAGAATTTGGAGTTTTTGTCTCCTTCTTTGAGCCATTGAATCCGGGATTTCTGCTTCCACAGGATTTCCTCCTGTTTTCGCCTTTCCTCCAATTGAGTGATTACTCTGCCTTCCTCCTCTGCCAGATCCTGACTACGACCGTCCGAGATGATTTGCTGCTGGATTCTTTCCATTCTGGACTGGAGTTTGCCTTGCTCCTGTTGGATATTGCCAAATTCTTCCTTGTTCCACTTTTTGATTTTGCTTTTGATTTCTTTGAGCCTTAGCTGAAATGAGTGCATTTTGCTGCGGCCATCCTTTCCTCTTTTGTTGTCCTGCCACCAGCCTCTTACTTTGTCTAGGAAGTCAGGGGCGTAGAGCCAAAAGGACTCGAACCGGAAGGGTCTCTTTTTGTTTTGACTATTTAAGGCTATTTCCAGCTTTATTGGCCAGTGGTCCGACCCTGTTGAGGGTAGGATAGAGGCTTCATAGAAGATATCCAGCCCGATTATGTGCTCTGAAATGAGGAATCTGTCCAGTCTTGAAGCGATCTGTTTGGATCCGCCTCTTCTGTTATTCCATGTGAATTTCCCATTTATGGTTGGGATATCAACCACCCTTAATTCTGTCTGCACTTCTCTGAATCTTTCCATTTCCGGGTCTTCTCTGCTTATTCCACCTTTTTTCTCTTCTCGAGAAGCGATTAAGTTGAAGTCTCCTACCAGGATCCATCTCTGCTCCTGGTGCAAACTTCGAAGTTTAGTCAGCTGATTGAGGAACAGGTCTTTGTCTGCACAGGTGTAGGGACCATATACAGTCGAGATTACCACCCATTCGCTTTGTCCAATTAGTCTGAATCTCCCAGAGAGGATTTGTGGCATTCTTATCCACCAGTCGGCGAGGACTTCTACTGGGTTCCAGAGAATTGCTATCCCTCCTGCACTTCCTTTGGGATCTATAGTTACATGTTCGTATCTTGGTTTTATTTTATTGAGAATTTCCCCCATTTTCTGGCCTGGAATTTTGGTTTCTTGGAGAAGCATAATCTGAGGTTTTTCTTTTTTGATTCGTGCTGCCAGATGTCTCTGTTTTCCTTTGCTATTTAAGCCTCTGATATTCCACGATTTCAAAATCATTGGTTAACTTGGGAGAGGGTTTGAAACACCGCTGATAGCGGGACTACTCTTCCAGTAATGACTAGCATTTCTCCCATGAGTTGGATGGAGTCCTTAATGTTTCTTCTTCCTTTTGCCCCCCCCCCCCCCCCCCTTTATTTTTTCCATTCTGATCTGGTTTGCTTTCCTTTTGAGTCTCTTGGTATTCTTCTGTTGAGGCTTTGCCTTTTTCTAGTTTGGTTTTATATTGTTGGAAGGTTTCAGTATACAGCTTCTTTTATTCTTCGAGAATAAACCTCTCATCCAAGTTCTTCCATTCATGCAACAAATTTTTCAATAATTCCTCTTCCTAGCTTAGGTCCTCCCTACTGGTTTCCTGGTTTGTCTCCATCTGTTCAGTTTGTTCATCTATTTCCTTATCTTGTTCTGGTGTCTCGCTCGGGGCTTTCCTTTTAGCTAGGTTTCTTTCACAGCTCTCACTACAGTCTGAGCCTTTATCCTCCTGATTTTCCATGAGTTGGTCTTCCTCGTCTTCCTCTACCTGCAGTATTGCAAAAATGTTTGGTTTCACTATGTCAGGTTGTTTCCCTTTCTTATCTTTCTGGGGGGGTTCCTTGTTGGCTTTCCTTTTGTTTCTCACCTCTTGGAATTCCTCCTTGTCCAGCTCTCTCTCTTTTTTTTAGGGCCCTCTGCTTTCTTCTTCCTCTCTGGTTATCGGACATTACTTTGCTAGCTGGCCATGGGTATGGCACCTTCGACACTTAAATGGGATGTGTTCATAATCTATGTTCTGCTGCCAAATTTATTAATGATATTCAAGCTCTATGGTGTCAAGGATGGGGTTTGCTAGGTTCATGTAGAGACAGATCCTGGCATATGAGGTGTATCTACCTTTCTTTGTAGTTTCCGCTATTTTCACGAAGCTTCCTATTGAGTTTCCTATCCCTTCCAAGATATTCGGGTCCCAGAAGTCTATGGGGAGCCCAAATAAGCGGACCCAGATAGGAGCAGCCAAAAAGGTTTCTTTGTCAGGGTTGTAGCAATCTTCCCATAAGTGCATGAACAGACCGACATTATAATAAAAATACGGGCCATTTTCAAATACCTTTTCTCTATCTTGAAGGTTAAAGAAGATTACCGTAAAGAAGCCTTACGCTCCCAGCTTGAGCTTGATGTGGCCTTGGGGCTGCCATTTTTGCTGTATCCACTTGGTGAGGTCTCTTTCCGATGGCCAGACTCTGAAAAACTTGCAGATAAGGGTGTGGTCCCTCATGTAAATTCAATACTTTTCCAGCTTATTCACTGGGATCACATATCCGGGTTTCTCTGCTGTACATGGTAGGCACTTTCCTCTGCGGCCTGTTTGCCAGGTAGCTCCTAGCACCGGGCCCGTGTTCTTCCGTTCCTCTGTCTCCTGGCTACTTTGTTCGTCTCCTACCACCGTATCCTAGTAGGAGGGGATCTCTCCCCTCTTGACATCTTCTATCATACCTTTGTTTCTTTGGTCGCTGTCAGTTGCTGCTTGGACTGGACTGTGACGGTTTTCCACACTTACTTCATGCTTCCCCTAGGTTTTCACTGCCTTGCCTCCATTAGGGTTTGAGTTGTAGAGCTCCCAGCCACGATAGATGGGGACCATTATCATAATATTATTCATGCAAAGGTTTGTAGTTAATTCTCACTTTCACTAGTGAATGCTCAGGATTTTTTGTAGGTGCAATAAAGGTTATATTTTTATTTTTTAATCCTCATCAAGATTCAAATGTCATGAGTGTTGGGTGTGGTTTTTTACCTATTTTCTGCACATTCTTTCCCCAATTTTTACCTTTCTATCCCCCAGGCCAATGACTTTATATGACCAAATTCCCTATTTTCTCACATTTTTAACCTATTATATTGTCATGTTACTTTGTTTTATTTTACCAAATAATACGATCCTTTCAGGGCACTTCGCAAGAAGGAAAATATAGCGATGGTAAATGCGAGACAAGTAAAAAGGCTAGTTAATTCAAGTAAGAGTTTTGTACTTCTTATTATCAAGCCTAAGGTTGATGTGAATCATGAGTCATTTGAAAATTGTGATTCTAAGCTTAAATCAGATTTATATGATGTAGTTGATGCACATCATGAGATGTTTCAGGAACCAACAGGTTTTTCTCCTAAAAGGGAGATTCACCATGAAATCCATTTACATCCAGATTTCCCTCTTCTTAACATAGGCATGTACCGCATGTCTATCATGGAGAATGCTAAAATAAAGAAGAAAATTAAAGTCTTGTTGGACAAAGGTTTCATAAGACCAAGCACTTTGCCATGTGGGTCACCGATAGTGTTGATTACAAAGAAAGAATGAACTTGGCGCATGTGTGTGGACTTCAAGGCATTGAACAAAATAACAGTAAAGAATCGTCACCCACTCCCAAGGATAGATGATTTGTTAGATCAGCTGAAAGATGCTAAATATTTCACTAAGTTAGACTTACGTAGTAGTTATCATCAATTTAGAATTTAAGAAAGTGAAATTTGGAAGACAGTTTTTAAAACCAAACAAGGACTCTTTGAGTGGCTTGTTATGCCGTTTGGTTTATGCAATGCACCTACAACTTTCATGCGGGTAATGGATGATGTCTTACATCCTTTTCTTGATGATTTTGTTATTATCTACTTAGATGACATCTTAATTTTTAGAAAGACTAGAGAAGAGCATGTCATGCATGTTAAGAAAGTACTTGATATTTTGAAGAAAAATCAGTTATTTCTTAAAATGTCAAAGTGTGAATTTGGAAAGACTACTTTGGTTTATTTGGGACACATAGTAGGAGGAGGTGCTTTGAGAATTGATCCATCTAAGGTAGAAGCTATTGTGAATTGGCCTACTCCCAAATCCATTACAGAGGTAAGAAGTTTTTTTGGTGCAGCTCAGTATTAGAGGAAGTTTATTTCTAAATTCTCTACCATAGCAGCTTCTATGAATGTAGTGACAAGTGCGAAGCGTGCTTTCCAATGGGGAGGCAAGCAATAGAAAGCTTTTGAGTATTTGAAAGAAAAGATAAGTTCAGCTCTAGTTCTTGCATTATTGGACTTGAGACAGCCATTTGAGATTCAAACCGATGCTAGTGATTACGCCATGGGTGAAGTTCTCTTATAGAATGGTAAGCCTATCGCATTTCATTCTAAGACATTTAATGGTGCTATTGTGAATTATCCTACATATGATAAGGAGTTGTATGCGTTGGTACAAAGCATCAAAATGTGGAAACACTATTTAATGTCCAAAGAAACACTTGTTCATACCGACGATCAGTCTTTACAGTACTTGCAGTCGCAAAGTAAATTGCAGCAGTCACGACATTTTAGATGGATGGGATTCCTACAACAATTTCACTTGGTAATAAGGTACAAGAAAAGTATTTTCAATAAAGTTGCTGATATGCTTTCAAGGCCTATTATTAGTGCTACTACTTTACTTAACAATGATTCTATTGTACATGAGAGCTACATAGAACAATATGCATCATATGTTGATTTTAAGGATGTGTATGCTAACTTGAGTGAAGGGAATCATGTTGAGGATAATGATTATCATTTGCATAATAATTTTCTATTTCATATGGGAAAGTTATGTATACCACAGGGAGAGGGACTAAGTATCATGAGAGAAGCTCATTCTTCTCTTATTGCTAGACATTCCAGGGTAAGCAAAACGGTGGCACATTTACAGTGGTATTGTTATTGGCTTCGCATTGTAGATAGTGTTGCATGTTTCATTATAGGTTGTTCATTATTTGATACAAGAAAGCCTAGCAATATGAAGCTTGGATTATATACGTCATTTCCGGTACCTTATCCGTTGGAACACGTGGTCACATGCGAATTTTCCACTGATGGTTACGGTCAGCCCGACGGTCAAGTCTAGCGAACTACCCAAAATTGGCAGAAATTGCCAAAACTAGTGCCATTTAACTGCTAGTTCCAGGTTTGGTGGAGTTTCTTTAGGCTAGATTGGACAAAACTTCAGTTGTTCATAACTTTCACTACGGAGAACCTTTTGGAGTGATTTTTTTATTATTATTTTGAGTATTTTGATCATTCAAGAGCCAATGGTATAGGTTGTAGAGTCAACAAAGATGATATTTAGGTACTTTTTTAGCAGAGAATCTTGGAGAGCCATCAGGGCCTAGGGAGTGTTGGAGCTGTATTGGGCTATGGTTAACCATTGGAGGTGAAACAAAAGCCATTATTTATTGTTCTTTGTGTTATTAACTCATTTCCACAGCTTATTTTGACTGTTTAGGCTTTCTTATCACTATATAACCAATTTTAGCATCTAATAAGAGCAAGGACATGCCCATTTGAGGGCCTTGGACCTGGGAGATGTAGCCCAGGAGGGGTGAACTACCTTATCAGCTGCTATGTTATATTATGTGATTTTATCTTGTTGTGTTTTTCAGATTTAATATGCTAAACAGTAAAAGGAAATAACATTCCTTCACACATAAGACTCAGAAATTTAACAAAAACACTTTGTTTCAATTGCAAGACATGTAAAACAGTTTGCACATATAATTTAATGGAAATGAATACCTTGAACAACAAATACAAGTAGTTTTATTTTCAGATCACAACCATATTTAACCACTTTCACATCCAGACAGTTCTCTGACAGAGACCATACTAGGTCCACTCTGGAATTACACTAGCCAACAAGCTCAAGAATTCCAATGACCACATAGGGTCCAATATAATATTCCTCTTGGTAGATTCTTATCTATTCCTCTGACAACGTCATGTCTATGAGAAATTTTTGTGCCTCCTCCAACATGCTCAAAAACCAATAGAGTTGCCTTAGGATTTTCCCCACTTCACCATCTTGGCCAACTCTTTTCCCTTACTGAGATCATCTATCTCTAGGGAGAGGAAATTTGGGCAGGCAATCACCATCAGCCCATGACCTTCTGCCCTTTCACAACTACCCATAACTATCTGGCAAGTGAAATTATCTTTATCACCTTTTCCCATTGTAATTTACATAACTAACCATTTTCATATTATCATTAAAGTAAAGGAACATTTATTTACATCATGCATTCGTACTTGATGCTTAACGTGGGTCCCATAATATGTAAAAATAAGTCGACAGGAAAATGTCACATGCCATACAGGTGGTATACATTCCAATTTTCCACATAATAACAATCATGCAACTTAGAAAAACATTACCGTATCTTGCATAACATAAAATTATACTTTCTAATTTGAATTTGCAAATCACAATGCAACGTTTTACCTCTCACAGATATTTATGTGGCCACTAAGCTACCCTTTCTTAGCAACATTAGCTACAATTATTTTTAATAAAACCAGACCTTCTACAAAACACTGTTATGCACAAACATTCATCAAATATGTTTGAGACTCAATTCACTTTCACAGACATCTATGCTCTCAATATTTCAACATAATAGAAATTTATTGGTCTTTTTTCTCTTCATAAACCACCTTTATGTATTAAAAGTAATATAACCAGTAAAGATACATCCTCCAAATGTTAAAACAAAGTTTCCATAAAGTTGCTTTTCCAAAATAACAGTGAAGGGAACAATACTTTAATCATTAACATTCCCATATTTTCAAACTCATGTAACATGTAATTTCATTTATGCATATGCAATTAATCATAAATGCATAGCAGCTAACATCGCCATTGAATCATCAATTTGCAAAATTGTGAAAGTTTGAAAAAGCAAGGTAATCAACATCATCAGATTATACTAGTTCTACCATTAAGCTAGTATAAACATCAAATTAGTCACTTTAATGATACTACTGTATCATGATCGAAGTGCTTTATCACCTTCAAGAACTTGCAATCAAAGGTATGTATGGTTAAACTAGTAATTCACTTTTTCAATCATAGTATTTTTCCTGCATGTGCATAAAATCTTAAACAAAGCTTTATTAATCATTCAAGACATTGAATTATCATCAATGTGTTAGTGTTAATAACAATTATGGTAACAATCCAAACATTCCCGCTTTCCACAATGTATTGATACCAACAAATCAACAACATGAATTGATCTACCACAATCACTTGTTTGCAACTTGTAGTAAGATTTAATCAAAACGATTCATGCATATAAGTATTTATAGTTAGTCATGCAATACTAACTAATGAATTCTACTAACCATCTTAAATTCAATCATGATAGCACCCAATCATCATTTAGCCATTACAATCAAGTATTACCACTTGATTCATTGTTCTTTAGTCATTTTGTTTAGATTCACTGGGACCATTATCGTAATATTTTTTTTTGTAAGGTTAGGCATTCTTCATTCCGGATAACAACAAAATTACATCATACTAGAGTACTAGAGTTCAGGTGGCGGATCTGCCCGAAAGAAACCAGACCGCCACCTTTTGGCCTTAAAACCTGACCAAAATTTAAAAATGTTAAGTTCCTTCTTTCTGTCGTAATCATTGTTCTGCTTATTAAAATCGAGGCTAACTACAGTAACATAACTCGATATCCAGATACAGTTCAGGTTCATCACAAAATTAACTAAAGAAGACACACACCACTAATCTTCGTCTGACAAATTTACCGGGGCTGGCTTAGAGTTGCTAGCGCCCGGCTTTAGGATCTTCTGCTCTATGGCCCATTTGAGTTCCAGCATCATTTGCTCCATGTCCTTTAGCAGTAGATGGTTTTTGGAAACCTGGACTTGGACAGCCGCAAGCTCTTTTAGGAGAATGTTCTTTATGGAGGCTGATTCTTCCGTCAGTTGGCGTTTGAGGAGTTCTTCAGCCTGTTTACGCTCTTCATCCTCCTCTTCGCGAACAGCCTGGTTAACCTCCATAACCCAACCAATCACATGTTTCATGATCTAATAGAATTGTAACGTTTTATTGAACAACATGTTCCTGCCTCTGGAGGTGTCAGGGTCCGTGATCACTTCCCAATCTCCACGAGGGATTTCTTTATTTGCACTGATTTCCCTCAGCTCGCGCTCCCATTCATGGATAAGAGAGCAGACCTCAGGAGAAATGCCGGTCATGTAGCCATCAATTAGGTGAAGGAGTTTGTCAAAGTCGGGCTTCCTACCCCTTTTGATCGATTGACTACTGGTGCCAGCATTCCTCTCCTTATCAGAATTGGTCTTCCTTGGAGCCATCTTACCACTGGCCTGGGGCTTGGGAATTATGGAAGCTTTCCGACCTTTTCTTACTGAAGCCGAGGAGGAGGGCTGTTCGTAGAGGTGAGCTGGCGCCTTTCCATTCTTTTTCATCGTGCTTACCAAGCTAAATGAGCCTTCCATCTGTTTCCTTGGGCTTATTAACGCGTGGTCGAGTCAACCGGGCCGCCACTTGGCTGATTAAATTTCCGGCCTCCACTTGGCCGTTTAATTTTCCGTCACGAATTCCGGATTCCCCATCTCGGGAAGTGGCGTGACTTGACCTTCCCACTTTATGCGTCATTATTCCAACCTCCATCTGGCTGCTCTTGCCGTAGCCTCTTGTACTCCTGGTGCCACCTGTCGTCCTTCCTCTGTCCATTATCCCGAATTCTGGAACTGGCTCTAAATCATTCCTTAATTCTATCTTAGCTCGCATGTCTTCTCCGTCCCTTCGGCCACTCTTGCCATGCCCCGTCACCTGCCCGATTTGTTCCTGCCTTTCTCCTCTGCCTATTCCCACGGATGAGCTATCCAATCCCAACTGTTGCAGATTATCTCCACCTCCGCTGCGTGCTGCCTGATCCTGACCCTTCATCTCTTTCATGCCATTACCACCTTTATCAACTTTTAGTAGTTGCTGAAGTTGATATTTCTCCTCCTAGTGCAGATGAGGCAGACCTTCGCTGTCGATTTCTTTGCCCTGGTTCCGTCAACCCCAATTCGCAAGGCAATCCGTCGGCTTATTACCTGCATGCCTGGTGTGAGTCGGGAGGAGGTAGTCTATTCTGGGAAGGAGCTTCCCAATTTCGCCAACAAGCCAAGCAGTTCTCCAGCTTTTGCTGATCCTATCCGCTGGCTGTTGCTGCTGGAGCTTCCTAACCATGTCAATTACCAGCTTCGAGTCCCCCTCGATTTGGAGGCATTTGAAATTGACCCGAAGAGCTATTTCCAGGCCCCGCTTCAGGGCGTGCAGCTCGGCTTCATTATTCGAGGCTTCCCCGCAGTCCATCGTAAAAGTTCTTAAAGTGTTGCCTCCGGCATCTCTAAAGACTCCTCCAATGTCGGCCTCTCCTGGGTTGTGCTTTGCAGCGCCGTCGAAGTTTAGTTTTATGAATCCTTGTGGGGGGTGTCTGTACTGGTTCCTTTCGGCCACTGTTTTGGTCTGTTCTTTTCGAGAACCCCCGCCGGTTACCATACTCTGTCTGACCTCAAGTCTGTTCAGGATTTTCTCCTCTGTAGTCGAAACCTGCCAGTCCTCATCCTTCCAGCTTTCCGTTAGGATTGTTTCCCGAGTGTTTCTAATGGTTTGCTCCCAGATTGCTGCAGGGGTTTGGGCTTCTGTCTTGAAGATGGCCCCATTT
Source organism: Pinus tabuliformis (assembly GCA_031772625.1). Classification (NCBI taxonomy): domain Eukaryota; kingdom Viridiplantae; phylum Streptophyta; class Pinopsida; order Pinales; family Pinaceae; genus Pinus; species Pinus tabuliformis. The sequence continues at coordinate 312,490,463 of CM062809.1, forward strand.
CGTGCTTTCCAGATATTCCAAAGTAGGAACCCAGTGGAAAGGAGCCAGGCTCGATTGACCACTGGGTTTAGGTAAGGCTTTCTCGGCCAATTGACTATGGTGCTTACGATGTTTTGATGGTTTCTGTGTTGGCACTCAAACAATTTATGGTGGCTTTCCCACAGGGAGGAGCTGGCGGAGCAGCGGTTCATCAAATGTTCCATGGTTTCCTCTTGGTAAAAGCAGAGGGCACAACGGGATGGGCCTTGGCTTCCCTTCCTCAGAATCTAGTCCCAGGTGAGCGCTCTACCGTGTAGAATGGTCCAAATGAAAAAATAGATTTTAGGCCAGTGCTTGATTTTCCAAAGGTTTTTCCATTGGTTTGTTTCCGGTTGATGATTTTGATTGATTTTAAAGTAGTAGGCTTCTGCTATTGTGAAATTTCCTTGAATTCATTTACCCCATCTAAGGATGTTAGACCCTGTTTTCCTTGCTATTTTCCGAGATGCCATCTCTGTATAGTAGTCTTGCCATCTGTCGGTTTCTGGTGCTCCTTCCCAGTCCTCTTTAAATTTCCAATTGCGCCAGTATCCTGCCTCGTCTGGCTTCCAGAAGTTGCCGATAGTTGAAGCCCCGGCCTGGGACGAGAAGGCGAGGATGTCATGGAGGTTGTCTTTTTGTATGAGGCAGTCGCATTGCTGCCATGATTCCTCCCAGAATCTGGCTTTGTCCCCTGCTTGAATTTCCCAGAAACTGTGCTCCCTTATCAGGTCTTTGCTGCCTCTCGCCAGGTTCCAGATTGCAGAGCCTCTGGTCTCTGTCGTGCTTCTCAGTCTTTCTTCGGTTTCCCCTGTCACATGGTACTTTCTTTCCCATAGCACCTTCCATAGGTTAGGGCCACCTTGAAGCCACTTCCACCAGAGCTTCACACCCATAACTTGGTTGAGGACGTAGGGGTCGTGAAGCCCTAAACCACCATCTTTGGGGAGCCGGCTAAGCCACTCCCATGAGATAAGGGCCCACTTTCTTGTTTTGTTGGTCCCCTACCAGAGGAAGTTTTTTAACATGGTAACCAGCTTCTGGCTTGCAGTCTTTGGGATAGCTTGGCACGAGAGCTAGTAATTGGGGATGGCCTGTAGAACATCTTTCAATAAGGTTCTCCGAATTGGGGCATTCAACGAGCGTTGGGTCTAGTTCTCCATTTTGATTCAGATTTTCTTTATTAGTAGATTCCAGTTGGCCGCTCGGAATTGATGCTCATGGAGCATGATACCCAGGTATTTGGATGGGAATGATCCCCTGTTGAAGCCTAGAGTACGAGCTAGGAATCTTTGGGCTGCCAGTGAGGTGTTGAAGAAAAACACTTTTGATTTATCCTTGTTGATCTCCATTCCAGAGGCTTTGCTGAATTGAGATAAGGATTTAATGATTCTTTGAGCCTCCTTTAGAGTGGCTTGACCGTAAAGCATTACGTCGTCTACGAATTGCTGGTGAGAGATCAGAATGTCTTCTCTGCAGATTCGGAGGCCTTTTATCTTCTCCCTGGAGACCTGAGCCTTGACCAATCTGCCTAGGCCTTCTGCGGCTAGGATGAAGAGGAAGGGAGACAGGGGGTCTCCCTGCCTTAGCCCACGGGAGGGAGTGAAATCTTTAGTGGGGGAGCCGTTTAGGAGAATTGACATGACAAGAGAGCTAACCATAGACAGGATCCAATTTGTCCATCTTTGATCAAATCCATAGGCTTTAATTATACCTGCCAGATAGTTCTAGCTGAGTTGGTCAAACGCCCTGGCCAGGTCAAGTTTGATAAGCATGCCTGGGGCACGGGAGCTTTTTAGGGAGTGGATCACTTCCTGGGCCACTATGATGCCATCGGTGATCTGCCGTCCTTTGACAAAGCCAGTTTGCTCCGAGGCAATGAGATCTAGCAGGATCGACTTGAGCCTATTAACCATGATAGTTGTAAGGATTTTGTAGACCACATTACAAAGGGAAATGGGCCTGAAACCTTGTGGTTCATCCGAGTAGCCATTCTTCGGGATCAACGCCAGGAAGGTGGCGTTCAAGCCCTAGTGCATGCGCTTGGAGCACCTGGATTCCTCCATAAGATCAAGCAGATCATTCCCTATGAAGCTCCAAGTCGCCTGATAAAATTCAATGGTGAAGCCATCGGGGCCGGGGGCCTTATTTTTAGACATTTTGTTAATTGTTTCATCAAGTTAATCCTTGGAGATTACCCTGAGAAGGGCCAGGTTTTGGTCTCTGGAGACTTTCTTGGGAATATGGTGGTAGATTTTGTCTATGTCCTCACATCTGTTGACATTTGGTTCGGAGAGAATACCTTTGAAGTGCTCCACCAAGAGATGTTCTATTTCATCATGCTGAGTCACTATGTTTCCCTCCTTGTCTTTCAAGGAGAAGATTCTGTTGTGTTGGCGATGGTTCAGCATGGCTTTATGGGAGAATTTGGAGTTTTTGTCTCCTTCTTTGAGACATTGAATCCGGGATTTCTGCTTCCACAGGATTTCCTCCTGTTTTCGCCTTTCCTCCAATTGAGTGATTACTCTGCCTTCCTCCTCTGCCAGATCCTGACTACGACCGTCCGAGATGATTTGCTGCTGGATTCTTTCCATTCTAGACTGGAGTTTGCCTTGCTCCTGTTGGATATTGCCAAATTCTTCCTTGTTCCACTTTTTGATTTTACTTTTGATTTCTTTGAGCCTTCGCTGAAATGAGTGCATTTTGCTACGGCCATCCTTTCCTCTTTTGTTGTCCTGCCACCAGCCTCTTACTTTGTCTAGGAATTCAGGGGTGTAGAGCCAAAAGGACTCGAACCGGAAGGGTCTCTTTTTGTTTTGACTATTTAAGGCTATTTCCAGCTTTACTAGCCAGTGGTCCGACCCTGTTGAGGGTAGGATAGAGGCTTCATAGAAGATATCCAGCCCGATTATGTGCGCTGAAATGAGGAATCTGTCCAGTCTTGAAGCGATTTGTTTGGATCCGCCTCTTCTGTTATTCCATGTGAATTTCTCATTTATGGTTGGGATATCAACCACCCTTAATTCTGTCTGCACTTCTCTGAATCTTTCCATTTCCGGGTCTTCTCTACTTATTCCACCTTTTTTCTCTTCTCGAGAAGCGATTATGTTGAAGTCTCCTACCAGGATCCATCTCTGCTCCTGGTGCAAACTTCGAAGTTTAGTCAGCTGATTGAGGAACAGGTCTTTGTCTGCACAGGTGTAGGGACCATATACAGTCGAGATTACCACCCATTCGCTTTGTCCAATTAGTCTGAATCTCCCAGAGAGGATTCGTGGCATTCCTATCCACCAGTCGGCGAGGACTTCTACTGGGTTCCAGAGAATTTCTATCCCTCCTGCACTTCCTTTGGGATCTATAGTTACATGTTCGTATCTTGGTTTTATTTTATTGAGAATTTCCTCCATTTTCTGGCCTGGGATTTTGGTTTCTTGGAGAAGCATAATCTGAGGTTTTTCTTTTTTGAGTCGTGCTGCCAGATGTCTCTGTTTTCCTTTGCTATTTAAGCCTCTGATATTCCACGATGTCAAAATCATTGGTTAACTTGGGAGAGGGTTTGAAACACCGCTGATAGCGGGACTACTCTTCCAGTATTGACTAGCATTTCTCCCATGAGTTGGATGGAGTCCTTTATGTTTCTTCTTCCTTTCCCCCCCCCCCCCCTTTATTTTGTCCATTCTGATCTGGTCTGCTTTCCTTTTGAGTCTCTTGGTATTCTTCTGTTGAGGCTTTGCCTTTTTCTAGTTTGGTTTTATATTGTTGGAAGGTTTCAGTATACAGCTTCTTTTATTCTTCGAGAATAAACCTCTCATCCAAGTTCTTCCATTCATGCAACAATTTTTTCAATAATTCCTCTTCCTAGCTTAGGTCCTCCCTACTGGTTTCCTGGTTTGTCTCCATCTGTTCAGTTTGTTCATCTATTTCCTTATCTTGTTCTGGTGTCTCGCTCGGGGCTTTCCTTTTAGCTAGGTTTCTTTCACAGCTCTCACTACAGTCTGAGCCTTTATCCTCCTGATTTTCCATGAGTTGGTCTTCCTCTACCTGCAGTATTGCAAAAATGTTTGGTTTCACTACGTCAGGTTGTTTCCCTTTCTTATCTTTCTGGGGGGGTTCCTTGTTGGCTTTCCTTTTGTTTCTCACCTCTTGGAATTCCTCCTTGTCCAGCTCTCTCTCTTTTTTTTAGGGCCCTCTGCTTTCTTCTTCCTCTCTGGTTATCGGACATTACTTTGCTAGCTGGCCATGGGTATGGCACCTTCGACACTTAAATGGGATGTGTTCATAATCTATGTTCTGCTGCCAAATTTATTCATGATATTCAAGCTCTATGGTGTCAGGGATGGGGTTTGCTAGGTTCATGTAGAGACAGATCCTGGCATATGAGGTGTATCTACCTTTCTTTGTAGTTTCCGCTATTTTCACGAAGCTTCCTATTGAGTTTCCTATCCCTTCCAAGATATTCGGGTCCCAGAAGTCTATGGGGAGCCCAAATAAGCGGACCCAGATAGGAGCAGCCAAAAAGGTTTCTTTGTCAGGGTTGTAGCAATCTTCCCAGAAGCGCATGAACAGACCGACATTATAATAAAAATACGGGCCATTTTCAAATACCTTTTCTCTATCTTGCAGGTTAAAGAAGATTACCGTAAAGAAGCCTTTCGCTCCCAGCTTGAGCTTGATGTGGCCTTGGGGCTGCCATTTTTGCTGTATCCACTTGGTGAGGTCTCTTTCTGATGGCCAGACTCTGAAAAACTTGCAGATAAGGGTGTGGTCCCTCATGTAAATTCAATACTTTTCCAGCTTATTCACTGGGATCACATATCCAGGTTTCTCTGCTGTACATAGTAGGCACTTTCCTCTGCGGCCTGTTTGCCAGGTAGCTCCTAGCACCGGGCCCGTGTTCTTCCGTTCCTCTGTCTCCTGGCTACTTTGTTCGTCTCCTACCACCGTATCCTAGTAGGAGGGGATCTCTCCCCTCTTGACATCTTCTATCATACCTTTGTTTCTTTGGCCGCTGTCAGTTGCTGCTTGGATTGGACTGTGACGGTTTTCCACACTTACTTCATGCTTCCCCTAGGTTTTCACTGCCTTGCCGCCATTAGGGTTTGAGTTGTAGAGCTCCCAGCCATGATAGATGGGGACCATTATCATAATATTATTCATGCAAAGGTTTGCAGTTAATTCTCACTTTCACTAGTGAATGCTCAGGATTTTTTGTAGGTGCAATAAAGGTTTTATTTTTATTTTTTAATCCTCATCAAGATTCAAATGTCATGAGTGTTGGGTGTGGTTTTTTACCTATTTTCTGCACATTCTTTCCCCAATTTTTACCTTTCTATCCCCCAGGCCAGTGACTTTATATGACCAAATTCCCTATTTTCTCACATTTTTAACCTATTATATTGTCATGTTACTTTGTTTTATTTTACCAAATAATACGATCCTTTATTCCTTTTTGTGGATAACTAGGAGAGTATTGAAGAAGTATTTTGGGAAGTCCTTCTTTTCAGGTGTTGGCTAGCGAGAACAAAGCTATGAAGCAGACAATTGTTACAGGTTGTTGCTACAAATTAGATGTTGTCAAAGGTTGTTGTTACACTGCGCGCTGATCCACCATCACACCAAAAGTGTTGTTGCTAGTAATGTTGCGTCATCCCGAACCACCATTCACTCATGTTGTTGCATTGAAGCTGGGAAATGTGGATGCTATTCCAGATAACAACTGTCGGTAATAGGGATTGCTTATTTTTGAAGCAACAAGACTCAAGCAGTTGCAATCATAACTGATGGACATTTGTATTTAGCAATGGGTTGTAACTATTGTTATTTTTTATTAGCATGACAATCGTGAGATTCTCATGACTGATCTATTTCTAATTTCGGGTTGTAATAACTATAAAAGACTTGATTTTTCATGTAAAAGGATACAGCATATAGAGAAGCACTGTTACTTTGCTTCTGTAACTCTGAATTTATTTTTAATATCAATCAGCACAACGATGTTGTTACTGTTCTTCCACTGATTCGTTAATCACTTTTGTGTTCTTCTCGTGCCCTGCAAAGGAGGAAGGGCCCTCCTCTTTGGCATGGATTTCAGTGATATAGGTAGTGTACATTCTAGTTTAGTTAATTGATTTATGGTTTCTCCCTATTTCTATACAAATCATGGATTACATTCATTGTTGTTTCCATTGATGTTATGTTGTTACACTGGGTTAATCAACAGAATGGTAGTAACCAACTAGAGTAGATATTAGTTCCTATGTGACGCGTATTTACTTTGATAGCTGCGAGTTGTGATTTAATTCTGTAGAGTGTTTTTATGTCTACACGCATGGTTTGATTAAACAATTTATATCAACGACATGTTTTACAGTTTTATGCATTTTATTATGCTTGGCTGGAGTGTATCGGCATAGACAGTGCGAACTCCATTGAAACAGCAAGACCTACCCTGGGTTGACAATGAATGTTGTAGTCTCAGTCAATTAAGATTGATTAAAACACCACCACATTTTGGCGCCGTTGCCGGGGATGGAAGTTGACGATACAGTTAGCCAAGTTGTTTGTTTGATATAGAGTGTTCCTAGTCCACAGTTGCTGGGCGATAAGATGAGAGTGTGTCTTCAGCTCTTCAGTTGTTGGGTTGTAAGATGAGAGGTAAGAACCTACGCATTTCTCTAACATACCTGGGCAGGCTCACCACTATCGAAGACTGAGACACTTAGAGTGTGATTTGATACACATCGGGTCCATGTGGGCACTTGTAGGAATTACAGAGACACTAAAATCAACCCCACTCTAATAAGCCACAAGAACAACGGGTCATAAAAAGGAAAGGAAGGGTGAAGATTTAGGAAGGAAGAGATTTATCCAGGAACTAATCTCCAAGGCAAAAAAATAATAGTCCAACTCTCAAAGGAATGCAAGGAAAATAGGGCTGTAGAAAGCTGTTACTCCTGCAGTGAAAGCAGAAACCTCTAATTCCTCCATCTCAGGACCGTATCATTATAAAGCTAGCACTCATACCACCAAGACCAAGGATCCGATTCATGAGCAAGAAGGGGAAGCTAGTAGCTAGAATTTGAGAATAGAGGGGCAAGGGGAAATTGAGGGGGAACATTAGACACCTAAGATAGAAAAACACATGTTGGTTTATCAATATCCAGATACAGGTAGTGCGGTGAAACAACTAGCCCCAGGGGTATCTGAGGCACTAACCACATCTATAGGACCATCATAAACACATCTCGAATGACATCTGCTACAACAAGGGTTAGAAGAATTAGTCATGGGGGAAAACAATGATAACAATGCTAAAACAGACGCCACTATCACCACCTTTGAGTTTCCAATTGGGAATATTAGAGGTGAAGCTCCTATGAAAAATATTCCTCTATCATCCTTACCATCCTTTCAAGGGATGACAGTGGAATATCTAGATACATTTCTATTTGAGTTTTATGTCTTATGTAGAAGTTATGATTATACAGCATATGCTCAGAAATTAAAGCTATTTCCTACTACCTTAAAAGGGGCAGCCTTGAGGTGGTTCATGGGATTGCGCTCCACTTATATTTCAACGTGGAATGATATGAAGGAGACGTTATTGTCAAAGTACCAGGACTATTGTAAGACTAGGGACTTAAGGGAAGAGATATTTAGAATGACACAGAAGGAGGATGAAAACCTAGAAGATTATGTGGAACAATTCCACTATAATCTGCAGAGGTCTAAACACAACGATTTAGACCAAGAAATTTTGAAGACTATATACATAAGAGGAATGAGGGATGAATACCTTGACACCTTGAATCTATTGGGAAAAGGGGATATATCGCAAGAACCATTCACTGAAATCGTAAATCTCTTCCTAAGATGCGCTCAAGGATCATCCAAAGGAAGGAGTACAATTCAGGATGCCTATGTTCGCATACAAAATTCTACAAGAAGAGGAGTAACTAGAGTAGAGATTGGGAATTTTTTTGAAAATTTCAAGACCGATATCCTTACTACTCTCTCAGCCCAAATAACAACAACACAGATCAAGAAGACACAAGCAAAAGCTGACACACCCCAAGCCATGTTTTGTCTAACTTTCCAAAAGAAACATCCTTTCAGGGAATGCGAATTGAACAACATCAACCTGTGTAATATTTGCGAGATGGAGCATTCAATAGATCAATGTCTGGAGCTTCCTAGACTAAAGGCAATACTCATAGAGTCAAGCGAAGAGGTGTAGTCCTCTTACTTCAGCGCACCAAGGAGGCCATGGAAACCGTGACCTCCAGGTATGTCTCAAGACTTTTTCTCTTTCAATTCATGGAACAATGCATATAATAACTAGAAATATTCATGGCATTGTTATGCCCCTCCTTCAGTATAGTTTCCTTCACTCTGGAACCAATGGTCTCCATCTCCTCCTGTTCAATATCCTCAACCCCAACCATACCCTTGGAACCAGAATTGGAGAGGAAATGCCCAGAATTCAGCTATGCCTGGACCACCCATGCAACAACAGCTACAATTACCTCCTTTCCAATCTCCTACTCCTCCACCACCTTTGCAACCCCAACTACCTGTGAAACCTAACCCAAACCTAAACAGTAAAGTAGCTCAGGGCACAGAGGCTCCAACGACCTTCCAGACCTACCTTATTACCCCCATGGGGCTTAATGAAATACAATTGCAATCGTAAATAGTAATTAACCCTAGTCACTCCCCTATCATTACAAAGGAGGACTGTGAACCATCCAGCGGAGATGTCGGAGGCTATGAGGCGGCTACTGCACCTACAATAGTTGACATAGAGGAAGTTGTTACATCTATAACAACCAACCCATGAAGAACTATTATGACTGTAACAACTAATTCGGGGAAGGATGATACACCTGTAACAGCAGATTTGACTGTTGTAACATAGAACCCCCCGTATCCTCAGAGATTGGCAAAACCTAGGATGACTTCATAGCCTAAATCTGATTTTCTTAGGGAGTTGCAAAATTTGTATGTACGGATTCCTCTGCTACAAGACCTTAAAGAAGTACCCATCTATGCCAAGATAGTGAGATATTTGTGCATCAAGAAACCTTGGAGGAAGCCTAAAGACCCTGCCATCATACATGTGATGGGAAAGTTATTTGAATTAATGTCTACTCAACCTCTCCTTACTAAGTACAATGATCCAGGAAATCCTACAGTCACTGTCTACATTAATGATCAACCCATAGCCAACATATTGATTGATCTTAGTGCTGCCATTAATGTAATGACAAAGGATCTCTTTATCGTTCTCGAGTTACAGGGACACAGACATACTCCTACTGTGCTTGAATTAGCGGACAAGTCCCGTGTTAAACCCGAGGGGATGCTAGAGGATATAGTGATTACGATATCTTCCTAGAGATATCTAGCTGATTTTCTTATCTTATAGCTCAAATCCAATTTGGGGGGAATCATTTGATCCTAGGGAGACCTTGTCTAGCCACTATAGACGCATTTATAGGCTGCAGGACGGGATCCATGTTGATCTCAGATGGTCAGGCAACACAAAACCTTAATCTTTATCCTCAAAAACCAAATATGGATGTGTACAACCCTTGGTGGGATGAGTTTGAGCCTGAGTTAGATCTTTCCGTAGCACTCCTCACTTTGGGGAAAGCCCATTATTTTAAAAATGAGATAGAATATGATGTCATTAATGATTTTATTAGTAATTCACTTTCTGTTGCTTCTGTTAAAAATGAAAATGAGGGAGAAGAGGTGGAAGATATAGATTTTGAACAAATGAGGACAACTCCAAATATTGCTAGTAGTCCAATTGAGATTGAATCTGGAAACTTTTTGAATGTTAATCCCAACTTGACTGATAGACAAAACCAACGACTATTACAATTGTTACAGAAGTATAAAAAGGCTTTTGCATGGGATTATATGGATATGAAAGGGATCCACCCTAACCTATGCACTCACTGTATTTATTTGAAGGATGGCTGCAAACCATTTAGATAGCCACAGTGCCACATGAACCCTGCACTAAAGGAGGCGGTGAAAGAAGAACTACAAAAACTCCTGAGTGCTAATTTTATTTATCCAATATCTGATAGTCAGTGGGTGTCACCGCTTGTCATAGTCCCTAAAAAGAATGGCAAGTGGAGAGTCTATGTTGATTACATAGAACTCAATAAGGCCACTAAGAAGGACCATTTTCCCTTACCATTTATAGATTAGGTACTCGATACTCTCTCTAGAAATAAATCCTTTTCATTTTTGGATGGATTTAGTGGCTACAATCAGATACAGATTTCCCCGGAAGACCAGGGTAAAACGACCTTTACTTGTCCTTGGAGAACCTACACATACATAGTACTTCCTTTTGGGATCTATAATGCACCAGCAACCTTTCAAAGGGAAAAATTGGGAATTTTCTCTAACTTATTGAATGATTGTCTGGAAATCTTCATGGACGATTTCACACCTTATGGAGATGCTTTTGAAAGAATATTAGTTAATTTGGAAAAAGTATTAGAACGGTGTGTACAGACTAATTTTTCCTTGAGCACTGAGAAATGTCACATGATGATGACTAAAGGGATCGTGGTTGGACACTACATTTTTGCTGACGAAATCAAGGTAGACCCTGCAAAAATAGAGGTAGTTCTAAAAATTCCAACCCCCAAAATGCAAAAAGAGGTATGTAGTTCTTGGGGCATGCAGGGTACTACAGAAGATTTGTATAATTTTTTTCAAAATTGCATCGCCATTATTTTCCTTTCTCATGAAGGATGTTGATTTCTTGTGGTCAGGGAAGTGTGATCAGGCCTTCTTAAAACTAAAATGTTGTGTATCAGCAACTCCGGTCTTGCGAGGACCAAATTGGGAACTTTCATTTCACATAGCTAAGGATGCATCGGGTATTGTTGTAGGTGTTGTTTTGGGTCAACTGGAGGATAAGAAACCTTATGTTATTTACTGCATAAGAAAAAATCTAACCCCAGCTGAGCTCAACTACACAATGACTGAGAAGGAGTTCTTAGAATTCATGCATGCCATCAATAAATTCTGACATTACATCATCGGGTATCAAGTATTTGTACATACGGACCATTTTACCATTCGTTTTTTAATGAATAAGCCAATTACAAATGGTAGGATTACACGCTAGTTATTGTTGTTACAAGAATTTGATATCACTATTGTAGATAAGCCTCGAAAAGAAAACGTAGTAGCTGACTTTATTTCTAGGCTAACTATTGATGACAGTTGCACTCCCACTGAAGATTCTTTCCCTGATGAATATCTCTTTGCTATTTCTACTTACTCACCTTGGTATGAAGATATAGCCAATTATCTTGTTGTAGGGAAGTTTCCACAGTATTTGTCATCCAAGGAGAAAAGAAAAATCATACAACAAAGTGCTACATATACTTGGATAGATGGGAACCTCTACCACACTAGACCAGATTTCTAGATCAGATGTTTTGTTAGAGAAGATGAGGTCTTTGATATCCTTAAAGGCTGTCATGAGGAACCCCGTGGAGGACACTTCGCAGACAAACAGACATGATACAAATTCCTTTCAAGAGGGTATTACTAGATGAAAATATTTCAGGATGCCAATAAGTTTGTGAAGGGATGTGATAGTTGTCAAAGAATGGGCCAACCACTGCATCAGATGAGATGTCGTTACAACCCCAAATAATCTTAGAACCTTTTGAGAAGTGGGCTCTAGATTTTGTAGGACCAATTAATCCTTCATCTTGACAGAGATCCTACATCTTGGTATGCACTGACTATGTCACAAAATGGATTGAGGCGAAGGAACTAACTAGAGCCACATAGAAATCTATCTTAGACTTTTTGTTTGAAGGAATCTTTGTTTGGTTTGGCATACCTAGGGAGATAGTCACATACGGAGGGCCCCATTTCACATCTCATAAGATCCAGGAGTTGGTCGAGAAATATAAAATCCATCATAGAATCACAACACCTTATCATCCACAAGAAAATGGCCAAGTAGAAAGCACTAACAAAGTCATTAAGGGGATCCTTACTAAGACTGTGGCCAGTCATCGAAGAAATTGGGTTGGCAAACTTCCAAAAGTGTTATGGGCATATAGGGCTATAAGGAGGAATACCACTAGATTTTCACCATATGAACTTGTGTATGGTAAGAACCCTTTATTCCCCATTGAATTTGAAATCAAGACACTAAGGACAACATTGCAGGTCAATTTGGATTTGGCTACAACACAAAGGTAGAGATTGAACCAGCTCAATGAATTGGAGGAGAAACGGTTGGCTGCTATCCAACAAAAAAATATTATCCTACAACAGAGAGCTAAGTGGCATGATATATTTATAAAGAAGAATAAGTTCCAGAAAGGAGATTGGGCTCTCTTATATGACTCAAGGTTTAAAGACTTCAAGGGTAAGTTTTGCACCAGATGGCTAGGTACTTATGAGGTAGATGCGACCTTTGACAATGGGACTGTAAATTTGGTGACCATTGACAGTGCGAGGACACCATTACTTGCAAATGTGCAACATCTTTGGTTATATCACAAACCTACCTCAAGGGATTCATTTTTCAACATTTTCACAAATTCGGATCTACAAATTACAGGAACAGGGGAAAGCCCCCCTATGCTGCAAAAATTTTAATTTTTCCAATAAGTGTAACAGCTAAAAATCAACTTCAGTTGGCAGCTATTACACATTCTTTCAAAAAAATAAAATAATAATAAATAAATAATAATAATATGGCTGTGAAAACCTTTCCCAGGCACAGACAAACACTTTTGTAGCAGTTGAAAACCACCTGGTGGCAGCTGTTACACACTCTGTAACAACATTTGTTATTTCAAAGCATATCTTACGATAAGTGTTGTTGCATGATCTTTTCTTTTTTACCTTTTTGTAGAAATTAAAATAATATATATCAGTCGTCTTCGCTGTTACACCTGTAATAACTAATGTCTTTTCAGGAATAAATGAGATATTTTATTGTAATAAGTAGCAGAACATCACCATGATCCTCGTCATCAGAATTAAGTTCCCGCGTCTCGCTGCCCAAGCCTGGTTTGTGAGTCGTGCCGCCTATTACTTCGCCCCATGCCACCCAAGTATGTCATTAAAAAGGTAATATTGAATTCGTTTTATTTTGTAATTGTGGTAACTTAACATGACTATTGATAGCCAAGGACGGCTACCATAATTAAGCTTGGGGGAATGAATCATATGGCGACATGACCATCACATGACTTGTGATCATTAGAAAAATCCAGCAATTAAGGCATGATGACCTCATAGTTATTGTTACTTAATGCTGATCATACCAAAAAGGGTAAGTGTACCATCGATGAGACCCCCCCATGACTCACCATTAAGGAAAAATTCACTGTGCAGTACAAACCATTCGTGCCAAATCCAAATCCAAAATCTTCACCTGCACCACCCTGCCACCCTACCATTTACCACTACTAGAAGTGTCGAACCCCCATTTAGAGTGCTCGGAGAAGAGAAAATAGCAGTGCAGGCTGAAACAAATAGATTATGTGTCGACTACCCTAGAGCACTGAAAGGGAAGGATAAGCAGGTGGAATAGCAATGAATTGCATAAGCAATTGGAGGAGAATCAATATGGCAGAGCCAGGGTCCACAGAAGCCTTGGAAGATTTCCCAAAAGCATGCCAGATTTTCAAGGATGCAGGCTGGTTTGAATTCTTCCAGAGGTTGGAAGGATTAGAGCCCTGGAATTTGCAAAGAATCTGGAGAGAAACCAGACAGAGGTCAGAGGGTTTAAGCTAGAGGTCAAAAAAGAGGTGATTGCTAGAGTAACATGATTGCCAGTGGAAGGGAATAGATGGTTTAATAGGAAGGTCAATGACCCCTCACTTAAAGGGGACTTCCTCAAAAAAGAAGAGTCGCTAGTAAAGAAAGGTAGGGAATTGATAGACTATCACTCCCCCAGCCATGGGCAGATTTTGTCCTCTACCTCATCAAGTACATTACTTGTGAAGGAAGGGAAACAATTGTGTTTAATTATCATTTTCCATTGCTGAACCACCTCAGGCATCAACAGTTGATCAACCTTCCTTATTTCTTGATGGGAAACATTAGACACATGGTCATGACTGTGAAAACAACTACGCATCCATAAGCGTGTGTTACCAACTATGGCCTTATCAAAATCATTGTGTTGGATGCTTTGAGCTGACAGGGCAAGAATTGAGAAGAATTCATGCAGAAAAGGCCCAGGACCACTTGCAGAAGGCAAACCGAAACATCTGAGGAAGCTTTAGAGGTGACAAAGGAGAAACCATAGCCATCAACAGTAAGGGTGAGAAAGGGGCTGGTTGATAAACTAATTGGCGATAGGAGGCTGAAGCAGAGGATAAAGGTTAGTGGGCACCTAGAGTCCCCATCCATGTCAAGGAAGAGCAAAGAAGAAGCAGAGCAGAAGGAGAGGGCCACAAAGGGAAAAATCCTGGGTACTCTATGCGTAGCCTATGCTAAGAAGTTGGTGGTAGTAGGATTCAAAGTCTGTGTAGTAGAAACCACCTTGGGGGAGACTCAAACTGAATTTTGGGAAGCTATTACACAATAACCTATCGAGGATGTTGTTGTTAGACAAGAATTAGCAACCGAGACAGCACAATCCATGGGAAGTGATCTGGTAATGGATACACAGGAGCCCTTGGCTGACACTGTTGTTTCATCAGAACCAACAATGGAGGAGGAAGTCAGCCAAGAGAAGGAAGAGATAGATAATATCCATGAGCCTACGGTCAAAACCGCTGCTACAGAAGATCCAACAATGAAGACCGAAGCCGATCCAGAGAAAAACGATGTACATAAGTCTGTGGATAACACTACTGCTACACAAGAACTAATAGTGAAAATGGAAGCTGGCTAGGAAGATAAAGAAACTGTGACAAAATCCACTAACGAGGCTTTTGTTACACAAGAACCAACAATAGAGGTGGAACAATTTCACCCTAAGGAGGCTACTACACCCTCAATTGATAATGCATGCAGAAGAATGTCGGGTCCTAATGAAGGATGGTGTTATGAAATATTGTTTTTGTTGCAAGAGCTGCAAAAGTGGAAGAAGTTGGCGCTCTCTCTACAGGAGGGAGTGATTTCACTCGAACACATAAAAGCATGATGGATTCCTTGAGAGAAAAATGGCTAAAAAAAGAATCGGAAAGAGAAGAGGAGGCACGAAGGCACAAGGAAGTTATAAAGAAGAAGGATGAACAGTTGTATCAGCTACATAGATAGGTCTCAGACTTGACGTTTGATAAGACCAAACTCCGTGACCTTGCTCTAAACCTACTAGCATGCAGGCGCTCATCCCCATCATACCTTGTGTTCCTATGGGAACGTTACTACTTATTTCAATTAAAGGCAGTTTATGTGAATAGGTCCTATTTTGGTTCTTCAACTCGTACCTTTTTGGAAATTTTTCGCTCCTATGACTTTGATAACCAGAGCTTTTTGTGTGAGTTTTTCTTGCACAATATCATGTGTGAATATGTGAGCATGAAGATGGTGGCGAGAGTCCTCTCCTACATGGGGGACTTGCAGTTGTGGGCCTTCCTTTCATTCATGAGGAATCAGATTGAGTGACACCTGGCCAGGAAAACAATAGAAATCAACAAGGAAAGAACAACATTGTGGGTTAGGGTTGAACCAGGAATGGCTTACAAACTTCAACAAGAGTTTAAACTATTCCTAAGCACTCTAGAAATCAGAGAACAATCGATCATCTATAGAAAAAGAATCGTGAGGATTTGCCTCAACTTGTTTACAAATATGAGGAGCCAAGCACGAGCCGAATGTCTCAAACACATTAAGGCTTGTAGCGCAAAGTTACAGGAAGGGGACCCCTTTGAGTATAGGAACTTCATGGCTGCTATTACACGGGTGTTAGAATATGCTCAGACTGTACAGACACTGGGGGCATTCTAGATTAGCCTTAGGTTCAAATTTCCTTTGATATGGTTTCCATTGAATGAGTATCAACCCGATTACCACTTATGTGACTACGAAGAGGAATATTGGAAACATCAGTTAATGGCCATTCAAGGATTCAAAGTTTCGAGCGATGATATTGCTGGTGCCTATAATTTCACAGATTTGCAATAGGGGTACAATAGAAGGAACTGAGATTCTGCATGGGGACATGCAGTTGCTTCATTCAGGGGGAGATGTTGGGTCTAGTTTTTTGCCTATTTTCTACACATTCTTTCCCCAATTTTGACCTTTCTGTCCCCCAAGCCCATGACTTTATATGACTGAATTCCCTGTTTTCTTATCTTTTTAACCTATTATAATGTCATGTTACTTTTTTTTATTTTACCGAATAAGACGAGGCTTTATTCCTTTTTGTGGCTAACTCGGAGAGTGTTGAAGAAGTATTTTGGAAAGTCCTTCTTTTCAGGTGTTGCTTCGTGAGAACAAATCTATGAAGCAAACAACTGTTATAGGTTGCTGCTATAGATTAGATGTTGTTACAGGTTGCTGTTACATTAGATGTTGTCATAGGTTGTTGTTACACATTGGATGTTGTTACACCACGCGTTGATCCGCTGTCACACCAACAGTGTTGTCGCCAGTAATGTCATTTCATCCCAAACCACCATTCACTCGATGCTGTTGCGCTGAAGCTGGGAAATGTGGGTACTATTCCACATAATAGCTGTCGACAGTAGGGATTGTTTCTTTTTTAAACAACAAGACTCAACTAGTTGCAATCATAACTGATGGACATTTGTATTTAGCAATAGGTTGTAACTACTTTTATTTTTGATCAGCATGAGAATCGTGAGATTCTCATGATTGATTTGTTTCTAATTTCGAGTTGTAATAACTATAAAAGACTTGATTTTTCATGTAAAATGATACGACATATCGAGAAGCACTGTTACTCTGCTTCTGAAATTCTGAATTTATTTTTAATATCAATCAGCATGATGATGTTGTTACTGTTCTTCCACTTATTCGTTAATCACTTTTATGTTCGTCGTGTGCCCTGCTGAGGAGGAAGGCCCTCCTCTTTGGCAGGGATTGCGGTGATATATGTAGTGTACATTCTAGTTTAGTTAATTGTTTTATGGTTTCTCGCTGTTGTTGTACAAATCATGGATTACATTCGTTGTTGTTTCCATTTATATTATGTTGTTACAATGAGTTAATCAACAGAATGGTAGTAACTAGCTGGAGTAGATATTAGTTATTGTGTGGTGCACCTTACTTTGATAGCTGCGAGTTGTGATTTAATTCTGTAGAGTTTTTTTATGTCTACACACATGGTTTAATTCAACAATTTAGATCAGTGACATCTTTTACAATTTTCTTCATTTTCTTATGCTTGGCTAGAGTGTATCGGCACATATAGTGTGAACTCCATTAAAATAGTAAGACCTACCCTGGGTTGACAATGAATGTTGCAGTCTCAGTCAATTAAGATTGATTAAAACACCACTACAATGAGCACGACAAATTTTATTACTTACTACTCATCAATGAGGTTATAATCATGCATCATACATTTCGTGTCAAAACTAGTCTACTGCATATTTTTCTATGTATTTAGAATCATATCTGAGCTTATGCCCAGTAGCATCATACCTCAACATATTTTCCACTTACCACTTCCCAAAAGGCGCAAGTGTTTCAACCTTTAGCTCTAATACCACTTGCAGCATCCCCAAGTAACCTTGTGGAAAAATTGCATAAAGTTAGAATTTTTTTATGGAATTACCAAGATGTAATAATTTGAATTTACTATTCCATAAGCTTTAACTAATTGTAAATAACATCATCATCATTACATAGAGTAAACTTTAGGAATGGAATAGTAAACTACACAACATAACAATCATTGTTGTAGCATATGATTATAAACTTCTTGATGTAATCCTTGCATCACTTTCATGATTCCTTTAACCAAGTAAGTTAATCACATACTTAATAATGTAAATGTTACGTCACGCAAAGAATCAAAATCATAAGAATGGCACAATAATAAATCACATCATTGCACACCGATATATCGTGGAAACCCCACAGGGTGAAAACCATCAAACGTTTAATTTAATCATTAAATGCTCACGAGGGTGTTCACCCCTAACTTAATGGATTGTAAGGGAGCCCATCCCTTAACCATTGTCATAAAATATTACAACAAAATATCATCTTTAACACAACATAGCCAAATAGAATCTATTACAATAATCATGATATCATTTACCCACAATTCCTCAATCACTATGTCTATGCAGCATAGTTGTTCCCATTCGTGGATCATCCTGCAACTGGAATTCCTCAATCTGCATGGATCATTAGTGCTTAATAATGTTAGCACAATCCAAATTTCACATATGTCACAGTATTTTCCTACAACTGGTACTCTTAGCAAACTTCGATATTTGATTAAATCAAATAGTGATTAGACCAATAAGAAATATTTATTAATGATGCTTCAACACCTATTCATGTGTATTCATAAGACATAAACAAAATATCATGGCATGCCCTTTAAACATTACTACACATGCATAAATTAAAGTACTAACTTTCAAAGCATGTCTATAGATAAATACCACATTAACCATTATTCCCCGACCACATTTGTCCACATCCTTTTCCAATGGAAACCCACTACAACTATCTATATTCTTTTTTAGGATACTAGTGCATAAGCTATGATCCTATACATATCATTGTATAACTTTATTAAAAAGGAACTATCCCCTCAAGTTATTTTCTTTGTGCATACTATTATGCTTTCTTTTCCAAAAGAATTAATGCAATATATTTTTTTATTGTGCATGTGTATACATGTTCTTTCCCAAAAACATATTTTCCATAAGATATCTATTCACAATGGCTATTATACATGAAAATACAATATCTATTTCAAATAAATCTAACATAATAATTATAATTTCTTTCGTGCAACTACTTCTTCTCTTCAACATAAAATAGCATGATAGGTTATTCCTCTTGCATGTGAAGCATATATTTCCTTCCAAAGGATGCTAACTAAATATTGCATGGAAAAACATATTTCCTTTCCTAGGGATCAAATACATAACATCCATTCTGTCATGCATGCAAACTAACATTTTATTCTTACTAAATATCTAACCCAATAAATTTACATAATCTTCTCCCAAAAGAAAGCCAATATCATATCTAATTGTCTTATGCGTGCATATGCATACTCTTTTTCCTAAAACAAGGCTAACATTATAAATTTTATGCGATTGCACCTTTCTTTCCTCAAGAAATATAGTACCCAAAACTATTGTTTTCCATGCATGCAAGTGCATATGTTTCTCTAAATAATCTTTCAAAATCCTAGCTTAACGCAATGGAGCATGTGATTACAAGTTCTCTAATAAAATAATGCATGCAAGCTCATGTTTTCTTTTCTCTTCTTTTTTTAAGAGTTCCAACAACAAATATATCTATATATAATTTTCCTTCCATACAAATATATATTTAGTTTCAAAGGAATCTAATACACTAATTATTCTTTTTCCAAAATATAGCTAACTCATTAGCTAGTATGTATGCAATACAATTTTTTTCCTAGCATTTCAAACATTAGATACATATGCAATATTTCCTCAAGAAATATCATGAATAACAAATCCCTTTCAAATAACACAAAAAAATATCATTTATGCAAAGGCTTTATTTGGAAATTTTCTCAAGAAAGTTACTTATCTCTTTCCACACAACTCAAGCTTCCCATCCATGTCAATTCACATATTCATTTACAGTGGGTCAAATATAAAATATATTATTCCTATGCACATAAGCACACATTCGCTTTAGGAGTGAAATGTTTCTATTTATTAATATAATGCATAGGCATCATGACACTATCCCCCATAATATTTTAAATGAAATAACTTAGTTTCTTTGCATTTTCATAAACAATGTTTACATGCATTTCCTTTTGATGGATTTTTTATCTTCTTGTATGTAGGGTTTCATGTGTTCTTTTCAAGAACTCAAATACATGGTAGTTATTTTTCTTGCATGTCAACTAACATTTTTTTTTCAAGAATTCTCATGCAAATATTCCCAAGGAAACTAATTTATCTTTTCACACACAAATCCCTACATTCATTTCAAGAAGTGACATGGCTTATTTTTCGAAAGATTAGCACAATGAATTTGTATTTTACCATGATATCTCTTTAAGAATAAACGTGGCTAATCTTTTGTGAAACAATTCATATGTACTCTTTCAATTTCTTTTCCGAAGAAAGTATTCTTTGAATACATGCAAATAGATATATTTTTTATCCAAGAAATTATTCTTTCATCTCTTGGAAATGTATATATTTTGTTTTCAGGATATCATATGTATTTCTATCTTTTATGTGCAAGGTTTCTCTGTATTCTTTTCGTATAGCTCTTTGAAATGACTATTAAAATAAAAATACATATTTATTTCCTTTTCCAAGAAAAGGAGCCTGGGTTCTTGTCTTTGTATGCACAAAATTTAATGAAATTTTTCAAGAAACTCATAAACTTATCTTCGAACCCATGAATTTTTAAAAAGAAATTAACTACTTTAAACTCTTATTCATTATTAAGAACTTATGACAAATCCTTTCAAGAGCTAAACTAATTAAATTACAAAAGAAAAATATTTTCAAGATTTAAACAAATCAACAAATATACCTAACGTGCGCAAAGACATATTGTTCAACATACCATGGACAAGAAGGAAATAGTGATTTCCAAAATTACTGCAACATGGAATCCTTCCATCTATGAATTCACCCATTTTTTTAAAATATTACAGAAATATCCACTCCAATTCCTTTTAGGAAATAATAGAATACAAAAGGAATGACTAGAATCAAAGAGATTTCTTTTGCCAACTTTTGTCATCAGACTCGAACGAAAACCTCCCCAACAATAAAAAATTTCGTTTAGAATGACTTGTTTGTAACTATCGTTGATCCTGACTATAATTACTAATAGGTTTTGTGTCAATAGAGCTTCTAGTAGGGATGTTATAGTATGTGAGTCACCAAGACCAACCAATAGGAACTACTTTCCACAACCAGATTGAGCCATTTTCACATCTAGACAGTTTTCTGATAGAGACTATATCAGGTCCACTCTGGAATTCTCCTAGCCAACCAACTCAAGAATTCTAATGACCACACAGGTTCCAATATAAGATTCCTCTTAGCAACGTCTTGCCTATTCTTCTAATAATGTCCTGTCTATGTGGAATTTTTGGGCCTCCTCCAACAAGATCATAAATCAATAGAGTTACAACAATATTTTCCCCCTCTTCACCATATTGGACAACTCTTTTCCCTTACTAAAATCATCTATCTCTAGGGAGAGGAAATCTAGGCATGCAACCACCATTAACCAAAGGCCTTTTGGCCTTTCACAATTGTCCATAACTGTCTAACAGGTGAAATTCTCTTGAGCACATTTTCCCACTGTAATTTACATAACTAACCATTTACATATTATCATTAAATCAAAGGAACATTTATGTACATCATGCATCCATACTTGACCTTAACTTGGGTCCCATAATCTGTAAAAAATAAGTCAATAGGAAAACATCACATGTCATATAGGTGGTATACATTCCAATTTTCCACACAATAACAATCATGCAACTTAGAAAACCATTACCATATCTTTCATAACGTAACATTATACTTTATAATTTGGATTTGAAAATCACATTGCAACATTTTACCTTTCATATGTCCTTATGTGGAAAATAAGCTACCCCTTCTTAGCAACATTATCTACAATTATTTTTAATAAAAACAGGCCTTCTACAAAATACTATTATGCATAGACATTCATCAAATACATTTGAGATGCATTTCACTTTCACATACATCTATGTTACCAATATTTTAACATAATATAAAGGTATTGGTCTTGTTTCTCTTCATAAACCACCTTTATTTATTAAAAGTAATATAACCAGTAAGGACACATCTTCCAAATGTTAAAATGAAGTTTCCATAAATTTATTTTTCCAAAACAACAGTTAAGGGAAAAATACTTCATATGCATTTAATCATAGATGCATACCAACTACCATCACCATTGAATCATCAATTTGAAAAATTATGAAATTTTGAACAAACAAGGTAATCAACATCATCAAATTATACTAGTTTTAAAATTAAGCTAGTATAAACATCAAATCAGCCATTTTAACAACTCTACTCTATCATGATCCAAGTTATTTTTCACCTTCAATAAATTGCAATTAAAGGTATGTATGGTTAAACCAATATTCATTTTTGTAATCATAGTAGTTTTCTTGCATGTACAAAAAATATTAAACAAAAATTTAATCATTCAAGAGATTAATTTATCATCAATGTGTAAGTGTCAATAACAATTATGGTAACAATCCAAACATTCCCACTTTCCACAGTGTATTGATACCAAGAGACCAACACCATTAATTGATCTACCAGAATCACTTGTTTACAAGTCGTAGTAAGCTTTAATCGAAACAATTCATGCATATAAGTATTAATAGTTAGTCATGAAATACTAACTAATAAATTATACCAACCATATTAAATTCAATCATGACATGACTCAATCATATTT
The DNA here is from genome assembly GCA_031772625.1 of Pinus tabuliformis. Classification (NCBI taxonomy): domain Eukaryota; kingdom Viridiplantae; phylum Streptophyta; class Pinopsida; order Pinales; family Pinaceae; genus Pinus; species Pinus tabuliformis. Next base: position 312,513,119 of record CM062809.1, read on the forward strand.
TAGCCATTACAGTCAAGTCTTACCACTTGATTCATTGTTCTTTATTCATTTTATTTAGATGCAACATGACCATTATCGTAATATTTTCATGCAAAGGTTGGTAGTTAATTCTCAATTTCATTAGTGAATTCTCATGATTGTTCATAGGTGAAATAAAGATTTTATTTGTATTCTTTTATCCTCATCAAGATTCAAATGTCATGAGGACAAATTTTTTTATTACTTACTACTCTTTAATGAGGTTATAAACATGCATCATACATCTCATGCAAAAGTAGTCTACTACGTATATCATTATGTATTTAGAATCATACCTGAGATGACTCCCAGTAGCATCATACCTCAACTTTGTTTCCTCTTACCACTTCCCAAAAGGCACAAGTCCTGCAACCTTGAGCTCTAAGATCACATGCAACATCCCCAGGTAACCTCATGGAAAATATGAATAGAGTTAGAGTTTTTTTATGAAATTACAAAGATGTAATAATACAAATTTAATATCCCATAACCCTTAACTAATTTTAGATAACATCATCATCATTACATACAACAAACTTTAGTAATTGAATAGTAAATCACACAACATAATAATCATTGTTGTAGCATACGTTCATAAACTTTTTGATGTAATCCTTGCATCACTTTCATGATTAATTTAACCAAGCCAAATAATCACATAATTAATAATATACATGTTATGTCACGCAAGGAATCAACATCATAATAATGCCACAATGAGCATTCAAATCATTGCACACTAATATACCCTAGAAATCCACGTAGGGTGAAAACCAACAAATGTTGAATTTTATTATTAAACGCTCACAAGGGTGTTCACTCCTCACTCAATGGATTGTAAGAGAACCCATCCCTTAACAATTTCCATAAAATCTTACAACAAAATATTACCTTAAACACAACATAACCAGCTAGAAGCTATTCAATAATCATGATAGCACAATCTGCATGGATCACCAGTTCTTAAGAATGTTAGCACAATCCAACTTTCACATATGTCACAAATTTTTCTTGCAACTGGTACTATTAGCAAACTTCGATATCACGATTAAATCAAATAGTGATAAGACCAATAATTTTTTTTATTAATGATGATTTAACATCTATTTATGTGTATTCATAAGACATAAACAAAATATCATGACATGCCCTTTAAACATTACTACACATGCACAAATTAAAGTACTAACATTCAAAGCATGTCTATAGATAAGTACCACATTAATCATTATTCCCCTTGCACATAAGTCCATATCCTTTTCCAATGAAAACCCACTACAATTGTTCATATTCTTTTTACGATACTAGTGAATAAGCTATGATCTTGTACATATCATTGTATAACTTTATTAAAAAAGAAATAACCCCTCAAACTGTTATCTTTGTGTATACTATTATGCTCTGTTTTCCAAAATAATTAACACAATATATTTTATTCTTATGCATTTGAATATATATTCTTTCCCAAAAACATCTTTTCCATAGGAGATCTACTCACAATGACTATTATACATGAAAATACAAGCTCTATTTCGAACAAAGGTAACATAATAGTTTTACTTTCTTGCATGCAACTACTTGTTCTCCTCAACAGAAAATAACATGATAGATTATTACTCTTGCATGTGAAGCATGTATTTCCTTCCAAAGGAAGCTAACTAAATGTTCATGGAAAAATACATTTCCTTTCCAAGGGATCAAATGCATAACATCCATTCTTTCAAGCATGCAAACTGATATTTTCCTCTCACTAAAGATCTAACCCAATAACTATACATAATATTCTCCCAAAAGAATGCTAATCCCCTTATGTGTGCAAATGAATACTATTTTTCACAAAATAAGACGAACACAATAAATTTTATGTGATTACACCTTTCTTTCATCAGGAAATCTAATACCCAAAACTATACTTTTCCATGCATGCAAGTGCATATGTTTCTCTAAAGAATCTTCCGAAAGGAATCTTAACACAATGGAGGATTTGATTACAAGTTCTCTAATACAAGTTCTTTTTTTAAGAGTTCTAAACATACATACACATACACATATATATTATTTTCCTTGCATACAAATATATATTTAGTTTCCATGGAATATAACACACTAATTATTCTTTTTCCAAAAGTTAGCTAACTCATTAGTTATTATGTATGCAATACAAAATCTTTTTCTAGCATTTCAAACATCAGATACATATGCAATATTTCCTCAAGAAATAGCATGAATAACAAATCATTCTCAAATATCACAAACAATTATATTTTATGCAAAGGCTTTATTTGAAATATTTCTCAAGAAATTTACTTATCTCTTTCCGCAAAACTCTCCAACTTAACAAACTATCACCAATTTCACTATAATAAAAAGCATAGGGTTGCACACTTATTCAAATCCATCAAGTGCACAAGCTACACACTAGAAAAATTCAATCCGATTAGTTGACAGTAGCAGATCCACTGGACTACCACCTCATCCACTAGTGATATCTAAAAAGTCTCAACACTAACAAAATTCTAACTACAATGTGATGAACACTAGAACCATTGCATACATAGAATTTTCCTAGACTCACAAATTTGATAGTGAAAGCTAATCAAAACCTCAAGGAATTTATCTTTAAAAGTAGGCACTAGAGTTCTAAGCTAAGTATGCAAATTACATATAAAGAGTTAACTTATGGAGCAAAAAAATTTAAAATCGATTCAACACAAACCACAATCCCACATACATTATTTTTTATGAGATAAGGTGGTTGATTAAATCACCTCATTCAATGATGCTTGTGTGAAAATGCTTCTATCCATAACCCCCAACACTTCAACTTGATGTATTATTATAGCGGCTACAACCACCCTCCAAAATTTTTCCTTTGCTTTGTTTTGGAGCCTCCCTCCTCAAAATCTTAGCAACATGTCTTGCATTGATCAAGTACTTGTGTTTCATTTGAATTTATCTTTCACTTTACATCTTGTGTCTTCTTACTTGTTTTTCCAACTAACCACAATATGACCCAGTGACTTGGTTCACATATGATTCTTTCATTGTCTTGGAAAATTATGCAATCCTAGAGGGAAACCTGCCTTTCTCTCAAGAATTGCGAAAAGCAGCTCAAAATTTTATGTTTCCCTATGAAACTATGTAGAGTAGGTAGTCAACCTTTCTCTCATAAATTGCATAGAGCAGGCAGTCAACCTTACTCTCAAAAATTGTGCAGAGTGGGTAGTCAGATTTTCTCTCATAAAATGCACAGAGTAGGCAGTCAACCTTGCTCTCCATAATTGTGTAGATCATCTCGGCAGTGGGCTTTAGCTCGGGAATTGTGCAGTCCTAGCTGGTAGCCTTGGATTTAGCTGGGAAACTGTGTAGATCATGAGAGGCATCTATATCCACTCAACCTAAGAATTGTGCAAAAGCATCCTTTCAGTTGCTACCTGCTGCATGTGCTGGCAGGTTGCCTGGTTCCCTCCATAACTGCATAATTCTTCCTTTCATGCATGGAAACATTTCTCGAGAAAGAAAAAAAGAAAAGAAAAAGTGAAAAAGAATCCTTAGAAAATAGGGATCTATTTTAGCAAGCGGGAGTTACACTCGAGTTGATTTTAGAAACTTCCCACCAAGGGTCACTTTTTCCTAGATTTTTGGCATGCACATCATAAACCCTAAATCTACCAAATATATTCAATGGGCACCCTATAGCTCATTCTTCACATTCGATCTTGGAGTTATGGAATTCCCAAGGCATCTAGGAATATTTGGCACGATCTTCATGACTTTTTTGGGTAAGTTTTGCTTTTCATGTCTTTTATTGATTTTTATGTCGCTTTTATTTCCTTGGCTTGTGTGAGTGTTGTTTTCCTTGTTTTATTGAACGAATGCTGGCGCTTTAATGTATTTTAACTTGTAGAAGTGTCATTTCAAGTTTTGCATTGCATTTCCCTAGTGTTGCATGCATGACCTTGTTTCTACACTAATGGTTGTCGTTCCATCAACTTGCTTCATCAGCATTGTTGTTCTTCTATTTGACTGATTCTTGTAATTGCTCTGATTGCATGCATGTCCATTCACTCAGATCTACACCATCTTTGCACATACATTCAATCCTACTTGTTTTCAAGTTGCCCTTGGGCAGATCTAGGCTGCCTTGGCCTAGATCTTGCCTTGCCCGACATGCACTGTGAATTGTTGAGACTCAAGGCTCTTTCTTGGCTCCAGGAATTGTGCAAAGGCTTCCTGTCACTCACTTCCTGGCTATTCTCTATGTAGTTCTAGGAGACATTTCCTAGTCTTTCCCTAGGATTTCACAGCGCGCAGTCCCACCCAGCAATCAAGCTGGAGTGAACTGTGCATTGTGTAGTTCCAGTCCTCATCAAGCCAAGGTAGACTGTGCTCTGCACAGTTTCAGCAAGTAGCCCGCTCACTAGTAGCTGAGACTGTGCAATGCGTAGTTCCATGTGACAATCTCCCCACCTCTAAGAGTCATAACTGCATAATCTTGCCCAATAGTCACCCGGTTTGTTGCATGACCGATCCTTGAGTTACTTTATGTTTTTTCAACTGAAATTTTCTTTTCATGAGTGTCTCTCTATCTCCAAGGACCATAGGGAACAAAAACAACAACAACAGTGAGCAGCAGACATGCGCAAGACAAAGGCCAGAGGAATATTTCCGAGAGTGTAGAGGCATAGCAAAGATACACGTTTAAGGAAGATCCACTTGTGGAGAAAGTAGCTTTGGAGATTGAGGCGAAGAGGTGACAACATGAAAGGAGAGTAGTGGAAAGAAAGAGGGAGAAGCAAATACTGGAAGAAGCAGAGAGAAAATTGTAGGAAACTGAGAAAAGGCTCAAAGAAGAACAGGAGTTGTGCATAAGAGAGAAGGAAGCATAGCAAGAACAAGAAAAGGAATAGGAGGAAGTGCAAGGTGCATAGATAGAGAAAACTGTGCTGATACAGGTTGAAGACTCAGATCCACCAGCAGAATATGATGAAAATGGTAAGTGGCCATAGGAGCAGGAACTTTCTCAGCGAGATGAAGAGATGGACACAAAGATGGTAAAACCAGAATAGGATCAGGACATAGACCTCATGCTAGAAGCAACCGAGGTCACTCCATAGGCTTCATCAACTCTGACAGTAGAGCAAGTCCCAAGTGAACAAGGAGAGACTGTTCTCCTTGAGGCTGATTTGGGAACAGATGTGTAAAACATATCCTTTGACGAGTCACAACATAGCTTTGTATAGGTGCGTAGAGTGCACACCCCATATGATCATACATCTCTTGTGCACTTTGAAGAATGGGTGATTGTGTCTGACGTACGAAGAAATCCAACTTCCTTGGCTGATACTACGAAGGCTTATGCTGAAGCAACAAGCTCTTGATAGAAGAAAATGAGCGCATGGCTAAGGACTTGCAAGTAGCCAAGCAGAGGGAAGAGCAATCAACAAGATCCACCAAAGAAGAAATGAATAAAGTGATACTCGTTGTAGTATCAGTTCTTGAGATAGTCATGCAGATACTATATGACAGGCTCATCACTGTGCACAAGGAATTTGTCCATTTACATGGCTTTCAACAGCGCTTCATCAAGATTGTGTGCATGCTCATAGACATACATGCCACTATTGATCATGTACATACATGGAAAATGAGGTACAAGGGAACCCCACTTTACTTGCGCAAGATGGTGAAGCTGCAGGCAGAGTTGGAAAAAGCACGCATCTGGAGTCAGATCTAGAACTATGAGGAACTCCTTCTTCTCATCACCAGTGTTGAGGCTTCATATGCACAATTTTTCACACGTTTGTATGTCATCGTGCAGACACACATGATCCCATCCATCATAACACTCATTGAGGCCAGAGAGAAGAAACAAGTCTGATTGGAGATTGACATGTACTTTGAGCAGTTGGTGTGCACGACCGCTAGTGAAGACTTTCAGATCAGCGCAGAGAATATGTAAAGGTATGTCGCCAGTCCGATGACACTCTGGACTATGTTGCACATGTTATAGGATGATTTGGACAGAGGTTCTAGATCAGTATACTCAGAAGTGATGGAGGAAAGAGTTTGTTTCAAGAAATATGTCACCAAATAGTACACGGACACCATTGTGCACTACCAAGCTTGGCATCAGTTTGTCGCCAAATATCACTAGTAGGATGTTATCTAGTTGTTATTTCCACAATCGTCCGAGTCTTAGTGTTGTCTTGTATAAGTGGAAATTGTATCATTATTGTAAATATGTTGTAAAGTGAAATTCCAAGTGTCATTAGTGGAATGCAAACAATCATATGTAATTTAAAGAGTTATATGTAATGAAGTTGAAGAGTCATGAGGGTAGTCCAAGAGTCAAACGGGAATGTCAAGGGTCACCCCACCCCTTGTTATATATAGAACCTCATACCTCATAGAATAGGATTTTGGGAGCCAAGATTTTGGCTAGGCATTGCTTAGAGAAGGATTAGAGAGTATTGTGATGAGCCTTGGCTTCTCCATAGTGCAGATCGAGTACATCTCTTTAGAGGCACAGGCGGTGTTGACTATAATGTTCCACTATTGGGGCTAGTGGCCATTAACAGTGTATGTATGGATGAAACTTTCACTTTATATATATGTATATATATATATAACAGAGCCAACATGATTTCATGAATATGTTGTTATTGTAGTTGGACTATTCTGGTTGCTTTATGAATGTATGTTATTTAACTTACACATTCATGTATGAAGTATTTTGTATATGATTGTATGAATCTTGTTGTTGATTTAATCCATCACTTTGGACTGTGGATTATTTTGCTTTCCATCTCGTTATTTCATTCAACTCGTGTGTTCCTTTTAGGCTACGTACTATTACAGGCTTCTAAGGGACACTTCCTTTTCCCCTCCATGTGTTAGAACCCCCATGCATCTCACTTGACTCGCTGCAAGGTCACACACTTGCTTCCGACAAAGATATCACACTTACCTCTGTGTGCTATCATAGTCAAGGCGTTGCTTTACTACCCACTGTTGGGACTCCTACCTCAAACAGTCTGAGGTATAGTTGGGAATTCTCACTGGGGAGATCCCCTGACATGTTGGCGGGTCCAACATCGTCAACATGTATCTTGACATGAAATTTGATGTGCCATGTGGTCAATGTATCTTGACATGAAATTTGATGTGCCATGTGCTCATCATGCATATAGTATCTCTTAAATATATTACCTTGTGGTTAGAGGGGGAAATTAGTGTATGTTTTGAGGATGTAAAAGAATTCTACCTCATTAAGCCTTGCCACTTCTTTATTTATCCTGTGAAATATTCTTGATAATGCACTATGATTTTTATCAAATTTATATCCAATTACAGTTAACCTCCTATGTTTTTTATCATTAACAATCCTAAAACCTTGAAACAAAGCAAGAACTTTGACTTGATTGTTTATAACTTTTCCCAATCCCCATACAGAGGAGTTTTCCTAGTTTCCTTCATGATCAACAATGGTCCCTCCCACTCCTACCACCCTTAGGTCACAAGTACTTCACCTTGTTGTCTAATATCTTATCCATTAGGTCACAAGTTCTTCACCTTGTTGACCATTATGTTATCATGTCCATTCATAAAGGAGGTTTTAAATTTGTGAAAAATAGAGTCAATATATTATAGGTTTTGTGTGGGTGGGCGAGTAGCAATTATGAGGTATAGTAAGGGATCTTTTATTTAAAAAAAATGTATTGGAGGAGATTTAATAAAAATATTTTCTAAGGTATTTATCAATATCTAGTGAAATAGGATGTATTCTTTAATAGATGACCCATGAATGCACATGCTATGTTACAAGTAAATTCCTTGAATGACAACCTATGCCCTAAGTATATGAAGTTGTTAATATTATAATTGGTGAAATGATATAATTATACATTGGTATTGCTAGTGAAAAAAATAATTTAAACAATTTTATTGTGTCAACAGGCACTCTACTACCTAGTGTGGGGGAGTACCTTAGGTATATGAAATTGTTAATAGTTATAATTGGTGAAATGGTATAATTGTACATTGGTTGATAGCGAAAAAAATAACTTAAACAAATTTATTGTGTCAATAGGTACTCTACAACCTAGTATGGGGGAGATGTTGTAGTGAAGCTTTAGATAAGATGTTGTAGTAAAACATTAAATAAAAAAATAGTACTAATAAACATAACTTCTACTCAATGAAAAAATAATAAAAAGTGAAAATAAAATAAAATAATAAGTTAGTTGAATTCAATTTGTTAAATTACAATTTTGTTTTTATTACTAAAATATAAATTCATAATACACGTATCACATTAAAAAAATTAATTAATATTATTAATATTCATAATAGTGATATTTCAAATCTTCATGTATAATTTTAATTATGCCTGTAGGTATGTCTATTTTGGAATAAGGGTTTCTTGAATTTTAATTTAATTATCAATAATTATTAGATGAATGGTATAGATTTAAACCCCATACAATATTCTATAATATTTTTAGTAGTACAAACAAATCAAAAGTTGTAATTTATTTTCCAAAATAGTTATGTTTTTTCACCTTTTAATTAAATTCATTAATTAAAAATTTGTCAAATGAACAAGTGTCATATGAAATGAGATGTCGTTTGTGGGCATGTGGTATTGATAAACCATGGTATTGGACTATGGTATTGTAACAAAGCCCATTTACAAGTTAAGAATCTCCATGATAGAGTGGAGTGAATCTCCATGGTTAAAAGTCCTGTTACATGTTTTTTAGAAATGTATATATGTTTAAATTATATATTAATTCTTTTTATCATTAATAATTATTATATTTATTTTAAATATTTTTTAATTAAATTTTATGATTTTCATGTTACATGTTTTTTAAAAATGTATATATGTTTAACTTATATATTAATTCTTTTTATCATTAATAATTATGATATTTATTTTAAATAAAGTTATAATTAATTAATTCTTATGATTTTTTTTAAGGTTAGTAATTTGAGATATATGACATATATGATTAAATAAGCCTTTTGATGATTATTAATTATTAATGTGTATGGAAAAATATCAACCATTTAATATTATGGCTAGTTAATAACCATATAAATGTTAATACTTTAAAAACCCTATATAATTTGTATTATCCATAACAAATTAAAAAGCTAAAAATAAGAAAAATATAATGATGATAAAACATGTCAAAGAAAAATGACATATTGATGTGTATGTAGTTATATATAGAATGAGGGTTTTAATAGAATTAGAAATAAGAATATTTCTATATATAAACTTGTGAAATATATATAAAATAAAAATAAAAATATTTTACTATAAAAATAAGAATAATGATAATTTGATATTTCAAAACTTCATATCTATATTTAATTAATAAATATATGAAAAATTATATTTATAATAATCTTATCATATTAAAAAATTAAATTAAAAACATGTCCAAACAAAATGTTATTTGTATATATTTATAGCTATTTATCTTGTCAACATAAATTCATTTTAAGTTTAGATTTATAAAATATCCAATGGACCAAATCATACAAGATGTAAATTTCTTTTTGAATACAAAACTTGGGAAAACATTAAGATAAGTCTATACAAGTTTGTTATATATATATATATATATATATATATATATATATATATATATATATCTATATATATGAAAATTGAATATCCCTATATAAAACTATTTTATTTTTGTTTGTATTAAAACTCTTATAGCTATATATTATGCTCGTTTTAATGATTTTCATGCAATAATAATTATTGTGGAAGACTTCTTATTTCAAATTATGGTGGATGAGGATCTCTTGAGTCTTTTTTTTAATTGAGGGCCTAGATTGATTCTCAAGGGAATATGCTCAACATATGCTTAGTCTTAATGGTTATCAATAACTATAGTGTATTAAAGAGTTTGTTAGGTTGTATTGACTTTTAATAAATTTAAAAAAATTATATTTGTGCCACGTGGCTTCCTACCCACTTCCAATTATAATAAATTCTTCATTATTATTCATAACATTCATTTATATAAAAGCAAGTTTTATTGACCAAAATGGTCCATTACTTTTAATAAATTAAAAAAATTAGATTGGTGGCTATCCACCTATCAATTTCTTAGGAATTTGAGATTATTCCAATTCTAATAAGTTCCTCATTATTATTTATAACTTTTTTTCTTCTTCTTAAGTTAAAGTTGACCTATAACCTTTTTATACATAGTTAATCATATATATGTACATTACTAATTACTAAAACTTCATATTGCAATAGTTTTCTTTTATTATATTTATAAAACCTTGAATTAGATCAACCACATTAATATTTTTAATATAATTATACTAATTTTAATACCTATAAACAAAAATCAATAATTTTATACTTAATTTTTCATAAATATTTTTAGATGCTTTAAATATTCTAAAAATAAAATTTAGATTAAAATCAAAATATATCCCTATTGATTTTAGTGATAATCCTAAAATCTATAAATGAAAAACCTTTCCCTTACCATTTATAATGTTTATTGCGTATTTAATTGGAAAAACTTTCAAATTCCATTTATGAAGTTTATGGTTTTTGAAGAGCCAATCCCACATCATTGAGAAAAAGTACATTATCAAAATGAACGCAAAGTATGTGACCATCTCCATTTGTTTAATCTTTCTATCCTTTAACCAACCAATAGTTTAATCTTTTTTATGCTATGGCTGACCAAGAACCAATAATTAAGGATTTGGTTAGCTTATAAAACAATCTATTTAATGTTCACTTTCTATTGTAGTTGAAGCTTTTAACTATTGGAGTATCGACATAGATTACACAAAATCAATACTTTTCAAAAATAAACAAGGAAGGCTGCATCGCAGCTAGTCCCTGCTTTGATTGGAAGGGGGTTTGAGCATTGAATAAGCCATAGCATATAAGCATAAACAGTAGCATAGCCAAGGGCAGCTTCAAGACTAGGTGGTGGTGAATAACTAAAAGCATAGCTAGCTGGAGCAAACCTTGGGAATCCTTTTTCGTTTGACTTTATCAAGAAAACCGGGGATCTACTTCGGTCGGTTGCTTGTTTGCCATTAAGCTACCTTAGGTATCGATTTAGTTAATCATGTGCTCTTTATGGGATCAAGATTAGTGAGTTTAACAAAATGGGCAGACCTGTGCTTTCAAGAATCTGGTATAGAAATATGCTATCGCATGAAAAGCAAATGGAGGATCGAGCTCACATAATGTTTAAGAACCCGCTGCTTTAAAGAATCTGGGGTTATTCGGTATCGATAAAAACCTTCGTTTGAGCTGTCGACGTGCATAACTCCTCAGCTTCACCCTCGTAAAAATCCAGTAAATAGAGAAGTCCTATATGGCGGTGATAGTAACCAATACTAGGTTCTTCGGTACCAATACAATGTTCCAAATCATTATGCAATTGGCTCAATACAAAAACGTTGGCTCAATAAAGCATTCATTACGTTGCATTTAGTCGTTCTTTATCGTATAGCATTTTTATGGAGAGCGTAGAACAAATTTTATGGCATAACGTTTTTTAAAGGAGAGCTATCTCTGTGCTTACATATTAGAACATTGTTGGTACGTATTAGAACAATATGCAATATGGTTGACAAGTGCTGCAATCAATATGTTATATGGAACAATGTGAAACTAACACTATGGAACGACATCAAGAATGAGGACGATAGTCAATGCAAGAATGTTTCATAACCCAATAATGTTGCTTTGGAACAAATATGTCGAGAATGCATAACGCAAGAAGGAAAGAAAGTTGCATAACGCATATATCAATTTACTGATATGGAACACATATATCAATTTGCTGCCTTGGAATGCATATATCAATTTACTGTTAATCTATGGAAAACATTTATCAATTTACTAATACTATATGGAATCCTGCTTTGTCAGTATTGGATATAGTTTATATGGCACAACATTTATTATTTCAACATGTGTCATTGCTGGAAGACAAATTTCTTAACGTATGTATGCCCGTTGGTATATCAGGGCATAATTGCGATAGTATATTGTGGCTCGACTGTTGGTATATTATGGCAAACCCTAAATCAATACCAACACTATTTCAGTGAAGAGCAGTTGCATATTTGATCTTTGTGACCAATAGTTGCATATCTTCATTATTCGTGAAGTAAACAATGATAGCTGTTTTCAGTGGTACGCTGGTGGATACATGGAATTTGTCGTGCGTTAATAAAGAGCATAGCGTTAATAGAGAGTAGTGGATACATGGCATTTGTCCTGCGTTGATATTATTTGCAAGGTGTTAATAGAGAGCAGCGTATGGGGAGCATCAACTGTAATATTAACTACAATATTGGAGAGAAATGGGAAAAGATGAGAAATGGAAAAAGATGTTAAAGAGAGTACTTCACTTTTACTCTATGCAGACAGTAAAAATCCAGGTATAAGTGATGCTTGTTGCAACATAAAAATCAAACTTAAATTAATTATTAAAATCAACTAAGAGGGTAGGCCTGTTTACAGACAATAAACTAACACGAAAGAGGTTTTCTTAAAAACCCCAAGTTTATCGAATTATCTTCCCCGTGATTATGCACTGTGAACAAGATTAGTGGCTCTTGCATAATAGATCTGTCACGTGTGGCATTCGTGAAAACTGAAATCAATGCCAAGATATATTAGTAAAATATTATAAGACTCTTTTAAAATTATAATTTAAAAATACGGGTGTCCTAATGGAACAAAAGGACCGTGGCCATCATTCCTAAGACCCTCCCTGCATGTGTTACACCTGTTTTGCATAATCTTGCATAGTTCGACTTATGGAACAAAAAGACCAACCGTGGCCACCTTTCTACTGATGGAACAAAAAGACCAACCGTGGCCACCTTTCTAAGACCCCCAGCCTGCATGCATTACAACATAATCTTTTATAGTTTGAATAGCATAATAAAACAAAATAAACCGCCCCCCAAAAATTATGCCTCTTGCTCAAGAGAGAAGGATAAGCTGAGTTCCGTCCATGAAATTCTTTGTTTCACCTCCTTTAGAAAACTGTCAAAGAAACTCTATTATTTTTTTCAAAGAGAAATGTTTTTGAGTGTGTGTTGTTTCATTCTCAGCCGGTCCATGTGCATGCAAGAGACACGTGCCTAAACATTGAGAAGGCTGCTGTCCATCACCTATTACAGAGAGGCGGGCTGCCATGACTGATCACCTGTTACAGAGAGGCAGGCTGCCATAACTGGTAGAGAAATCTCGAGATTCGATAATGATATAACTTACCTTTAAAATTTTTTTACTAAATTTTCTCAATTTCTATTATTTTGCTAACGAAATTGTAACCGGTTTAGTTCAAGGTCGATTAAGTAGATTTCTGGGCAGCTAAAATGAAATAAGTCACAGTTATTACAAGCTATGGAAGAAGGCAAAGTAATAAGCACCGACGACGCGTGGGTGAATCTTTCTTTCCGTACGGACTACTGACAACTATAAGTGCTTAGCTTTCAGTCTGATAGTAGTATGCCTTATTCCTCCTTCTGCATTCGCTCATAAGAGTCCTTGCTAGCTGCAAGAAGTTACCCTCATACGATATAAGAATAAGGTTATTAGATGAAGGATGGAAGACCGATCTGGCAACTGGGATGAGAGAAAGAATACGAATAAGTGACTCGCTTGAGTAAGACAAGCATACCTCGTATGGGCTCGAGTACGAGCTGACGTCTTTGCAGAGTAGGGCGCAACTACGGAATAGGAATCCCATTTCCATAAAGAAGGAGCGGTGACTCAAACTTCTTGGTCGTGAAAGAGAAGGGAAAACCTTTCACTGATCTACTTGGCCGGAGTTCCCATAGCAGCCATTCTTTCGGCAAGCCCTCGTCAAGCTCTTGTTAAGCTTCTTCAAGCCGAGCACGGTGCGCAAGAGAAGGGGCACCAGTTGAAGAAAACCGCCATGGAATAGATTCTTTCTAACCTGCTGAACTTTCTCAATCGACCTAGATGAAGCCTTGAATTCAGTCAGTTCAGGTGAAAAGAACTTCCCCCTTTGCCAACGATATCCCAGAAGTTCGAGCATCATCAGATTGGACAGCGCAGATTGCACACTGTAAGTTTGTGTAATTTCACCCATCCATATATATATATTTTTTGGAAATAGATTTTCCCCTTACTGCTTACCAATCTATACCTATCATCGCGGAAAATATGCACGTTAAAGGGACTGAACCATGGAAGAAATAAGTTCGCTGCAAATTAAGGCTGTAGAAAAATAATGGGAAAATGTAAATATACAGGTTTAAAAAACTATTTATCTCACCTTGTTCATTGTATCTCACCGCAGAAACATAGCTGTTGCAGAGAGCATTAGAGGTTCTGGGAAAGGTCTGCCTTGGAGCAATCCAAAACCAGTAGCGAAGAGGCTTTTCTGACCAAATGGAACAGGGAGTATGATAACATGGATTCTTAAGGCAGCTAAGATAGCACCAGTGGAAGCATATGTAATTTGGCTTAATGCAACATCTGCAGTGCATGCAGCCTGCATGCTGAACACATGCCGCCTGCGAATATGCCAAACAAACCTGAACAGTTCTTGCGAATATGCCAAACCTTTTCTGCAGTTGCACATAATCCATCCAAACTCCATCCAAACTAATGTTAAGTAATCTTAAAATTAATATATGAAATCATATGAAATCGCTCTGACGGTCACGAGTAATAAACCCGGCAAATGAAGATAACCTATGTTCTGGCCTCTCCCGCCTCGGGAAGAGGCCAAATAAGATGACAATCCAGAGTACCTTGGTCATCCTGGGACGGAGGGCACACAGCGTTCTAAAACTTTGATCTAACCAAGGCATTCAGCGAAACAATACTTCGAATTAATGTTAAATCAAACCAAACTGATTCCTATAGTCCCTGGCCATTGCCAGATGGCAGGGACTAATAACGTGAATACACTTTCACCATTACTACAATCAAACAAACTCATTATTATATCAATCTGAATTCTAACCAATAGGAAAAGTTCAATTAAAAATACTTATTTTTTTCAGTAAGGGAAAAACGTCTGTTTTTATATTCTCTTGGTATTGTGATTATCAATATCCATCATCTCTTTTTACGATATATACAAAAATCTTGACCTTGTATTCAGCTAATCTTATCATCATTTTTAGTGTGTCACATGTAAGAGCCCAGTCGGAATTTTTTCAAAAACTATATCAACCTATGTACAGGTATTCGGAAGCATATATTCTCCAGTAATCAACTTATAGTATATGTTATATACAAAAATACATTTTTTTTTTTACTTATTTCTTCTAGAAGTTTCAAATCATTTGTTTGCATAAGACCCATAGAACTATTTTGTTATCCCGGTAATGGTAGACACCCAACGTCCACAGTATTAGCTCCCATCTTTATTTCAATGTGCATGCCATTCGATTCATCTGCTAGACCCAGCTTGGACAAATGGTTCACGTTTTGGTTGTATTCCCGTCTGATGTGCTGGATTGTTGAGTCTCTAAAAGAGGTCCATAGATTCTCAATCCGACAAAGCCATCCATGAAGCATATTCTGTTGTATTTTGTTTATGCCCAGTGCATGTTCAATAATGATACGAGAATCTCCAAAAATGTGCATGGAGGGAATGTTCAAAAAAGTAGAGAACCAAAGCAGACCCCATAAGGCCATGGCTTCTGCCTTCATATTTGTTCCCCTACTAGTACCCCAGTGGACCCAAAATTCTTTATCTTTTGTCACTTTGATCCAAAAACCACATCGACATAGTCCTCTTTGTGCCGCACCATGAAAATAACCTGCTAGATATACAATACTAGGTCCAGGCCTCCAACATATATTTTTCTTAGGTCCACTGTTTAGTTCAATTCCACCACTATACCATTTAGATATACAGTCCATTACCAACACATCTTTTACCTTATAATTTTCAAATATAATTTGATTGCGCCAATGCCATGTCTCCCAGAAGACAGCTAATGGAATCAACCTCCATGAGTTTTTTGTTTACTCCACCAATACAAAGAATCGAAGATATTATCGTATTGTATGAATGAGATACGTATATAATCGACAAAATAAAGCCAGATTTGTACTGATATAGGACACTTTAAAAAAAGATGAGTGTTATCCTCCCCCTTGTTCCTACATGAATGACATATCCCGGCCCCTGCCAATTTTTCTTTTGTAGGTTTTCCCTTGTTAGATTTTTATTTTTCCAAACAAGCCATAGGAACATAATAATCTTGATTGGCATCTTAGTACACCAAAATTTATAGAACTAGCATACCTCTGTGTTGTGGAGCTCCTGTGTGCGAAGGTTGTAATATGCATCAACCACCTCTACTTCTCCTACCTTTATCTTGTTGGCCCATGTAATATGATATCCACACTCATCCCGACAAACTCCAATAGATTTCATCTTGTACCTGCTTTGTTCCCATTCATATGCCATCTGTCCCGTAAAATCTAGTTTGCTGACCCTTTTCCATATTAGAACATATCCTTGCCATTCCCGAATGACCTGGTTCCAAAAAAAGTACCTCGGCTATTAATAAACTGTATTAAATCCACAGATATGCTCAAGTCCCTTCTCGTTCTAAGGATATCGTCCAATCTGATCATTGCCTGATGTCCAGTCCCAAGTCGCCAAACTAAGTTATGAAGAAAACATTTTTTGATCTTATTCAGAGTGATCCATATTGATGATCTCGTGGGAGTTCCAATGGAGCCACGATGCATCCAAACCGTGAACTCTTTCTCCTTCAGGTATTTGTGTCTAATAATTCTACCCCATATGCCTTCCCCAAATAATTCCCTGCACAATGTCTTTTGCAACAACACCCATTCGAAATGTCTCAGGTTCAATATACCCTAGCCTCCTAGTTTTTTTGGCATAGTAATGTACTCCAATTTAACCAGATGATATTTGAATGTGTGTGATGCTCCTAACCAAATATATTCAGCCATAATGCAGTGCAGTGAATTAATAATATAATGTGGGAGATAATATAAGTGTGCCCAATATACACCCAGCTGTGTGATCACAGATTGTGTGAGGGTAATGCGACCTCCTAGTGAGAGACATCTAAATTCCCACCCCATGACTTTCTTATCAAATCTATCAACAAGCCACAACCAATCATTGATTCTATACTGACAGGGCTTGATATGATATCCTAGGTATTTCATACCTACAACCAAAGAATTGGCTCCCACTCCGAAGAGTCTCTGAATGTAGGCAATGTCATCCAAATCACTTGAACCATATAAAATGTTTGATTTTAGAAGATTCATAATAAGGCCCGTAGCCCTTCTAAATTTAGTGAATATATGAAATAATGAAAGCCATTTAAATCTATCAATCATCCCCATAATCAGAACATCATCAACAAAGAAACTATGTGAAATCTTGATTTGCCGACCCAGGGGCAGTGCATCAAATTGCCCCTCCATCACAACTTTTTTTATGTGTACACTGAGGCCATCCATTGTCAGAATGAACAATAGATGTGATAGTGATCACCCCTGTCTTAGTCCTCGCACTGCCCCCAAAAAACGAGAAGGATATCCATTAATAACAACTGCATACCTGACATTCGTTACACATGCTATTATCCATTCAGTGCCTTTGGCCTGAATCCCGACTTTGTGAAGTACCATCCTTTGATATCCCCAATCAAGGTAGTCATATGCCTTTTTTGTAAGTCAACCTTCATAACATCAATATTTACTTTTTTAACATGGATCGTATGTAAACACTCCTGTGCAATAGCCACAACATCATGTATCTCTCTGTTCTGTAAGAATCCAAACTGCTTAGAAGAAATGTACTTTGATAGTGTGTGCTTGATCCTCGTTGCAATCGTCTTAGAAATAATATTGTAAATAAGATTGCAAAGAGAGATAGGCCGATAATCTAAGAATGTGTAAGATGAGGCCTTCTTAGGGATGAGAGCTATCGAAGTGGAGTTTATATGAGGGTGTATGAATCCCCTATTTCTTGATTCTTCAACCATATCAGTGATATCTTCCTGGAAAATGTCGAAAAAATGGGTGAATAGTTCCACTGTCTAGCCATCTAGACCGGGGCTCTTGTTGCCCTTTAGAGATTTAAGCACTTGTACAATTTCTTCTCTCGAGACTACCTTATATAGTGTTGAGTTGGCTTCCTCATCAAACATCATGGGATATTCATTTACCCTCCCCACTTGATCCTCTGCACATTCTAAATCCCTGCATCAATATGCCTATTCAAAATGTGCTATCGCCAGTCTTGTAATCTCCCGCTGTGTCTGCACCCAGTTACCTTCAACATCAGAAATCTCCCACATAGAATTAACCTTCCTTCTATTATTTGTGTAACGGTGAAAAAATTGTGTGTTCTTATCCCCCTCGAATCCATAAGGCCCTACTCTTAAGGAACAATGTCAATTCCCTTTTTTGGAGAATATGTTTCCTTTTGAGCTCTTGCTCTAGTATTTAATCCCAAACCTCCGTCAATGGGAGATGTGATAACATGAGCGGCTGAAGAGTCTCCAAGGCCACATTTATATTATTTAAATCCTTTTTCTGTTGGGCATTTTTCCTCCGCTCCCATAACTTCACCACAACCTTTAGGCCCCAAAGTTTCTCCTGTATATGTACCATGGGAGAAATATTCCCGATGCGAACCCCAGACTAGTTGTCCCATACCAAAACTTCAAATTCTGGGTCTTCTAACCAGACTTGATTGAACTTAAAAGGCATCCCATATCTAAGATCCCCACAATGCCAGGTAAGCATTACGTGACGATGATCAGATATATAGTTGTTCACAATATTAGATTGCACTAACCTAAGCTTCTCCACTAACTGTTCATGTAGTAAAAATCAACCCAGCCTTTTAGCTACATATCCTTCCCCAGCCCTACCATTATCCCTTATGGGAGCAATTTTTGGTGGGCATATATCTATCAAGTTATGGTCATTTATTATGTCTTTGATCAAATCTGCCGTGTTATCTATTCTTTTGGATCTACCCCAAACCTTGTCCATACCGATGATGCAATTTAAGTCACCTACCATGATTAATGTAACCATACCTAACATCCCAGATAATATCAGGTTATGCCAAAATGTGTCCTGTTCCCTGTACGGGGCATATATATTCAAAATATGTATTCTTCCCGGTAGACCTCTGATATGTCCAACAAGAAGAATACCCGAAAAACATGAGAAATGCCTTCATCTTGACCCATATTGGATCGCGTAGGGCTACCAAACCCCTTGAGTGCCCTGCAACATCAGTAGCCACCATATTCTAGTCTCGGAGCATCTTCTTGAAATAATTGATCGCCTACCAAACCGGATGCATAGTTTCCTGTAGAAGAATAATATATGGGTGCGTAGAGTGGAAAAGTTCTTTGAGGGCCAAAAATTTATGTAATGCCCCCAGACCCAGTATATTCATGGATAGGATAAAATTCATGATGGTTCGGATTTGGACATCATTTCTCTAAGGGCCTGAGGAGAGATGGGAGATGCAATAGGCACGTCAATTAGGGCTAGAGAGTTTGTAGGGCAAATATGGGAATGTCGGGTGCAACCTCGGAAATGACGACTATCCTTGTTTTTCTTCCATCGAACAGTGATATTTCCGGCTAAGGAGGGACTAATATGGAGATGAAGAACCCAGAGGCTTGTGGATCATGAGGGTGTGTAAGTCGAGGGTCTTCTTTTGTAAAAGTAAATATAAATCAATGTCTACTGAATTAGTCGACGAGACCATGGGTGACATCAGTGAAATAGGTCAGGTGTTGGATGTCGGAGAAGGTTGAGTGATGGGCGAAGGGACGGGAGTCGTAACATATGTAATGTGTGAGGTGGAGGGGACGTCATAAGGCATCATATGGAATGGAACAAAATCCAAAAGAGGAGGAGTAGAAACTGTAAGCAGGGGCATCTTTTCTATCGGGGTCAAGGAGGAGTCATCCACAGTGGAGAACCAGAATATTCAGAGGTCTAAGGAGATGATGACACCAATGTAGGGGTTGACTCAACGTTTATCTTAGGGTTTGAAACAAAGGGATGGAAAAGTATAGGGTGTGATGGAGTACCTGTTATGTTCAGTGTGCCAACTCGACGAAAGACTCCCCATGTCCAATCATGTAGAAGTTGTGACAACCACCAACCACCTCCTTAACGCCATCATTATATCGCTCTTGTGGAGTCCGACGACCACCCATTGTGTGTGGACACTGTGCCATAAGGTGTCCAGTGTGATGGCATATGAGGCAGTGAAATGGAACACCCCAAAAGTCCAGTCATTGCACTAGGTGGGTGTCTTCCCATTGCATCTCAATATGATCCGGAAACACTCCAATGTAGTCCTTCTCAATCAATATCCATGCAATTCTTTTGTCCCGGGCGCCCAGGCACTTTGGATCGACATATACAAACTTACCAATCACATTACCAATGTCCATGAGAACTTGTCAAGTCCAGAATTCAATTGGCATGCCCAGTAGTTTAACCCATATAAGTTTGTTCCTCGGAATATCCTTTAGTGGGTTGAAACCAACATACCAAGAGTGAAGTGCTAAGAAACGCCGTTCTTTAATCCATGGAAGTGCTTGGATTTTGTGTAAATCCTCCTGACCAAGGAAGTGAAAACTATACCAACCACCCGTCAAATGCACCACAGAGGGCATATAGCCAAGCAACGATTTCCACTTCGTTTCCACCCAACTCCTCATTTCGCCCTCACCTACTTCAGCAAAGTTCCATTTTCCAACCAGGGCCCTCTTCTGTAAGCTAGTAGCTTTGTTGATCAAAACATCATGACCGAAACTGAGAAATGGAGTTGGAGTGGTAATTTTAGTGGCACGGTGTTTATGGTGACCTCGCTTATCACCACCTACGTGACGAGCCCCGTGTGAGGCATGGGTAGCATGTCCTCCATCTGGAAAATTAATCGGATCTACCTCGGGATGCCTTGCATGCGAAACAGTGGGGCCCTCTCCCCCACTCAGATCCAGAGTATATTTGATGTTGTAGGAAACCGACATATGAGTAAGAAGAGTAGGACCCTAGTCTATTCACTAGTAATGATCCCAATGCCCGCGAGGTAGAAATTCAAAAATCGTCGGAGCTATAATTTACCATCCAGTAGAAAAACCCATGGCTCCCAAAGTATTGTGTAGGAAACAGAGTAAGTAAACTGCAATGTAGGATACCAGAGCCGAAATGTGGTTGAACCAAGCTATAATCCCTTGCAGCAACAACATCAACATCAGCGACAACCTCCCCAGTAGGTCCACAACCTGTTACACAAACTGAAACCAAAATCCTTGCATGGCCTTGATATAATCAAGGAATTAATCCAACGCCTCCATAGAGAGTAAAAGTTGATGGGCCGAAGACATGAGCCCTCCTCCATATTATATCATATTGTGTGCATAGAAGAGAAATAAGGTCAGTCCAGATAGGCATCTGGACGCGTGGGGGCAGGGGGAGTGTGTCCTAATTATGCACTTAAGAATGTATATGGCAGTAAGGAGTAACAGCAGGATATGGAAAATCTCCGATGGTAGAAAGGAGAAGTGATCAGCCGGAAAAGTACCAGGCATACTAAGCCCAGTTAAAATAGTGACGACAAAACATATAAAAAACATATAAATGGATAACTACCCACCCAGATGAAGGATATAAGTGCAGGGGAGCAGTATGTCTGCAATGTATGATCTACTAGGGGAGGGTTAATGTTATATGAAAAAAAAATAACACAGCATACTCAGCACTCACCACCTGTCTTAGTAGTATGGCATCCCATCCCGTCGCAGAGCCCTGCAATCTCACAACATTCATCTTACCATGCCGTCTCCACAGAGCAGAAGCTGTGCCAGAGTTCACTGCGCAGCTTGTTCCGGCATGAATAAGGCAAGAGAGCCGAACCCTAGAGAAATATTTTTCAATTCAACTCTCTCTATATATATGTAAGGCTTTGTTACTGCAACTTCGTATCGGTATCTCACAAGCATCGACATCACTGAGACTTGACACTGTTGTGAGCATCTCACATATTCACTATAATCGCGTGACACCTATACTTATATTCCCATATGTTATTGTGTTTGGCACCTGCTAGCGAATGGAGTGAATGAATCAGAAGAAAAGGGCAGAATAGAGCAGCTCGTGCCACGTATCAGGCACACCAGGAAGACACCAATGGCTGCAATCTGCATAAAGCCCGGGATTCTTTCGCTGCTTCGCTCTTAAATCGGTGCTGTAAATTGAAGCGTGACCATCCTTCCTCAACAGCGTCAACGTCGTGATGTTAAGGAAGGAAACGTTTGAACTCATGTGGTGCAGAACGTCCTCGGCTATTTCTAACTGGGGAGGATACGGCCCTGGATATGAAGACCCCGAGATCGGTTCTGTCTCCTTGTAACAGTTGAGCCCACTACGATTCTTCCAGTCGCTTGCACTGTACACCACGAATCATAAGAAAAATTTTAGAAAAGAAAATTTTATAGCTTGAGCTAAACTCCTTGGACAAATCTCTATTTTGATTAATTAATTTTTTAATAAAATGGAAACCTACAAAACTCAGGAGACTAGTGTAATGATTAAAATTTTCCATAATTCCTTTGCCTGGATGGGCCCCAGAAAATCCACTGTACAAGACTCTGGTTTTGGCAATATCGATGTTTGAATCGATCCAGTTCGCCCATGTCGTCAGCCCTTTTCTATACACAACCATTCGATGCATGTCTTCGTAGAGATTTGGCCCATCCTGCATGTAATCCCAACTTTTTCCAAACAAATGCACAGAATTAGTTTCACAACTCCGCCATGAAAGAAAATATGTGTCTAACCTAACAGCTCGAGAATTATAACAATATTGGTGTCTTACTTTCTTGCGTCGCTGCCATTGTGACCCCCACCAATGCCCGGATTCAAAAACCAGAATATCTTGTCCCACCCACCATTTTGCATTACATCGCTGCCATTGTGACCCCACCAATGCCCGGATTCAAAAACCAGAATATCTTGTCCCACCCACCATTTTGCATTACATTCAACTCAACCGAGTTGAGTTCAAGCACAACTTTCTGCTG
This sequence comes from Pinus tabuliformis, assembly GCA_031772625.1. Lineage (NCBI taxonomy): Eukaryota > Viridiplantae > Streptophyta > Pinopsida > Pinales > Pinaceae > Pinus > Pinus tabuliformis. The sequence continues at coordinate 312,536,270 of CM062809.1, forward strand.
TCCCCCAATCACTTTGTTCACCGTGTCTACCAGGTAAGGAGCCCATTGAAACGATGTAGAAACTCCGTAATTCTGTTACAGTCAACATCCATTTCGGCAATTTTACATCCAACATATAGAATTTCAAATAGTAACCATCTAGTATTTTAAAATTTATATTTAATTTTTTTACCATTTAATTAATATAAATATGAAATTATCATGTAAGTTATTAAATAATAAAAATAATAAATGATATTATTGAGCCTAGAGGCTCATTTTCGTGAAGAAATTGGATCCCTCTCGGCTCATGTTAAATCTGTATTTAAAATGGATCTATGCTGGTGATAGAACAACAAATAATAAATAGTATTTGGAAAAAAGAAAATGACAATTTATATTAAATAAAATGACAATCTAGGATCAATTTATTAATGTCGTTATGCTAAGTTTTTTGTTTTTTTAGCCTCTAAATGACAAATTGATTTAATCCATGTAATGACATTGATGTCTAAATGTTTGTAGGTAGTGGTTCCTAACATGTTCAAATTCAAATTCAAAAGCAAATTAGTGCATTGCATATAGGTGAGTCCCTTGTTCCACAAATAAAAATCTCAAATTCATACACTAATTGATTTCTAAATATTTGTAGGTAGTGGTGGGTTCCTAACATGTTCAAATTTAAATTTAAAAACAAATTACTACATTAAAGTCTCTTGTTCTACAAATAAGAGTTTCAAATTCATTCACTAATTTCTTGGCCCGAAATGTACCCATTGTCTCACAAATAAAACTGTCAAATTCATACATCAATTTTATTTCTAGGTTGAAAATAGAATTAACAGAGTGATCCAAAATAAATTCAAATCCCAAACATGCATAGTTTTCCATGCATTGAATAAGGAAAAACCAATGTCCTGAATATGCATATATGGACAATGTTGTACTAATAACCACTGTATTACCAAGGCTTTGAAAGTGGAAGATGCTTGTCCGTCCGGGTGGCAATACCGAGCTGAGAAGACACAGCATAGATTGCCATTGATTGTTTGTCAGCGAATCTCCCACGAACAAAATCTTCTTTCCCTTGCTGAAGAAAGTGCACGGCGTTGAATCTGCAGTAGAACATAATCAACACCACATACACTTCACAAAATTTCCATAATCAAAACACCAAATATTAAGTTTTCCAACCTGGTAATTGATGTAATGGCATTTAGTCCAATCATAGAGTGGGCACGATGAATCGTGAACCCAGCTACCTGTGAATATATCACACTTCTCTCCCACAGATATTTCTGTCATTGGAAGATTTTGGGGTCGTTTTTTTAGTCCAGATAAATGCATTTGACTCTTATTGCTAGAAATTCCCGTTTCCACTGAACTCGTCAAATGTAAATCGACATTGAATTTAGACAAAGGTGTAGATGAATTAAACAAGGAATGAGAGGAACCTAGAGAATGAAAGATATTAGGGAGGAGAACCATGAAATGAATCAGCAGTACTGCCAGTGAAGTCAAGTTAAACTTCTTTTGTGGGCATTGCAGATTACATACTAATCTCTTGGCAGCCATGATCTAGAAGGTGAACGACACGAGGAGAAACAGTTTTATGCCTGACTGTGGTGTTTACATAGGATTTATATTTCCCATATATGATGGAAAACTGAATTTTCGCCGCCTGAGAATTGATTTTTCCTATTGTAATTGAGCGAAAAGAGAATGTCACTGACAAAACAAAAATTTCCAATTAAGCTATCCAAAAAACCAACTAATGATTGAATCGATCATTAAATTATTTTATAATGCCTAATATTTACCATCATCTAACATTCATTTCTGTCTGCATAACCTCATCTACCGTCTTCAAAAACAAATTATCATATAAAAATATAAAAAATGATTGAATCAATGATTAAATTATTTTATAATGCCTAATATTTACCGTCATCTAATATTCATTTTAATAAAATCTATCCGCATGACCTGATCTACTGTCTTGAAGTTGTTAGGACAACACTCTACAGATAGCGAGCACCTTTTTGGTGGTTGATCCAAACAATACGGAACCACAATAATTCGTGAGAGGATCTCGTATATGGAGCCAATCCAATCCAGCTATTATGAATAATGATAGCTTTTCGTATTGATTTATATGTATTTGAAGGGAAGTTGAGAGTGACTGAGTAACGCTTTAAACTCGACAGCTCGAATGCAACATTGTTTCATTGTAATTAGCAATTTTCTTTTTCTTTTCTAATGGAAGAAATTGTATCTTTCAGTATTTATTGATATGTATTTCAAGGGAAGTTGAGAGTGACTGCGTAACGCTTTAAAGTTGACAGCTCGAATGCAACATTGTTTCGTTGTAATTAGCCATTGGCATTTTTTTTTTCTTTTCTAATGGAAGAAATTGTATCGGGGTATTTTTTTTTAATCGAAGAAATAGTATTTGGCAGAGCTTTTAGGTGTACAAAGTTTTGCTGGGGATTAGATCGCCAGACTTGTAGGGACTAACATGCAACCTTTGGAGCATAGCCCTAAAACTAACTTTCAATTATTCATTGATGGTTCAAGAAAAATAGAGTCAAGATTTGGAAGTCCCCCAATAGGGAGCATGTTAGAGTTTACACTTTTAAATTGAAATTGTAATTTTTTTCACATAAAATTCTAACAAAGATGCGTTAGCAAAGCTTTGAGAAGGAACTCCATTTTCACTTCAAAACAAAACTGTGAGAGTTGTGACTAGATAAGATTGAATGAGGGTAGATAAGTAATATAAAGGTTAAATAGGTAAACAAAGTTTATGTAGTTAATTAGGTTTAGTTTTGTTGGTTGAGAAGAAGTTATTTTTCTTATCTATATTCAATTTCTACAATGTACAAGTTCGAATAAACTCCACAATGAAAGAACATCGTATTAATGATAAAATCACTTATTTATACATGTGTAATCTAGGGACAAGACAGTTGTGTTTTGGTAACTTATTAACTTAAAAACGGAATATAAAACTATTACATATTGTACAATAACAATCCCAAAGGATTAGTTAACATTCATTCCCTCAATCTGAAGGTACATTTGATATGCAGGGTAACATTATGAACTTTTCAAATTTTTCACATCCCAATGCCATTGTAAATATGTCTGTGATCTTTTCTGAAGTAGGACAAAGTGTCAGATGAATAAACTTGGCCTCTACATAATGTCGAATCAAGTGATATTTGGTGTTAATATGTTTTCTTTGATAATGAAACTTTGGATCTGTGGCCAACTAAATTGCAGAAAAGTTGTCAGGAAGTAGTGGAGTTTAAGCCTTTTGGTTCTACTCATGCCCCATTTTGTTGCAGGAGCAAATGTCTCTGTGTAGTCAACACATTCGTTCCGAGCATAGCCTTTTGCTACAAGTTGTTATGTTCCTATGATAATAGGATTCATAATTTTGAATTGACCATGTATATCTTGTAATATTGTACATACCTTTGCTTTCTGCAAATGTTTTCCCATATTTAAAAAATGAAAAGAAGGTATGTCTTAAAATAATAATCAAAGGACAAAAACAAAGAAAAAAGATAAAAAAAGGTGAAAATATGAACTCCAAAAAGAAATAAAAATAGATCATGAAAGTGTGCAAATCCAAATGCCACTACTTTTTATTTTACTATGCAAAATAAGATTGTGTGCAGCTTGTAAAAATGCCACAATCTATGATGATCAAGCAATTTAATCTTGATTCATTCATGATTTAACTTTCATGCTGATAGATAGAGAATAAAGATCTAGCCAGACCGTTTAACCTTGGCAGATCAGTAGTTAGGTAGAGAAATAAAAATGTGCTCATAAGCTTAATCTGAAACATTGGAAGTTATAAGGTTAGAATTAGATAGTTTACTTGTCAAAAGAAAATGAGAGAAAGGGTTTGTTAGCCTAAATTCATCCAATAAAATGAAGAAAAAATATTAGGAAGTAAAGGGTAGGTAGAAGAAAGGTTGCACATATACATGGTTGTTAAATCATAAGCACTTTATCAGGCTTAATCCTACGTTTTAGTGTGCAGGAGCATTTATGAGAGTGAAAGGATCTTCACTAGTTTACTTGATTAACTTCTCCTCATTTCATTTCCCCCCCACGTACTTATTTACTAATTTCCCCATTTTCCTCTGTTTCTTATAAAAGTACCATTTTTCCTTCATTTTGACCTTTACTCCTTGGTTTCACACATTTCCTTAGTAAATTACCCTCCAAAGGTCATCCTCTTACCCAAAACCCCTTTCCCCTAGTGTGAAACCCATTTCCATTGAAAAAATCACCCCCCCCCCTTATTAATTTCCCTATTTTACCTTAAAAAACCCATGAAAACCTCTTATCCTAACTTTTTATCCCCCTCCACATTATTTAATTAACTTCTCGATTTATGTTTCCTCGACATAAATTTTTTAACCCACCAACCCAGGTGCGGTTAAGAAAACCCTGCCATATAACCCATGGTCCCACCCTAATTAACCTGCAGCTTATAATAAAAAACCCCCCGAAAGGTTAATTAATTACAATTTGCTGTAATTAAATCCCGAGCCCCGCCAAATAATTTTCTTGATTCCATCCATGCAACTCAACTTTGCAATAGCCCTCTGATCTCCTACCCCTAGATCCGACGGTGTACAGCCATATCGCGTGGATTCATCGTTCGACCGATAATGGTCCGAGAGCACGCGAGATTCGATATTTTGCCTGGGCAATGTTTTGCTATGTGGCGGCACCAGGTTAGATCACGTGCTCATGAAAAATACCTCCCGCCCTTCAAAAGCGGTGTGATGGCCTAGAAAACTACTTCCCCGCCTAAACCAAAAACTACCCATTGTTCATTTATAATTGCCACACCAAAATGTGACCATTACCTGTTAAAAGGCCGAAAAAGCCCCAAATTGCTCTTTTCACTCGTTTTTCACTGCAAACTGCTACTTAGCCATTTGTGACACCCTGAACCTCTACGAACAAATTTGACCACCTTCTGCCACCTAAAGACGCTCTGAATACCCAATTGAAGTATCCAGTTGATAGTTGAAGCCTCAATACCTTTTGCAATTACCTTAGAACCCAGTTTGCACGCCAAATCACCAATTTCTAGGTAATTAGCAAGGCCAGGAGATTGGACAAACAAGTTTTGATACTAGTCACAAAACCTGTTTGCTCTGGATTCTCAAGAAATGTATTCAAAGGCTTCATTTAGCAGGAGTTTTGTGTACAAAGAGAAAATCAAGTTTAAACTAGAGACAAAGTAGGAAGAAATCATTCACGAAGGCAGTAATTGTGAAAACAGAGATAAATTAGCAACAACATATTCACATTTTTACATGAAGTCAAACAGGTCTTTAGTAAAATTCACTTTTACTAAAGACATAAAAGCATGATAAGAATAAAATATACCAGATGATGTGATTTACTGTGATGGGTAAAAGTAAAAGTAGGTGACAGAGCATTCATGGTAAAAGACTAAATATAGGAGGCAGATAAAGAAATACAGATGAAAGTGTATCAGATGAAAGGTCAAAGTAAATATAACATCCAGCGTGGAGACCGGACAACAAAGCAGATTAAAGGAAAAAAGATCAAAGATTAAAAGATAACAGAACCTAAATAACAGGGACAGCAAACAACAGTTCAATAACTATCTCTATCTTCTTGCATGAAGATATTTCTTTCTCCTAGATTAATTCCCAAGACAGTTTGGGATATTTTTTAGATTCTTTTTGTATAAATACTTCATAGTTCGAAGTATTGAGTTTAGATTGCTATACATTTGTAGAGTTATTTTGATCTTAAACCTAAGGCTTATTGTACCAATTTTTAAGTCAATAGACTGGAGCAAGTAATAAAAAGATTGCACTACAAGATTCATAAGATGAGCTATTGCAGTGAAGTATCTTCTTTGTCTGATTTTGTTACTTTCTTATGTGTTTCATAAACTTAAATGCTATCTAAATTTGAATGAACTCACTGGAAATTTAACTCAGAATTTGTTTAATAACACTCTGTTTTGCATAGTTAATCATTTATATGTTTTACTCTGATATCCGGATTTGAGAACCCTTAATTACTCTCCAATCCCGTTTGACCTCTTACATTTCTCTTCATAATCCAGCCTAGGGAACCCTTAATTGCTCCCTAGATCCGATTGGAAACCATTTCACCATCAAGCCTTTTGAGATATGTAGTAACTCCTCTATCTTGCCTTGTAGACACTATTTTTAGAACTTAATCCAGTCTTGTTTGTCTGACATTTGACCCCATAGCCGAATGGTAAAATACAAGCCTTCGTTTATCTAAGTGATCCCACCACCCATTTTCAAATCAAAAACCCCACCACAATCATAACTAGCATAAAATCAATTAACGAAAACAAAGTTAAAACATAAAGAGAGAGTCTTCTATGAGATTAGGAAGGCTAGATCCTAATCTCCAAAGTTGGTTTGTGGTTACCTCTATCATTTCTTTCTTTAACAACTTCTAAAGAAATTCTGGAGTGATAACACAAGTCTTGCCTTATATTTATCAAGAAAACCATCTACTTTGTATTTGATCTTATACACCCATTTGCAACCAATGAGTTTGACACCTATAGGAGGATTTACTAACTTCCAAGTTCCATTCTTCATAAGTGCATCATATTCCTTTTTCATTGCATCCTTCCATTCATCACAATTAGCAGCTTCTTCAAAACAACGAGGTTTGCTAATTATACAATGATTGAATTCACAGTCATCAGAAACATTACCTAAATCACCTTTAGAAGACTTTCTTGTTTCAAAATCATCATACTTGCTTGGAAATTTTCGAGCACGTGTAGACCTTCATAAAGGTTGTTGAAGTGGTTGTGATGGTTGTTCATCTTGAAGTACAGGTTCTTTAGGAACACTTTCTGACCCTACAGAAACAACACTATCCTCCAAATTTTCTTCAGCAGTAACATCCTCATCATTCTCATGAGTCAAAGATGGAAAAACCACAGACTGATCCAGAATGGGAACCCCCCCTTCAGTGTGTGGAACATCATTATTAGATTCAAAATAGAACTTTTTAGATGCAAATTTCTCCAAATGAGCCAGTTGCCTATCAACAGTGGAATTATCTTTATTTGATTCAAGAAAAATAACATCTTTGGAAAGAATGAACTTCTTATTTTCTTCATCATACAACCTGTATGCTTTGGAAGTATTAGAATAACCCAAAAATATACATTTTTGACTTCTTGCTCCTAATTTATTTTGTTGTTTCTTAGGAATCAAAGCATAGCATTTTGATCAAAAACTCTGAAATGTTGAACAATTGAGAGTCTATCATACCAAAGTTTATGAGTTATGTTGTTAATAACAGAAGGAAAATGATTTCTAATATAAGCTACACCAAGAATCACTTCTCCCCAAAACATTAGCTTCACATTCTTAAAAAACATCATAGATCTAATCATATTAAACACAATTGTATTCATACATTCTGCAACATCATTCTGTTGTGGATTATAAGGCATAGTAATTTGATGTTTGATTCCATTTTCCTTCAAATATTGTTCAAAAGCATGAGAAGTATACTTGCCACTGTTATCAATTCTAAGAATGCCTATATTCTGTTGAGTTTAATTTTTAATCGTCAAATGAAAAGTTTTAAAAACTTCAAACAATTGTGACTTATTCTTCAACAAAAACACGCAACACATTCTCAAGTAATCATCAATAAATGTCAGCATATATTTATTTCCATTGACAGTTGCAACAAGCATAGGTCCACATAAATCTGAATGTATAAGACCTAATTTTCGTGAAGCTCTAGAAAAAACTATGAAAATGTTGTTTACAATGTTTTCCCAAAGTACAAGCATCACAAGGTGTAATCTTTCTTGGAACTGTAGGAAGACCTTTAATACCTTTCTTTCTCATAATTCTAAAGCTGCCATAATTATGTGACCAAATCAAGAATGACACAATAAGTTGGGAGACATGATATCACTTTCTTGTGCCACAAGAGTAGAACTTTCACGAGAATTAGTAGATGAAAACCATTTAATTTTAAAATCACACCTTCTTCCACATCGGTCATAATACTATATGATCAGATGCTATTCATATCTCAATGATGCCATCAAATATATTAATAGAATGCCACTGGTACCGAATATGGATAAGAAACATCAAATTTCACTGAAACTGTGGAATATAAAGTATATCATGTAGAACATAATCTGCAAGATTCAATATCTTCAAACAAATAAACCCAATGGCAGATGGTTTAATTTGAGATTTTTTAGTAAAGTAAATAACACCATCAATATAATCACTCAAAGTTTCAAAAAAATCTTGCTTAAATATCATATGGCAAGTGACTCTTGAATTCAAAATCCAACTGTCTCGCCATGAAGAAAATGCAATGTTGAAAAAATCATTAATATTAAAATTACAGTGAGAAACAATGTAATCTGTATACTCTGGTGATTTTCCCTTATCTAGTGGTGGTTGATCTTTCTTTTCAGTCAACTGTTCTTTCCCTTCACTGACTTCCTACTAAGGGATTTTACAGTTAGCAACAATATGACCAATTTTACCACATCTAAAACATTTTATAGTTGGTCTATCATTAAAATTCATTTGTTGTCTATAATTTTGTTGTCTATCTCCCAGATTATTTTTGCCCCCTTGCCTCTATAATTTCTCCTACCACGAGCTTTACTACTTTTATCACCTCTACAATTTTCAACATGAGACTTCTGATCCTTTTGTGCAAGTGATCTAGGTGGATATTGGTGGCCACCCGCCAAGTCCACTTGGACCCCCACCATTGTTTCTTTCAGCTTTTCAGTTTCCTTAATTGTAGCACAGTTTACTATTTTTAGCAGCTTTTCGGGTCCTGAACTTCCGGAGTTGTTTTGAGGCCCTAAATGACGTTTTTTGGAAAACCTGGGAGAAGCACAGGTCTATGGATCGATTTTTTTCTTCCCAAAGTTGTAGTTCTCGGATAGATATTTTTAATGAAATTTACAACCCTGGGAAGTTGATGTACCAATTTACCCAAACAGGGCCCACAGTTTGGTGTTTCATCTTCTAGGGTTAGGTTTTTGGATGTTTAGGGTTTTCCACTATTTCTCAACAATAAATAGGCCTTCGAGCCTCATTGTAACACAGTTCAGAGGCATGTAGCTGTCACATCTCTTCTTAGAGATAAGCTACCATCGCCCTAGCTAGCTTATTTCCATTTCTGTTTGTAAGCATATTTTGATATTTTACATTAATGAAATGAAGTATTATTTCCACTGCATCTCTGTATTTGTGGTTATCTCTGTAATTTGTTGCGTTCTTGTTTAAATCCGAATCAGTGGTATCAAAGCGATTTTCTTTTTTTCTGTTTTTCTTTGCATGTCCCCAATGAGGTCGGGATATAATGAGTTAGGGCTTGAACTGGTTGAACCTTTGCAAGACCAGCCTCAAAAATCCTAACGGCCTCCCATGGTGGATGAGAAGAAAGACGAGGGGGCAGGAGATCCTATCAAAATCTTGCTCGAAGAAGCCTTCGAGCAACAAAGGAACGCGATGATGGACAACTTTGCCCAGATCCTTCAGCGGCTACCCAGAGGCGACGTACCGGCTTCCGACAACTACTCTGGAAACGCCATACCATTTAAGGTACAATTTAATTTTGAAATCCCCATCTTCGAGGGTCAAATAGACACGGATTCCATAGATAAATGGTTAAATATGCTAGAAGGGTATTTTTTTGTTCACGATTTTTTGAGTCAGAAAAAGATTATTTTCGCTCTTCTCAAAGTAACCCCCCACATCAAGGATTGGTGGGAAACCTACTATGAGTAGAAGGATGAAAGTATGGGATCACTATTTTCAGTCGCACCCACTCAGAATTCATTCCGGACTGCCATCAAGGAGTAGTACTACCCTGTCGGAAGCTATGAGGATCAATACATAAAGTGGACCATGTTGCGGCAGGGAAGGGACCAAGGTGTGCTAGAGTTTACCAATATTTTCCATACCCTTCGCTCAAAGTTGGGTATCAAGGATTCAGAGCAGCATTTGGTACTCAAATACCGCGACTGCTTACACAAGTACATCCAAGAAGAAATAGAATTCTTGAACATCTCCTCACTTGGCACGGCATACCGATATGCTGTCAAGTTTGAGCAAAAGTTTAAATAGAAGAAGCGAGACTTTGGATTTGCGAATCCAAAGTAAGGGAAAGGTGCCCCCAAACTGCAAAACAAAGGAAAAAGCCAAGGTAGGGTAGCCCAAGACAACCCGCCAAAGTTGCAAGAAAAGGACAACACCGTGAAGCTGAAAAAGGACACAGGAAAGTGGTGTGAGTTCCATAAGAGCTCCACTCACAACACAAGTGAGTGTTGGGCCAAGTAGTCACTAGTGGCCGAGCTAAGGGTTTCAGAATCAGATGCATGTTCCGAATCTGAGTCAGAACCCAACAAGGGGAATGGAAAATGAAAGCAAATTATTGATGCCGAGCCCAATGCCAGCGTTGCCACCATGAAGATCCAGAAGGAGGAACTTGAAGATCCAGAAGGAGGAACCCGAAGACCCAAAGGAGAAGGAGCATCTCTTCCACTCCTAGATGTGGGTAAAGGGCTCCCTGATACAGTTCATTGTTGACATCGGGAGCCAAATGAACCTCATTTCGGCAGAGGTCATGAAGTGGCTGGGCTTACTGACCACAACACATCCACAACTATACACCATCAGGTCGCTTCACCAAGGACGGGATCTTCGCGTAAGCTAACAGTGTCACCTTCTATATAATATCAAGCCTTTCATGAATGAGGTATTTTTTGACGTTGCTCCCCTTGATGTTTGTGATGTATTATTAGGACAACCATACTTGTGGAAGCAACATGCTATGTATGAATCAAGGCCCCATGTTGTTATTGTTACTTTGGGAAATAAGTTGTACAGGATACTTGAGGTAGCATTGCCTACTTCCATCTCTTTGGTTACTGCATAACAATGTAATAAGCTCATCTCCAAAACTGGGAAATTTTTTTTCCTGATGGTACGCCCTTAAGGAAAGAATAAGACGGTGGCCACGACCTCCAGACAGGGCCCCTCCACACGACAACTACAGATGGACAAGGTTGTGGATGAGTATGAGGACATCTTCACCTCCCCCGCAGAGGTTCCTTTGCACTATCAGGTCAAGCACTCCATCGATCTGACCCCAGGTATGCCGCTGTGCAATGGACCAATCTATAAGCGCTCCATTATGGAGAACGATGAAATCAAGAGGTAGATTCAGGCGCTGTTGCAAAAAGGTCACATCTGTCCGAGTTCATCGCCTTTTTGGAACCCGATCATGTTGCTATAGAAGAGGGATGGGACTTGGAGACTCTGTATTGACTATCGGGCACTAAACAAGATCACTATCTGTAATAGGTACCCGATCCCACGTATTGATGACCTCCTAGACCAACTGAAGGGGGAAAAATATTTCAACAAGATCGATTTGAAATCAAGATTTCACTAGGTACCAATCGAACCCTCCAATGTGTGGAAGACTGCCTTCAAAGCTAGGGAGGGCCTTTTTGAATGGTTGGTTATGCCTTTCGGATTGACAAATGATCATGCAATCTTCATGGGGCTAATGGATGACATCTTGTAGCCATTCACCAACTCATTTGTAGTGGTATACTTGGATGAAATCCTGATCTTCAGCCAGAATTGGGAAGAGCACCTCCACCACATCCGACAGGTTCTCCAAACACTGTGGCAACACAAGTTATGTGCCAATTTGGAGAAATGCACTTTTGGCATGACCCAGGTTTAGTATCTAGGATACATTATTTATGAATGGGGGGTGCATGTGGATCTAGCCAAGATCCAAGTCATTCGGGATTATCCATCTCCAACCACTCTGAAAGAGCTCCGCAACTTTCTAGGTCTTACAAACTTCTATCGCAGGTTCGTGTTGGGATTTTCTCATATCACTTGGCCCTTGAGTCAAGTCACCAACGGAGGAGCGAAAGAAAAATTATTTTGGTCTGAGTCTCAACAGAAGGGATTCACAAAGTTGAAAGATCGCCTTTACTTCGCACCAATGCTCGCATTACCAGACTTACAACAACCATTTGAGGTCGAGACAACTGCCTCTGACTATGCTATTGGGGTAGTCCTTACTCAAAACGGGCATCCAGTGGAATATCATAGTGAGACACTTTTAGACACAGTCCGAAAGTATCCCACTTATGACAAAGAGATGTATTCCATTATGCAGGCCTGCCGACAATGGAAGCATTACATTTTGGGGAAGGAAACGGTCATCCACACAGACCATCAACCCCTGCAGTTCATACAAACCCAAGGGAAATTGCAGAATGATCGCCATCAGAAGTGATCCACATACCTGCAACAGTTCCATTTAAATATCAAGTATAATAAGGGTAGCACCAATAATGTTGCAGATTGTCTCAGTCGACCACCGATCATGGAGTTAACCACCGTGCTCAACTCTTGTGGGAACGAGACTTCTGATTGGCCACTTCTCTACAAAAGTGACCCAGAATTCGGCCACACATACCAAACACTCTTGGAGGGTCAGCTTGTTCCAGATTTTCACCTCCAGGATGCCTTGTTATGCCACCTGTGTCACCTTTGTGTTCCTTCAAGCGAGCGTGCCAAGATGATTTGGGAGGCACACTACAGTCGGACTGTTGGGCATTTTGGGGTCGAGAAAATGGTGGCAGTACTGCAGAAGTATTTCTATTGGCCGAATCTTCGATAGGATGTCAGGAAGTACATTAGATCATGCATTGCCTACGCCATTGCCAAACCGACCATCAAGAAGAAAGGCCTTTATACCCCACTGCCTACCCCTAGTCAACCTTGGGAATCCAACTCCATAGATTACATGTCAGGCCTTCCCTACTGAGCGTGGAAACGACTGTGTTTTCGTGGTCATCGATAGGTTCTCAAAGATGGCCATTATGGCATCCTGCAAGAACAATATCACAATAGAAGCCACTGATAAACTCTTCTTTGAATGAGTGTGGGTACACTTTGGGATCCCACAGTCTATCATCTCAGATCGGGACAATAGGTTCCTTAGTACATTTTGGTTTAGGCTCTGGTCGATGTTGGACACCAAACTCACTAAGTCCACAACTTTCCATCCTAAAACTGATGGCCAGACAGAGGTTGTGAACAGGATGATCGTACACATTCTGTGCAAGTACAACTGAAAGCATCCACACAAATGGGATGAGAGCCTCCCCTATGTCCAGCACAGCTACAATTGGGCTCTCCACAGCTTGACTAGCCACATCCCTTTTCAAGTGGGCTTGGGATTCCAGCCACTATTTCCCATTGATGTGGCCATGCCATTTACAACTACTCATGCAAATTTAGCTCATTTCCAGTCTGAAACAGATAAGGAAAACAAATTCATTGAGCACATCCAACATATTCGCTAGCAAGTCCACAACATTCTAGAGAAATCAAATGACAAGTACAAGAAGCGACATGATCAACTTCAGGTGCCACACAAGTTTCAGGTGGGTGACAAAGTCTGGTTGCATTTGCAAAAGGAATGCTTTAACGGAGCCTATCAAAAACTCAGACCACTCTGATATGGTCCTTACACCATTACCAAGGCTATTGGAGACAATGCATTTAAGCTCAGCATTCCCCCATTCCTTGGCCTGCACCCAGTGTTCAATGTGGACCTCCTTCGACCATACTTTCCACCATTACTAGACACATCCGACATTGCAGAACAACTCACACCCACATAGTTAAATCCAGATTGCATGGAACAAGCTGCAACTAATTAGATCATGGAAACATAGATCAAGCACACTCGCCAGCAGAATATGCAACTATATCAAATTTTCAAAGCAGGCCAACTCCTTCAATAGGGCAAGTGGCTCACCAGGGACCAAGTTCATCAGAAGTTTCCTCATCTCATGGAGAAACTCAATGAAATGGGGACCTTTGCTTCCTAAGGGGGGAGGAATGATCTAGGTGGATATTGGTGGCCACCCGCCAAGTCCACTTGGACCCCCACCGTTGTTTCTTTCAGCCTTTTAGTTTCCTTAATTGTAGCACAATTTACTATTTTTAGCATTTTTTCGGGTCGTGAACTTCCGGAGTCGTTTTGAGGCTGTAAACAAAGTTTTTTGGGAAAAATGGGAGAAACATGGGTCTACAGACTGATGTTTCTCTTCCCAAAGTTGTAGTTCTCGGATAGATATTTCTAACGAGATATTGTGCGCATGAAACAGAGATCGTATGCCAAAGTTAAGAACCTAGGAAGTTGATGTACCAATTTACCCAAACGGGGCCCATAGTTTGGTGTTTCATCTTCTAGGGTTAGGTTTTTGGATGTTTAGAGTTTTCCATTGTTTTTCAATGAGAAATAGGCCTTCGAGCTTCATTGTAACACAGTTTAGAGGCATGTAGCGCCACATCTCTTCTCAGAGATAAGCTACCATCGCACTAGCTGGTTTATTTCCATTTTTGTTTGTAAGCATATTTTAGTATTTTACATTAATGAAATGAAGTATTATTTCTTCTGCATCTCTGTATTTATGGTTATCTCTGTAATTTGTTGCATTCCTGTTTAAATCTGGATCAGCAAGGCACAAAGTTTCTACATTAGAGTGAGGTGGAGTCTCTTTCTTCCCAAAGGCTTTTTCTCTCTTAGATATTTTTTTTACAAGTTTATCAAAGGTAACTTTTTTAACTTCCCACTAGCTTGGAGAGATTCCAAATAGTTTGAATAGACAGGGTGAAGGAATTTTATAAAAGATGTAAGCTATAAATCTACTTCAATTCGAGTGACTTTTATATCATGAAAAATTACTTTTATTTCATAGACACTCTCCAATGGATCATTATCTTTCATCTCCAAATTGAACAACTTCAACAACAACTAAATAATTTCGAGTTGTAAGTGTGAATCATACAATTCTTTCAACTTCTTTAATTCTCCAAATGCAGTATCACAAGAAATGATATATCAACTTACCTCTTCTATCACCGATGTAGTTATTAATGCAGATTCCTTGTTTTCTTTTGTCTCCCAAATTTCATGTTGGTTCTCTTTATCAGGTGGCTCCGGTACAATTTATTTTCCATATTTATCTATTCTACCTTGATAAGCTTCCCACAAATTGTTAAAAACAAAGATACTTTTAAGCTTCCTAAATTACTCTTGGTAATTCTCCGTTCCACTAAGGATAACTCCAACTATGGAAAATATTGAAGTCATAATTGTTTGCAGCAAAATAAATTCTTCAAACAAATCCTTTTCAAATTTTCAAATATGTGAAATAGTCCTCTAAAAGAAAATATAAATCCCTTTCTCCTTTTGTTTTAAATAAAAATTGGCTTAGTGATTTGATGGTGGGCTCCAAAAATAATCTAGCAGAGAACTAAGTTCAAATCTCATTGTTTCCCTTTTTCTTTTTCTCTTCAACTTTTAAAACTTATTTCAAATCAAAATAAAAACAAACTTGGAATATTTCCACCACTTTTAACTCCAAGTTAATTAATTTCATAATTAGCCACTTTTACTTTTACTTTCTCATTTCACCTTTCTTTAACCATTTTATTTTTCTTAAATATAATTGATAAAAGAAATGAGAAATATTTTCTTTAATCACAATTTGATATAGTTTCCATTCACTTGATACTCACCAACTTTTTCTCCTATTAGCTTTCACATTTCTCTGATTCTTTCTCTATTCACTTTCACCTATATGGCTCTGCTTCTTTCTCTATTCACTTTCACCTTTTTGGCTCTGCCTCTTTCTCTATTCACTTTCACCTTTCTGGCTCTACCTACTTCCACACAAATATGTTGTTTCTGGAAGTAATATAAAATATATAGGAAATGTATTCACCTTACTCGTGGTCTCATATTTTGGAAAATGTCTCCATATTCATTTAATTTTTACAAATCCTTGTCAAAAAATTCTGTAAATCTTTTTTTACTTTCACTTTCATGAACCTTGAAGCATTCTCTACTTTCTAGTAATATGTGGATTAAATTCAAACGCCAGATATGAAAAAAAATATTCCACTCAAAATAATTAATTATTCACTTTCAAAAAAAATGCTTAAAAGCTTTGCTAATATTCAATGTTATTTATTCACTGTCGATTGTGTCATCAATAAGAGTTATTGGTGGGTAGTGACTTTTACCTTTTGTTGGGTTGTGTTATATTCTTTCCACGTAGTTAATAGGGGGTTTGAAGGGCACCCGTAACCCACTTTATGGGGTCCGGGGTAGCGCCCCGGAAAATTTTGGTTTTGGACCATATGTTAGGTTGGGCGGACCCACCTATGGTTTTGTGCATGATTTTCGCACATGATTTTTGGACGCTATGGTTTTCGGTCCATGGTATTGGATGCTTCGGCATGTATAATTATGTATTGTAACATTGAAAGGAATATAATGAAAAATCAAGCTGGTAGTCCCAGTTTTGGGATCCAGGAAAAAATCTCTGTGCATATGTGTTTTATGGGTTATGCTCTCGCATTGTTTATTTTCTTTGTTTAAGAATTCGTATGCAGGTAATTTCTGTACAGGGTTAAAACCTACATTTGGTATCAGAGCTGTTTTGGCTTCAAGGGGACGCCTTTGTTTCTGAGGGGTTTCGCTCGGGCCTGTGGTAGACCCTGTTCAGTGGGAGATCTGCGAGATTGATTCTGGTGGTGAAAGAAGATGGCAAGCAGTGGAAAGATAGAGATTGAGAAGTTCAATGGTCAAAATTTTGAGTTGTGGAAACTCAAGATGGAGGATCTGTTGGTGGATAAAGATCAGTGGATCGTGGTAGATCCGGGTACTAAACCATCGGGAGTGACCGATGAAGAATGGAAGAAGTTGGATCGGAAGGCAAAGAGCACAATACGATTGTGTGTCTCGGATTCAGTATTGCTGAATGTATCAGGGGAAGCTACGGCAAAGGCTTTGTGGGTCAAGTTAGGGACTTTGTACCAATCTAAGTCTCTGGTGAATAAACTATTCCTGCAGAAAAAGCTGTATAACCTGAGGATGAAAGATGGAGACTCGGTGACAGAGCATCTGAATGCGTTTAATACTATGGTAAGTCAGTTATTATCTGTTGATATTAAAATTTCAGATGAAGATAAGTGTATCAGTCTGTTGTGTTCTCTACCAGATTCGTGGGATAGTTTGGTTATTGCAATAGGTAGCAATGCAACTGCTTTGCAGTTTGATGAAATAGTCTCAGCCCTACTGACGGAGGAGATGAGACGGAAAAATATGGACAACCAGAATGGTGATGCCTTGTCTGTACGAGGACGGTCCCAGAACAGAAACAAAAATAAGTCATCGAGTGGGAGATCTAAATCTAGAGGGATATCTAAATCTCCAGGAAAACCTACAAAGGTGGTGTGCTGGAAATGCGGAAAGGAAGGGCACTTCAGAAGGGATTGTAAATCTAAAGCTCCTGATAAAGGAAAGGGATCTGATGATGCTCCTTCTGCAGAGGCGAAAACCACCTCAGATGAAGGTGGGGATGTGTACTTGGCTTCTTCAAGTACACATGTAGATCATGAGACATGGTTGATTGACTCAGGGTGCATCCTTTCACTTCACTCCCCATAGAGAGTGGTTCTGCGAGTATGAGAAATATGATGGTGGTGATGTCTTCTTAGGAGATGATAGGAAGGCTAGAATCATTGGTCGGGGAAAAGTAAAGTTGAAGTTGCAAGGTGGAAGGGTTAGAACACTTCCGGGTGTTCTACATATTTCTGCATTGGCCAGAAATCTGATTTCTGTAAGCAAGTTGGATGATGCAGGTGTAAAGACGGTGTTCGAGAAAGATACCTGCAAGATGGTTCGAGGAGCACTGATATTAATGCGGGGAGTTCGGATTGGAACTCTGTACAAGCTGCAAGGTAGCACTGTTGTTGATGGGTGCAATAGTTCTATGGTTCCTGAAAATGGAGTAGAGAATCTAGTGGTCTCTGGAGAGAATACCATGTTGTGGCATCAAAGGCTTGGACATATTGGAGAGAAGGGCCTTCGAATAGTTCATGGTAAAGGTATGGTAGAAGGTATGAATAATAGCTCTCTGGATTTTGATTTCTGTGAAAATTGTGTATATGGGAAGTAGAATCGGGTGAGTTTCCCCTCTGGTGGTAAGAGGACAAAACAAATATTAGAGCTTGTGCACAGTGATGTGTTTGGACCTGTGAAGGTTCCATCACTGGGTAAGTCTGTGTGCTATGTATCATTCATAGATGACTTCTCAAGGAATACATGGATATATTTTCTTAAGAAGAAATCTGAAGTCTTTGACAGGTTTAAAGAATTTAAGGCTCTGGTGGAAAATCAGACAGAGAAGAAGATAAAGGTGCTGAGGACAGATAATGGTGGAGAATTTTGCAGCAAGGAATTTGAAGAATTTTGTAAGAAGTGTGGTATAGCATGGCAGAAGACTACTCCATATACACCTCAGCAAAATGGAGTCGCAGAAAGAATGAATAAGACGTTGATGGAAAGGGCAAGAAGCATGCTCAGTGGTGCCGGGTTAGGACAGGAATTCTGGGCAGAGGCGGTGGATACTGCATGCTACCTGATCAATAGATCACCTTCATCAGCGTTGGAGGATAAGACTCCACAAGAAGTATGGACTGGTAAGAAACCCTCTCTTTCACATCTAAGGGTATTTGGATGTGATGCATATGTACATGTTCCAAAGGAGAAACGAACCAAGTTGGATAGTAAATCTGAAAAGTGCATCTTTATTGGGTATAAGGATGGTTTAAAGGGTTATAAGATTTGGAACCCAGTCACACGAAAGGTTGTGTACAGCCGAGATGTGTTGTTCAGAGAGGTAAAAGATGTTATTCAACATGAAGTCCAACCAAAGGAACCTGAGAAGATAGAGTTTGAGCCAAAGGAGGAAGAATCAAACTCTGCAGCAGAGGAGGAATCAGAAGATGAAGAGCCACAAACTCCGGCTGTGAGAAGATCAGTTCGAGAAAGAAGGCAGCCAGAAAGGTATAGTCCATCTGCTTTCAGTTCAAATTTTGCTTTGTCTGTTACTGATAATGATCCTAGAACTGTGAAGGAAGCAGTGGATTCAGAGGATGGAAAACTCTGGAAAGAGGCCATGGTCGATGAAATGGCATCTTTGCACAAAAATGAGGCTTGGGATCTGGTGGAGTTGCCGGCTGGAAGGAAACCCATTGGCAGCAAATGGGTGTTCAAGAAGAAGACAAATGCAGAAAGAAAGGTGGAGAAATACAAAGCTCGGTTGGTAGCAAAAGGTTATTCCCAGGTGCCGGGAATTGATTTTGGTGATATTTTTTCTCCTGTTGCCAAGGTAACTTCTATTAGATTACTTTTATCTGTTGCTGCTGCTTTTGATTTTGAGGTAGAACAGATGG
Source organism: Pinus tabuliformis (assembly GCA_031772625.1). Taxonomy (NCBI): domain Eukaryota; kingdom Viridiplantae; phylum Streptophyta; class Pinopsida; order Pinales; family Pinaceae; genus Pinus; species Pinus tabuliformis. Next base: position 312,555,667 of record CM062809.1, read on the forward strand.
ATGTGAAGACAACATTTCTTCACGGGGATTTGGAAGAGGAAATCTACATGAAGCAACCTGAAGGCTTTGCGGTGAAGGGTAAGAAAGAACTTGTATGCAAGTTAAAGAAGTCTTTGTATGGGTTAAAACAGTCACCAAGGATGTGGTATCAAAAATTTGATACATTTATACGGGGACTTGGCTTCACCAGAAGCAAAGCAGATCATTGTGTGTATTTTAAATTAATTGGTGACCGTATTATTTATCTGGTCTTGTATGTGGATGATATGTTGCTGGTTGGAAATGACAAAGAAATTATCCAGGATTTGAAGACCCAATTGTCCTCCAAATTCGACATGAAAGATCTTGGTGCTGCAAACTATATTTTGGGCATGGAAATTAAAAGAGATCGGTCAAAGAGGAAGCTCTGGTTAAACCAGAGGAAGTATGTCGAGACAATACTGCAGAGGTTTAATATGCAAGATAGTAAACCGGTGAAGGTCCCTATTCCTGTAGGTGTGAGGTTATCTGCTGAACAGTGTCCCAAGACACAAGAAGAGGAAGAGGACATGTCTCGTGTTCCATATGCAAGTGCAGTGGGTAGCCTGATGTATGCAATGGTCTGTACTAGACCAGACATTGCACATGCAGTGGGAGTATTGAGCAGGTTTATGTCAAAACCTGGGAAGGAGCACTGGACAACAGTGAAGCGGGTTTTCAGGTATTTGTGTGGCACTAGTGATTATGTTTTGTGCTACCAAGGAAGACCAGGATTGGACAGAGTGTTGGATATTCATGGCTTTGTTGATGCAAACTGGGCTGGAGATCTGGATCAGAGAAGATCTACAAGTGGGTATGTGTTTAACCTATTTGGAGGTGCAGTCAGTTGGATGAGTAAGAAACAATCTGTAGTGGCACTATCAACTATAGAGGCAGAATACATGGTAGCCACTCATGCAAGCAAGGAAGCAGTTTGGTTGCAGAGATTGTGTTCAAGTATGGGGTTAGTACAGGGAGCTATAAGAATAGACTGTGACAGCCAAAGTGCAATTTTCTTGGCAAAGAATCTTGCTTATCATTCAAAGACAAAGCACATTGATGTTCAATATCACTTTGTGAGGGATATGATAGAAGACAGAAAGGTGTTGCGGGTAAAGGTGGACACTTTGAAGAATACTGTAGATGCATTGACAAAATCTGTGAGCTCTGAGAAGTTCTCTTGGTGTAGAGAAGCAATGGGAATCTCAGGGTTGAAGAAATGACTAAGCTCTCCTGTGGCCCCCTGTGGAAAGAAAACAACAAGTGGGAGATTGTTGGGTTGTGTTATATTCTTTCCACGTAGTTAATAGGGGGTTTGAAGGGCACCCGTAACCCCACTTTATGGGGTCCGGGGCAGCGCCCCAGAAAATTTTGGTTTTGGACCATATGTTAGGTTGGGCGGACCCACCTATGGTTTTGTGCATGATTTTCGCACGTGTTTTTTGGACACGATGGTTTTCGGTCCATGGTATTGGACGCGATGGTTTTCGGTCCATGGTATTGGATGCTTCGGCATGTATAAATATGTATTGTAACATTGAAAGGAATATAATGAAAAATCAAGCTAGTAGTCCCGGTTTTGGGATCCAGGAAAAAATCTCTGTGCATATGTGTTTTATGGGTTATGCTCTCGCATTGTTTATTTTCTTTGTTTAAGAATTCGTATGCAGGTAATTTCTGTACAGGGTTAAAACCTACACCTTGGTTGCTTTTACCTTTGGCATGGAGTTTATAAACAACTTAACCGAGGCTCTGATACCACTTTACAAGCCCAAATAAACTCCATAATGAAAGAGCATCATATTAATGATAAAATCGCTTATTTATACATGTGCAATCTAGGTACGATACAATTGTGTTTCAGTAACTTATTAACTGTAAAAATGGAATATGAAACTAATTACATATTGTAAAATAACAATCCCGAAGGATTATTTAACATATAAATGATAGGTTAAACTCTTAACAAGCATTGAGTTGAATGGCTTTGAACTCTTAACATTTAACAAGCATATTGTTATAATGGTTGCATGTCCTCTTATTGAGAGGCCTAGAGCCTTGAACATTCAAGGGTTACTTGGGTATCATCCTTGACAAGGATAATTTTAGGGGCGAATGTTCGCCCTTTGGCGAAATTAAGGGGTTTTAAATTTTTAGTGGGCGAATATTTTGTATCATAGTACATTTTTACAAATCACCTCAAATAGCCCATCTTATTTTAAGGGAGAGGGTAAAAAAGGTAAATTTAGCCCTTGAAATTAGGACTTACAACCTTCCATTCGCCCATTTTCAAGAATAGGTTTTATTTAAGTGAATCCATTCGCCCATTTTCAAGAATAGGTTTTATTTAAGTGAATCCTATGGGCCAAATACCATATTTATAAAAGAGGTATGGTAAATTAATAAAAATATAAATAAATGAGAGGTATGGTAAATAAATAAAACATTTTTTATATTTACTCCATAAGTCACCTTATATACATGTAACGGTGTAAACAAATAAAAATATAAGTAAAGTGGAGGTATGGTAAATAAATAAAACGTCTTTTTATACTTACTCAAACGGTATGGTAAATAAATAAAAATATAAATAAACTAGACGTATCGTAAATAAATAAAACCTCTTTTTATATTTAGTCCATAACCCTAGTTCTATTTATGAAGGCTCAAGAAAGAGGTTTTATTTAAGTGAATCCTATGGGCCAAATACCATATTTGTAAAAGAGGTATGGTAAATTAATAAAAATATAAATAAACGAGAGGTATGGTAAACAAATAAAACATTTTTTTATATTTACTCCATAAGTCACCTTATATTTATGAACACTCAAAAAATGGGTTATATTTAGGTGAAACCTATGGCCAAAATACTATGGGACAAATACCATGGACTAGATTGTTATTAATACCATTATTAACCCTAATATTAGAATTAATAAAAATAAAAATGGCACATGATATTGACCCATGGCATTCACCAAAATGGCACATGGTATTGACCCATGGTATTCACCTGGAATGTAGCCTATTTAAATGGGGGAATTAAACCAGCATGTAGCCTATGCTAAGATTCACTAGGACTTTACAAAGTTTTATTATTTAGTGAAAGACTCGCCAAGATCTTTCGCCAAAAAATTATATATACATATTATATTATTAATCAAATCGCCTTCCATTTTTCCTGTATACCATGGAGATTCGCCCATTTATTATATTTATAAATTTAGGGGAGGTTCTTAAAATTTTCCCTGATCCTTGAAATAAAATGAAGCATGGTTTTTCTTGGTCAGTGTAACCTAAAAAAGGGGAATGTTGATATCAACATTTTAGAGGCAATTTTTCAAAAAGAGAATCCCCACTCCTAGACATTGTGTAGTCTTTAAATAGATAATTTAGAGATATATAAAAAAGAAAAGTGGGTAAGGGTGAAAGACTAGGGATTATCATATAGATTTTATTGTATGCCAATGTGATACTAGCATTTAAGACAATGTGTAGCCTATATGGATCACTTAGATGCATTACAATATTTTTGGGAAAATATTTGGATGCATGTGAGCATAGGGAAAACTAAGATAATAATATTCTTACCTTCAAAAAACAATCACAAATCAATGCTATAGACAACCCAAGTCACTAATAACAATCCAAAACTATAAATAAAAACTATGATTTCACAATTATTGTGCCCCTTTCAAACCCTCATAATTTAAATACTCAATTATGGATATGAAGTATAAAAACCAAATATCTCTAGAAATAGATGGAATTATACTAAACAAATACAAAGAGCCTTGATAACACTTGTTACAAGATAATCCTCATTGAAATGGGACTATAGACTATATGTTATCAAGATAATCCTCCTTGTTGACCAATATGTTATCAAAATCATTCATAAAAAGGTTTGAGTCAACATATTATAGGTATTGTAGGAGGGGGGGATTAGAAATAGATGGAATTATATTAAAAAAATACAAAGAGCCTTGATAACACTTCTTACAAGATAATCATCCTTGTTGAAAAATATGTTATCATGTTCATTCATAAAAAGGTTTGAGTCAACATATTATAAGTATTGTGGGAGGAGGGGATATGGGGTATAATCAGGGAAAATTTTAAGAACCCCCCCAAATTTACATGTATAATAAATGGGCGAATCTCCATGGTATATAGGAAAAATGGAAGGCGATTTTATCAATAATATGATATGTATATATAGTTTTTTTGCGAATCTCTCACCAAGCATGGCGGATATTTTACTCAATTATAAAATCTTGTGTTTATTGAATACACAAATGAAATCATTGCATTTCTTTAAAATATCTTTTGAAATCAAAATTACCGAAATTACATATTGATAACTTAGTAGGTGTAGGATAAAATTCACTCGTGCCATTCACAGAAAGCATGAGAAAGACCTAATACTATATATAAAACCAAGAAAAATTCAAATTCATCACTTCTAGGGAACTCGTAACCACCCTGCCAATACACAAGTATGTTCCTGTTTGCAATTAGAAAAATTACCAAATTACAATCTGTTTACTCTAGCATATGTTGGAAAGTTATAGAAGGATGACTAGTGTAATCAATCCATTCCTTTTAGCTCTGGATTTGTTTTACTTTAAAACAGAAGTATACAAATATACTTGTCCAATGTCTATGCTTTAACCATTCACGTTAAGATGTTTTTACAATATAATTTCCTAAGTCTATTTAATATCTTCATTATCATAAAAACCAACCTATATCCATCTTAACTCCACATCTACCACTCTTAGGGGGATGAAATCTATTTATCCCTCTGAGCACTTGGTAGACCCAGAATTAAGATGGATCTAAGATGATAGAATTTCCCCTTTAAATAGTCTATGCTCACATGAATACCATGGTATTACCATGGGTGAATACCATGGGTTATCATAAACCTGGAGCTTAAAAATTACTATTAGTAATTTATAAAAATCAATAAAATTAATAGTTGATTTTTTTTTTATTTTTTTATTTTAACCAAGCTAAAATTTTAACATACATTAAATTACAACATCCAATTTTACTCTTGATCAGATCAAATATTTTTTCACTCTATGCTAGTTTGCATATCATGATATTTGATACCTCTCGGGGGTTAGTAGATCCAGAGTAAAGATGGATCTATGCTGGTTTAATTACCCCATTTAAATAGGCTACATTCCAGGTGAATACCATGGGTCAATACCATATGCCATTTTGGTGAATACCATGGGTCAATACCATGTGCCATTTTTATTTTTATTAATACTAATATTAGGGTTAATAATGTTTTTTTGCATGGTATTAATAACAATCTAGTCCATGGTATTTGTCCCATAGTATTTTGCCCATAGGTTTCACCTAAATATAACGCATTTTTTGAGTGTTCGTAAATATAAGGTGACTTATGGAGTAAATATAAAAAAATGTTTTATTTGTTTACCTTACCTCTGGTTTATTTATATTTTTATTAATTTACCATACCTCTTTTAGAAATATGGCATTTGGCCCATAGGATTCACTTAAATAAAACCTCTTTCTTGAGCCTTCATAAATAGAACGAGGGTTATGGACTAAATATAAAAAAATGTTTTATTTGTTTACCATACCTCTGGTTTATTTATATTTTTATTAATTTACCATACCTCTTTTACAAATATGGTATTTGGCCCATAGGATTCACTTAAATAAAACCTCTTTCTTGAGCCTTCATAAATAGAACGAGGGTTATGGACTAAATATAAAAAGAGGTTTTATTTATTTACCATGCGTCTAGTTTATTTATATTTTTATTTATTTACCATACCTTTTGAGTAAGTATAAAAAACGTTTTATTTATTTACCATACATCCACTTTACTTATATTTTTATTTTTTTACACCCTTGCATGTATATAAGGTGACTTATGGAGTAAATATAAAAAATGTTTTATTTATTTACCACACTTCTCATTTATTTATATTTTTATTAATTTACCATACCTCTTTTATAAATATGGTATAGCCTTTGGCCCATAGGATTCACTTAAATAAAACTTATTCTTGAAAATGGGTGAATGGATTCACTTAAATAAAACCTATTCTTGAAAATGGGCGAATGGAAGGTTGTAACTCCTAATTTCAGGGGCTAAATTTACCTTCTTTACCCTCTCCCTTAAAAGAAGGTGGGCTATTTGAGGTGATTTGTAAAAATGTACTATGATACAAAATAATCGCCCACTAAAAATTTAAAACCCCTTAATTTCGCCAAAGGGCGAACATTCGTCCCTAAAATCACCCCTAGGTATAATATGGGACTTTTTATTAGAAAAATCTATTAGGAGGGGGTTCAATAAAATAAGTTTTGAAGGTATTTATCAATATCTAGTGAAATTAGAGGTATTATTTAATTAATGGCCCATGAATGCACAAGATATGTCACAAGTAAATTTCGTCAATGAAGATCCCATACCCTAGGTATATGAAATTGTTAACAATTATAATTGGTGAGACATCCTAGGTATATGAAGTTTTTAACAATTATAATTGGTGAAACATCATAGGTATGTGAAGTTGTTAATAATTATGTTAATTTTAGATAACAATGGTATGTTCTATGTTTGTAACAATTACCTCAATGTATTTTTATCAACCCAGTGACAATTTCCACTTAGATTACAATAGCAATCACATTAACCATTAGATTAAAATTGATAATAATTGTAGATAGAACATAAATAATAAAATGCAGAAGACAAGTCAAGGCAACATAACAAAAATATTTGGCTAAAGGCAGGGGAAAACCCCAAAGGGGGAAAACCCTTAATCATTCCTTCTTATTATCAAATATTAAATTTTCATTAGAGAGAGAATATCCAATAGAGTACAATGATGAAAGTCAAACTCAATGTGACTTGAATTTTACAAAGAATCTAAACCAATATCCAATTGATGAAGTCAAATTCAAATATGATCATCTTGATGAAAGTTTGAAATTCTGAATCAAAGAGATTTAGAAAAATCAATGAAGGAGCGCGCTGTTAAGGCACTCTGTAAGCAAAGGTTACCGGTTCTAGTCTCGCTGATACCAAAAAATCCAGCATGGTTTCCGTTGGTACGGCTCAAGCTGGGTGTGATCCTTGGGTGACTTTGACGGCTTAGATGTCCCTGAGTCGTGGCCTCTCAGCCACAGGGTAAGTGTGATTTTCAGGATTCACCCACTTATCAACCAAAAAAAAGAAGGTTTGAAATTCTGAAAAGTCAATAGTAATCAACATGCCCTAACCAGTCAGTAGTCAACAACCAACGCAATATTCAAATAACTCCTCTTTGGCTCGATCAAAAGAAAATATACACGACCTTCCTTAGTGGTAAAACAACAACAAAAATAGTTAACAAAATAGCTGTCAAACCTGGTCAAATGATGAAGTCACCCTGCATTCAATACAATCATGGTAAATTTTAGGGGCGAATTTTAGCCCAAGGGCAAAATTTAAGGGGTTTTTCATTTTAGAGGGGCGAAATTTTTATAAAACACCCATTTCATATATTTAGCCCAACTTTTATTTAAGAAATAATTATTTTTTCATTTTAGCCCAAAAAAAGGGGTTGATAAACTATCAAAAGACTCATTTGACCCATTCGCCTGGTTTGGGAGGTTATATTCCATTATAATCACCCAATTTTCTGCTTTGCAATATTAAATTCGTTCGCAATCACCCATTTTCTGGTTTGGGAGGTGGTTTTGGAGGTTGCATTTGGTCTCAATTAAAAAAATAGAAATAAAGTGGAGGTATGGTAAATAAATAAAACATCTTTTTATATTTAGTCCATAACCCTACTTCTATTTAAGAAGGCTCAAAAAAGAGGTTTTATTTAAGTGAATCCTATGGGCCAAATACCATATTATAAAATAGGTATGGTAAATTAATAAAAATATAAATAAACCAAAGGTATGGTAAATAAATAAAACATTTTTTTATATTTACTCCATAAGTCACCTTATATTTACGAACACGCAAGGTGTGAATAAATAAAAATATAAATAAAGTGGAGGTATGGTAAATAAATAAAACCTCTTTTTATACTTACTCCAAAGGTATGGTAAATAAATAAAAATATAAATAAACTAGAGGTATGGTAAATAAATAAAACCTCCTTTTATATTTAGTCCATAACCCTCTTTCTATTTAAGAAGGCTCAAAAAAGAGGTTTTATTTAAGTGAATCCTATGGGCCAAATACCATATTTATAAAAGAGGTATGGTAAATTAATAAAAATATAAATAAACGAAAGGTATGGTAAATATATAAAACATTTTTTTGTATTTACTCCATAAGTCACCTTATATTTACGAACACTAAAAAAATGTGTTATATTTAGGTGAAGCCTATGGGCTAAATACTATGGGCCAAATACCATGTGCCAAATTATTATTAATACCATGAAAAAAACATTATTAATCTTAATATTAGTATTAATAAAAATAAAGATGACACATGGTATTGACCCATGGTATTCACGTGGAATATAGCCTATTTAAAGGGGGGAATTAAACCAGGATAGATCCATCTTTACTCTGGATCTACTAAGCATCGATAGGGATCAAATATCATGATATGCAAACTAGCATAGAGTGAAAAAATATGTTATCCCTCTCGGGCCTTGGTAGATCAAGAGTAAAAATGGATCTTGTAATTTAATGTCACTTAAACATTTTAACTTGGTTAAAATAAAAAATAAAATAACGAGGGATAAATAGATTTCATCCCTCTAAGAGTGGTATATGTGGAGTTAAGATGGATTGTGATATCCCTAAATTATGTAAATATTTTATTTACTGCAAACCAAACAATTTGATGTTATTTTAATTATGGAATTATTTTTGAAACTCTTATGCATAAGTGAATTGTAGTTACTTGTAAATATTGTTTTACTTGCTAAGTGGTTAGGAAAACAGTTATTGGCTTAACTAATTTCTTGAGTATTTACTCAAAGAAGGATCAAGAGGATAGGGGTATCTGAGATCAAGGAGAAAAGAAAGAAGGAAGTCTGTGTTGAGACGTCAGGAAGAGTTTTGATGCTACGTCTGGTTTGGACTAGATAACCATCAGAGAGATTAAAGATCTCGACCAAGAGATAGTAAGAAGAGTTCCTGAGTATAGGAACAGCTCGGGGGGAGACTACCACAAGATTAGTCTCAAGGTTGGGAGGCATATTGTTGAGCAGCAAGTCTGAGCTGCAGGATAAATATGGATGAGTTGTGTGAACCAGATAAGTAAAATTATCCTACAGATAAATTTAGAAGAATATGTTATGTATTTTCTGAAAGTATTTACCTATATTATATATGTTTTGGGCTATTAGTATGAAGAAAGCATAAATAGCTACGTAGGAGTTATATCTACAGGAAACCTGTAATAGACTGTAGAATAAGTCAAATAGCCTGAGAACTAGTAGGCTAGCATGCAAAGACATGTAACAAAAGATAGACAAATAGTATGATGAATTACAATTCTGGAATAGATGAAAAAAGAATGGAAGAACTTCATAAAAGAATATTAAAATTCAGATAACAGAGCTTTATGCTAGCACTAAGCAAGAAAAAGAACAAGCATTAACAGTCTTTAGTTATTATGCCAGCATTAACGATAATTTTTCCATAATTTAAAGAACTTCTAGAATCAAGAACAAGGCTTATAGTATCAAGATTATATTGTTTTCTAGAATCATTCTGCCTATGAGTAAATAACATAAAAACTTTAGGATAAAATGGGGAAAAAACCCTAACAGCAAGAGAAACTTTATGCATTGTATCAGTAATGTACACAAACCACATGTAAAATTCTAGAACAATTTTAGATAACAACAGAATCCCTGGTGTCAGGGAGAAAGCATTAAACAATGAATCTCATAAATTGCAAAAAACCCTTACTTAGTTCAATCTGGGTAATACAAGAGAACTAGGGAGATATTGTTCAAACCCTCTATATATTAGAGCATTTCCAATTCAGGACAAGTATCAAACTCAGAAGGCACAATAGCTGATGAGCCTCATCATTGGGTAATTATATGGTCCTTAAATCACCTCCTAGCTTAGTCAAACCAACTTTTCTCACAACTTATTACATGTTTTTTATTATATTTTGTTTATGAGATGAGTTAGAGTTGGATATTATGCATGGTGGACTAATATGCATTAAATGTAGGATTGAAGGAGAAAATCAAGGAATTTTTGCAAATACTAAGGTTAAAAATCGAATGGGACAAGGGAGAGGGATTATAGGAGGTAAATCCTCCTCATTTACTTATCTCCCATTCGAATATTCCTCCATCCATCACACCAACTCGAAGTGCAAGCAGCCAAGCCATGAGGATTAGAAGGCAGCCGAGAAAGTGAGAGACAAAGAACTAGTTTATCTCGAGTTCGGGAGTCGAGCCTCCCTGATTTTAAGGAATTCATTGGGGGCTTCAGTTGTATAAGTAGAGAGGCCTAGAGCCTCATTAGGATTCATATTTTGGTTGTAAAACTCTAAGCTATTTTCGAGCTCCACACTTGTGAAAGTTTTATTCATGTAAATTTCTGTTTTGATAATAAGAATGAGTTTTGTTTTGAGCCAGCACTGAGTTAACTCAAAGGGCTGAAGCTCTTGGGTTAGGGCCCAACCCTAGTAGCCAAGGCTCCTATTTCTTATATATGTATGTTTAGTGTCGTTTCATAGCTTCATTGTTAATTTTCTTTTAGATGCATTTCCATTGCAAGTAGTGTAGATTGGATTCGTTGTTTATTAGTTTTCTTCCATTTGTGCCTTACTTCAGTAGTAGGTTAGTAGGGATAAAAGGAGCACCATAAGGTTTTCAGCATGTGTCTCAGCCTCACTTCCTCCCTCTGGGATCATGACTTGAGGAAGGGACCGTTAAGCAACCCCAAAATGTGAGATGAGCTTTGGAGTTTGATGTCTTTAAATTAGTATTTGGTCAGTTTTGTAAGGTATGACTCCATTGTCATCTTTTTCATCTTCATTTTTGCAGTAGATCTCATCCATTATTTCATTCCTTTCAGCAACTTTCCTCATGCATAATGTAGGCAGTTAGTTCATTAATTCTGCTTTTCTAGTTTATGAGAATGTTTCTTGTTTACATAGATTTTTGGAAGATATACATGGTTTATGCAGAGCAGGTGCTTCAAGAGGAGACTAAGAATTCATAGCCAACAACCACCTTCCACTCCATCCACCTTAGCCATCCCTTGTTTTCACCATCACCTTCACTAGTTTTCATCATTTTTCATAGAAATTCTTCCAAGGACATTGAGTGAATCTAACCATCTCCTATCTTTGCTATTGAATTTTGAGTGATCCTAGACCTTCTCCCACTCCATTCCACCCATCAAACACATTTCCTAAGCCTTCCATCACCACCAACACCTCACATTTTTCTCTCAGCTATATCCTATAGGTTTATAGGGAATCCTATAGGTTTCTAGTACATCTTGTAGGTTTTACTGAAATGGCTTGTTTTGAGGCCGAATTGAGGGAACAACTCAAGGAATTCACCAAAATCCTCCCAAATGTCTCCCACACCATCCAACCATATCCTAACCCTTCCAGCCATCCTAAAACATTCTTAATTCACCTGCCACATCAATAGAAGAAATTAGTTTACAGACTTGATTTTGCATGAAAAGACAAAAAGGAAAAAACAGATTTAGTTCATTCTCTTTACTTGCACATTAGTGACGTTTGATGCTTCTTACTTCTGTAACTTAGATAGTAGCATTTGGTTCATGTTGATTTATCATTTCTGCAAAGCATAGTTTCTTAGCAGTTAATTAGGAAATGGTGTGATTTAGCATTGAATTTCGGTCTTCTCCATTATTGCAGTAGAGTAACTCTCTCTTAGAGTAGATTTACCTTTCTTCCATCAAGAAATCAAGCTTCTTCCGACTCCATAGAAGTCTAGCTTGAAAACCTCAGTGGTCTCTCGCCAGATGAACAGTGACAACAGGCAGAACCATCACTTTTACTTGTGTATACAACACTATGACCTCCAAGTTTGTATGATCCCCAGGTTGATAAAGTAAAGATGGTAGCCTAGGAGTTGTAGCATTCTTACTGCAACACTGGCACTCATCACCTTTTGGCACCATTTCTGGGGAGGTGTCTGAGTAAAATGTGATTACTTATTTCTTTTCTTCTATTTGTTGTCTCCAATATTCTACCATTAGTTTATTTCTGCAAAAGTAATTTAGTTGTTTCCTGTTTTTCCATTTTCCATTTTCTGCTTTCCTTTCCATTTTGCAAGCAAGATTTCAATTCAGCAAGTATCATTTTTATTTAGTCATTAATTTTCATTTAATCAACAATTTCAATTATGCAAATTACTATCCAAGTTCGACAAAAAAAACACAAAACCAAACCAAAAACATTTCCTTTCATTCCTCGTAGGAATAGGGGTAACTTAGGGAAATTTTTCCAAATACCCCCACTGCATCAAAAAATAAACCTTCCCTCTTCTTCTGTGGCTATGAACTGGAGGAACACTTTCTGAGCATCCTGACATATTTGAAGAACCTATAGGGGAAGACGAAGAAGAAGAACTCATTCCTACTAAACCAATGGCTGAAAAGAGGAATGACAGAGGGAATAGAGAGAGAGTTGAGGGTGCCTTCCCCATTAGGGAAACCAATTTTTATGCTCTTAACCTGCAAGAAGATACCGGAATACAAAATATGTGAAGAAATATACCCAGAACATAGAATAGTAATAAACAACAACAAGTATTTTATTATTCAAAAAGCAATGTTCACTTGCCTCTTCGAGGGGGCATCCTCCAATAGAGCGGAGCTCGATTACAAAATAAGATACGATGTGTTAGATACTTATACCAATAGGTTTCATATTTCATGATTGGAAAAGAAAATTCCAAATATGCTCTGCTTTGGTGATGCAAAGATCCCATATTTCCAAAGGAATGCAATATGTGTACATAGCTTGATGTTAACTGAATTTGGATGGGTGATCCAACAGTCTAAGCTGGATCATGCCATGTTTCAATTTTTGTTGTAGATTAGAGAAAGAAGTCTGTCCAAACAGTTCAATCTTGGCAGATAAAGTAGTTAGGTAGAGAATGAAGGTTCCCAACTGTTTAATCTGGGGCCTTGGAAGCAATAAGGCTAGAATTAGATAGAATATCAAAAGAAAAAGCCAAAGGAAAAGAAAGGTACATGTGGGTTTGCAAGTCTAAGTGCACCCTCCTAGAAGTAACAAAAAATGCTAGGCAATAGAATGGGTAGGTAGTTGGGGTTGCAGACAGCATGGTTTATGGCATTTCACTGGCCTAAGCAAAGGAAAAACAGGGTGCCAGTGCAGGTCTCTCATTCAGCAGTTTTTGCAGCAACTCAATGAAGCATGTCTAACTTCCAGATTATCCCCCATCACATTCATTGCTAACATCCCAGTACTACCTATGTTCATGGAAGAAGTCAAAGTCTTGTGTTGGTTCTTGTTTCTTTAAAAGCCACATTTCTTGTGTAAAATTCTTTTCATTTTGATCTACTTCCTAAACTAAGTTGATTTCATATAAACTTAGTGGTTTTTCCCCCTGCATCCAACTTTTCCACTCATATTAACTCCTAACTTCTTATTATCTAAATCCCCTATGTTCCCCTTTTCCCCTACTATTATAAACACTATGGTGTATAAACCCCAAGCAATGTATAAATATTCCCTCCCCCTGGCAATTATAGCCATATGCCCAAAAGCAGGGATTAAATTGACCTCTGGTCAGTCTAATAACCTAAGTCCTACCCCTTTTTTTCCTTCGCAAACCTTTGAAATCATTTACCCACTTCATTTGCAAAAGGCCTTGTAAAAACCCACTATTACCCCTAACCTGCGCTATTTGCAAAACACACCAAAAAACCCATTGTTCCACTTTATCCAAAGTTTTGGTGCGATGCGCATTTTCACAGAAAATACTTTGAAAAAACCCATAAAACCCGCCAAAGTCCAAAAGTCTGCCTGGGCGTGCATTTCCAGAAAAACAATTAAATATTCCTCGCCCACTGCCGTATTGTCCTGGCACCTTATCGACCCGTCGACCGTCGGATCTGGGCTTTCCCATCTGATGGCCCACATCCATATCGGACGGGCCCCGAAGACTGGACGTTACCTCCCGAAATTTGTCAGAGGGTGACGTCAGGCCTCTGCCATGCGTCGCCCCCAAATCTTATCGGGCCGCCTTCTGACAATCCCGCTTCCGTATGAAGAGCGGTGCGATATCATACCGCTTACCACTCCCGGTTTTCAGCTGTCCTGTCATGCCAACGTCACGCCACTTCACCGCCGCGTCAGCGCCCCCGCCCGCCATCGCTCCGAGCTGTCACGCCACCTATGCAGTCCCCGTGCACCACTCACAGGCCGCCACGTCACCCGATGACGTCATGCTGACGTCACCCGACCCTGACCCCACCTGATGACGTCATGCTGACGTCATCCAAATTTTCGCGCCAACGCCAAAAAGCCCATATTTGGCCGAATTTTGCCATTTTTGCGCACTTTTTCAACGTTTTGTGCTCTGCCTCCTGCATGCATTTTCACGTCCTTTGCTGCCGCCAACCTACCAAGACCATTCCAGAGCTGCTGCCGCTCAGCATTTGACTGCAACCAAGCTCCTCCATCATTATAACACCAGGTATTTACCAACTCTCCGACTGCGCACTCTGTTATGTTCTGCATTGATTAAAAAACCAGGAAATTGACCATTTTTCACCTGAGAAATAGGCCTCCTACACCTTGAAACTAAGTTAATTCCTTTTTTAAACCGGCCAATTGTGCCCAATTACACCCCTGTTGCTCTGAAACGGGTTGTAATTCAGAAAATTACCTAACCCACCGCGCAGGACGGTATTTCTTCCAGAAATAGTCGAAATTCAAACCAAATTCACTGGTAAAACATGGATACACCAGTAACACCTGTTGCCCTGAATGTTGCTCCATTGAATGCCCCTCAGAGAGAGTTGGAGTGGAAATCATTAGCAGATCAAGATTACCAAATATCAGAGGAAATGCTAATGCATAGCAAGTATCACATTCACTTGCTAAATGAATTGAAACTCAAGCATGATAGTGGAATGGATATATTGGGCATTTGGGACTCTTTCCTCCCCATCTTCAAGCTCCCTCAGGTCAACCAGTTCCCTGACCTAATCCACCGATGTGCTGACTGCTATGACCCCACTCAGAGGGCTGTGCTTGACCCTTCAGGCTCAGTTGTTTTTTATGTCACCCCTGCAGCCATCAGAGAGATGCTGAACTTCAAGACTGATAAGAAATTAGTTCCTTTATCATTGATGGATCTGATAAAACAAGGAGCTAAACTGACAGATGCTCAAATCACTAAGATAAATCAATTGTTCATTGATTCAACCTCTGAGACTATGAAGTACCCTCCCATTTCTCATGTATACCTGAATCAATTGGGCAGAGACCTTGCAGATATGATTAGTCCCATACTGGGCTATAATTCAATAGAATTTGTTGATGAAACTGTGCTGGTAATGATGGCCATGTTTTCCCCTGGTAAGCCCCCAATCTGTTATGACTATGCCACTTACATCTCCAATAAAATACATGAGCAATTGATAGACTTAGCAAGAGAAAGGGTGTTCAGATACACCTCCTATATCTACCATTTAATCCTATACTATCAGCATGAGAAATTTCATTTTCCTATGAAAAGAGTGGATGCACAAGGCAATCCAAGGTCAGTGGTCTATTGGTCCTCTGCTTTCCACTGCAGATCTTATTCCCCATACACTTATTGTGAGTTTATAGACCTCTTCATCCACCCAGCCATGTCTCTGCTCCTGAGCTCACCTCCTCCAAGACTAACTGATGAGATGCAGAGGATTCTTCAGTTGTCCAAGGTATACAGCATTGGGGATTGGTATTTTTACCAAAACCACACAGTTATTAGAATATATGGGTGTGAGTTGCCCCCATACAGATTGCCCAGATATGTGCCTATGAGATTGTTTGCCCTCGAGTATTTCAGGCAATTTGGGAATGCTGATGTACTCCATTTTTCAAGCAGGGGCAAGAAGGCACAGCTTAAAGTTAGAAACCAATTAGGCCACTTCATCTACAATAAAAGGGAGGAAGGTTGGCAAGAGGCAGATATAATGCTGGAAAGCCTTGGCTTACAGACCAGTTTCCTTTGGAAACCATACGACCCCAATCATTTCATAAGCTTAAGAAGGGTCAGATATAGGCTGGCCGGTTATGATCACATAAGGTTGCCTCACATAGAAAAATATGCAAATCAACTAGAATGGAAGGAAGGCACCTTAGAAGAGGCCACTACACAAGAAGAATTAGCTCAAAGAGGAAAAAGAAATCTCCAAAAGTTGGCTGACTTAGAGCTCTGTTCACAGGTATTTTCTCTTCCAGGCACTCAAGTGGGAGCAGCTGCCTCATCATCTACAGCTCCACAAAAGACAGTCCAAGCCCCAATCACAGCAGAGACTTCAGCCAAGGATAAAGGCAAGGAAACAGAACAGAAATCAGCCCAAGAAGAACAGCCTGAAAATCATCCTGAACAGCAGGAAGAAATGGCAGAGGCTCCTGGTCCTAATGATGAGAAAACGCGAGAAAAGGAGGCCTCAGTGCAGAATGTTACAGTGGAGACTTCGGTGCTCCAAACCCCTATCAATGAAGAGAGGGGAAAGAAGAGAGATAGAGAGGAACAGACTCCCCTTAGTACCGCAACATCACAACAAGGGGAAAAGAGGCAAAGGCTCAATCCTTTTTCGGAGGAGGAGATGCCTTTTGGTCAAGCACAGATGGGTCCCCCCAGCACAGAGGTATCAGCTAGCTCATTACAGCAAGAACAGCAAAGAATACTTGGAGGAGAGGTCAGCTCCTCAGGGCAACAAAGAAAGGGTGAGTCTAGCATAAAGAAACAATTCATAGACATCAAGAC
Organism: Pinus tabuliformis; assembly: GCA_031772625.1. Lineage (NCBI taxonomy): Eukaryota > Viridiplantae > Streptophyta > Pinopsida > Pinales > Pinaceae > Pinus > Pinus tabuliformis. Next base: position 312,572,661 of record CM062809.1, read on the forward strand.
CAGAAATGAGCCATTGAGGTTACAGCTATACAACCACTTGTTGAAAATGGCTCCTACAAACCAGCAGAGGTTGATGTCTGCATATGATGTGCAAGAGGGAAAAATGATAATGAGCAATTTCAAGCCCACAGCGCTGCAGCCACAGTCTGCAGCTGATTATATAAGAACAAACTTGGAAATCCTGTCCAAGGAAATCCACCCAATGGATCAAATTGAATTGCATAAACAGACGGGTGAGATGGTGTATGCTACCCTAGCAGATAATACATTGACAAATTATAGATTGCAGAATTCTTTGAATAATACCACTGCACAATTGGAGTTAGAAAAGGCATCCTCCCAGGCTAAAGACAACAGGATCAGGTCTCTGGAGGAAATAATTATAGAGCTCGGGCATGACCCAAAGGACCCCAAAGCTGTGCAGGCACTGCTAAAAGAAAGAGATGCAGATATTGCAGCTCTAAGGAAGATGATAAAGATCCCAACAACCTTTCACCCCCAAACAGAAGAGATTGCTCAGCAGAGGAAGGACCAGGATACAGCAACATTGCTGGTAACACTGCACAAACAGTTGGTGCAGACTGAAGGAAAATTAATAGAAACAGAGGCTGCATTGCAGGCAGCCCTACAGCAGAAAGAAGGAGGCAAAGCAGTTCAGCCCCCTCCACAAGTAATCAACCTTGAGGAACCCCCTCAAATTGTCACTCCTCCTACAGTGCAAGCAGTTGAGACAGCTCCATCAACATCAGCACCAGCAACAACATCAGAGCAGGCTACAAGCCTTGACATGCAGAAGCTGATGAATGAAATTCAAGCCCTGGAAGCCCAAATGGCAGAGCTAAATGAGGCCAAGGAAAATCTAGCTAAGCTGAATGAAAAATATGACAAGTCTAAGCAAAATGTAGCTGAAAAAGGAAGAGAAATAAAGGCTCTCAAAGAGAAGATAAAGGAGCTGGAGAAAGAGCTCACCCTTGATAAGGTTGTAACTGAAATCAAGAAAGTCTTATGGGCCAACATTGGCCAATCCATAACAGATCAATGGCAGTATATAGAGACAATTCATGAGAAAATGGAGCTCATAGCCAAGGCACACAGGGAAGTCCAAAGGGCAAGGGCATCTCTAGGCAATATGCCTGAGATAGCCAATAGAATGATCAACGTTCTCAATAACCGTACAGGTCCTCAGTTGGCAGCAATAGGAATCCCCAATAGAACTGAAACCATCTTGCTAATAAAGAGGGTCCTTACATGCCTGGTACAAACACTGGATAGAAGAAGCCAGGACATGCAAACAGAAGTAAACAGATTCATGGATAAGTTTGCAGCATTACAGAGCAGAGGCCTTCCTGGCTTGCTGAACAGCGCAGGGAGGCTATTATCACATGAAAATTATGCCAAAAGGGTGAATGCATTTGCCACTAACGAGATCACTGCAGGAGCAAGTACTTCAGAAGAAATAGGGCCAGCATCTGGGCAAAGTCTCTATGACAAAGTAGAGAACTTATTTTTTATTATGAATGAGATCAAACATTTGTTTGAAGTGCCTCCAAACTTCTACAAATATACAGAGGCAGATGAAACTTTAGATGCAATTTTGAGACATCAGCTGCCTACACAGGAATGGTGGACCAAAATGATACAGTTGTTGCTGTAAACAAGAGGCTTTCATCAAGTTTTTCCATCAAAAACATAAGTCATCATGTTCAGAAAGATTTGATGCATTCAGTATATCTGGAGAAGAATGGACTGAGCCAGCTTAGCAAACCAATTCAGCCACTAAAGCAATACTGACAGCTATAGATGACAGGGCCGAGAAAGCTACAGCATGACAAAGCCATAAAGACACATCATTCAGCATTAATGCAGAACGCTCAACCGACTCAGTGGCCTCCAAAGGTCAAAAAGACTTCTGACAGAATTAAAGAGTATTCATTTTGTATTTAGAGCAGTAATAACTTCTTTATCTGCTATTATGTAAAGTTGGTGAGCGTATTTATTTATCAAGTGACTCAGCGGTTCAAATATTTTTGTATAACCAATTGTATATATTCCCCCTCGCATAAGATCGCAGGGGTTGTTGATTTTCTCTTCAGGAGATACTATGTTGTAAATGTTCAGAGTTTTAATACAACAAAGCTGATGGAATTTCCAACGTTCTGTGTTGTCTGATGCGTTTTGATGTTCTTCCTGAATGCTACAGGATTCCTGCGTATTTCATGGAACAATAAGTTTCTTTAACCTGTTCGTTATGTTTGTTATTTTCTTCATAATCCATTCATATTCTGTTTCACAAGTTAATAGCAAAGAAAAAGAATAGTTTCAAGATTTATTCATAGAATACCCTGAACTCAATCTAAGCCATTATGTATGTTTACCTCAGTTATAGTTATAAGAGTGTAATTCTTAATTGCTGCACTTCCAAACTATACCTTTCACAGTGATTATTGTTCAGGAATTCAAGCCTGCTCTTGGTCAATACATCTCTTTCTCACATCACCAGTTTAGTGGAAAACTCTTAATTGCCTTCCACTAGCTAATCATATTTCATCACCACAATTTTAAGTTTGTTTCATGGCATATTTAAATGGCCCTGCAGTTTAGACAATCCCACTCAACACTTCAAACAACCTGTAACCACAGACTCCATTTCCCAATGGTCTAAAACTATCTGAAGATATCACCTTAAGTACTGAAAGACATCATTCAACCAAAATTACAAACCAAACCAAACCAAACCCTCACCTCATATCTAGCCTAAGATTCTTAAGAACAAAGTTAAACAGTGAAAGAGAGAGCCCTCTCTGATTAGAGGTTGGCTAGAACTTGTGATCCAAATCTTGGTTAGTGGTTACCCCGGCCGTATTCCCTCAGGAGTCAAAGGGAACAACCTGGGTGTTAACATAAATGGCGACTCCACTGGGGACCTCGATGAACTTTGTAACCTACTATCTGAATCTTAATGTTGTAGATAAAGCCTGAGTGACAGCCAGATAGCCTTAGAAACTGCCTTTGCTTTGCATTTGCAGGAGTATATAAAAGCTGCCTCAGTCAATCTTTATTCAGTTTTAATTTTCATATAGTTGGGCCATAACTGACCAGTCCTTTTCAAAACATTACTACCTCCTTAGAAATTCTCTTGAAGAAAATTATAGAAGCTGGCTCCTAAGAAGAAAACTCGTTACACAAGATCAAACCCAGATCCTGATCCAGCACCTGAATTTCAAAATCCGAATTTGATTTCAAAAATCCTCAAGAGACACAAATCAGAAGGGACTTTATCCGATTCAAGTTCTGAAGTAGGTCTTCAAACTAACATTCCAACCCCTGTTAAGCCTTCTCTACATCCTTATACAACTGGTCCACAATCTCCTAACTCTTCATCCACTTCACAAGGTATTCCTTCAACCACTTCATCAACTACACACACCCCTTTCATCCCATTTCCTCCACTTGTCCCATTCATCCCTGTTATCCCTGTTGTCCCACCAAACATGGCTAATAGATATGCCCCACTGCAGTTTCCAGCTAATCTTGGGCCTATGCCTCAAGATGATCAAACTAAGATATCATATTTTGATGGTACTGGCTCTTATTCAGCCCTTCAACATACTAAAAAATTGCAGGATTACTTTGAAAATTACGAGATAGATGATGATGGGGTAAGGATGAAAATCTTTGTGCAAAGCCTAACAGGAGATGTAAGAACATGGTTTAGATCACTAGCAGCAAACTCTATAGCTGACCCTGAAGCCCTGTATCAAAGCTTTATCAACCGATGGGAGAAGAAAAAGGATCCACTTCATATTTTATCTGAATACAATACTATCAAAAGAGGTCCCCAAGAAACAGTCTTGGACTATTGTGCTCGTTTTAACAATGTCTACAATGCTATTCCTCAAAATCTCAGACCCCCACCTGATTTAGCTCTATACACCTTTCCTGATGGATTTGATTCGGATATGGCATACCAATTAAGAGAAAGAGCTCCTCGGACTTTAGCTGAAATGCAAGACATAGCAGTGAGTGTGGAAGCCAACCTGATAGCCAAGAGGAATAGGACTAGAACTGAAAGAAAAACTACCTTCAAAGAAGAGCCTTCAGGCTGGGATCAGAAATTAGATGCAATAATCACTGGGATGCATAGATTAGGTGACCGAGTAGAATCAGTTGAGAGGAAGTCATCATGGGAAGCACCGCAGAATAACCCTATCAGGAATCCAAATTTTAGGAGAAATCAGAATCCTAATGTTGGTAGAGCAAGCCCTGAACCAGAAATTAGACCACCATTCCAGGAAAACTATGCTGAAACATCCACTTCAAATGAACAGATAGATGATACCCACATTAACCTAATGGGCCTAAACGACGATCAGCAAATTTTTCTAAGTCAAGAAGATCATAAGGATGATGACATTAAGCAGTTCCAAACCAAATCGGGTGAGTCATTTGATTTTAAACAAGGCTATGACACAGCTGTTTATGAAGTTCATAAGCAATACAAGCTAAGGAGCAGAACTATAAATGTGACACAGCCTGACAAAACAAAGGACACTCCACTGCCTAAGAAAATCATTGTCACAGAGCCAATTGACAAAACTGATCCAATAAGAAATGAAGTAACAGTTGAAGAAATAACTGAAGCATCTCCCTCCAAACAACAACCAATGGCTACTTCACCCTTGCAGCATAATCCAGGCAACACTTTTCAAGAGAAGGACAAGCCTCAAGATCAAAGTGAGAGTCAAGAAGAAAACTTAATTACCAAAGAAAGGGTCGTCAACCACAATACCAAGGTCCAATCTGAAAAACCCTTTGACTTAGAAGCTGAAATTGGCAAATTGAAGATAGCCATTCCTCTTTCAGAGCTAGCCAAGCATGACATTTACAACCAACAAATCAAAAAATCCCTTCAACTTACCCATAATAAAGATGATGTCAATGTGTTGGATGATACCCCAAAACTACTTTTCGGTCCAGAGGTTGATGGAAAGACAGCAGTTGCAGGGATCCTACCTTTTTATATCAGCTTGCATGTTCATGATAAGATATTACACAATGCAATGTTTGATTCAGGCGCCTCTCATAACCTTATGCCTAAATCAGTGATGGAGAGACTCAAACTAGACATTACAAGACCATATAAGGATCTATTTTCATTTGACTCCAGCCAAGTTAAGTGTTTAGGTTTGATAAAAGATCTATGTGTATCCCTGGTCCAGTATCCAAACAAAACAATCTTAATGGATGTTGTAGTTGCAGATATCCCACCCAAATACGGAATGTTGTTATCAAGATCATGGGGGGCTAAACTCCAAGGTTCCCTGCAACTAGACATGTCATATGCCACCATCTCAGTCTTTGGTCAACCCAAGAGGCTATATAGAGAGTCACTTATGAAATACATGGTGAGCAGTGAAGAAAAGCCTCAAAATTTCCCCATTTATGCAGTCCATTCAGATATGGATTCCTTTATTCTGTTCAATGATGATACAAGTCCTAAGGGTGATAATAAATCGGTCACACTTGAACAAAATATGCATGAGAGTAAGCAACCAAGTCCCCAAGAGATCAAAATTGAGAAACCAATTGATGAGTCACTCCTAAAAGATAAACCAGATGAAAAACAAGAACTCCAACTTATAATCCCAAATTATAGAAAGAATGTTGAAAATCCCTTAAAACAGGAGATCTTATGGTTTCTTGAGTTTGATGGATCAGTCAACAAATTAGGGGCAGGAGCTGGAGTGTGGATTCATAACAAACAAATCAATCATGCACAAGGTCGGGCTTATAGGCTTAATTTCAGATGTACCAACAATATGGCAGAATATGAGGCTCTTCTGTTGGGCCTCAAACTGGTAAAATCATTAGATGCCACAAAACTTTCAATCATGGGAGATTCAGACCTTATTATCCAACAAGTGAAAGGTAATTTTGTCACCAATGACAAAAGACTAAGGTCATATAGGTCTGCTGCTATTGAAATGCTTAAAAATTTCACTGAATTTCAGATAACCAAGATAGCTAGAGCCCACAATCTTCATGCACACAGTTTAGCCACATTTGCTAGTACATGCAAATTGCCTTTTGAACCTAACCATAGTTTTACAGCCGAGATAAAACACCGACCTTCTGTCCCAAACAATGTTAAAGACTGGCAAGTATTTGAGGATGACACACAGATAAATAATTTCTTAACCTTGCAGCACGAATTTTCAGGTTTGAACATGGATGTTGATTATGTGAAAGACATACAACCATTGAGAGAACAGGACCAAATAGCTATATCACCCAAAATAGCAAGTAAAATGCTTTGTTCAACAAGCTTTGACAAGCAACAAATACAAGAACTTGAACAACTGCATTTGGATGAAATAGCTGGTACAGAGGCTGAAATCATAGAGTTAAAGGATAACTTTCTACCAACAGGCCTAACTCCATTGGAGTACATTTTTGATTCAAATGATGTCCCTAGAAAACCGAAAATGCAGCCCCTCAATGCTGCCATTGAAGAATGCAACATTGGGACTCCTGAAAAACCCAAAATAATAAAATTATCTGCATCTTTACCTCCCGACCAGAAGCCTAAATACATTGACCTCTTTAAAGAGTTCCAAGATGTGTTTGCATGGAGTTATGAGGATTTGAAATCCTATGACACCTCGGTTATCCAACACACCATCCCTCTCAAGCCTAATCAAAAGCCATTCAAGAAAAAATTGAGAAGGATCAATCCTATGCTTCTCCCTTCAATCGAAAAAGAGGTACAAAAAATGTTTAAAGCTGGTATCATAGCACCAATTAGGTTCTCAGACTGGATTTCAAATTTGGTGCCCACAAGAAAGAAAACCGGTGAGATTAGGCTGTGCGTTGATCTAAGAAATTTAAACCAAGTATCCCTCAAAGACAATTACCCCTTACCTAAAATGGATCACATTCTCCAAAGAGTGGTGGGGGCTTCAAGAATATCATTACTTGATGGATTCTCAGGCTTCAACCAGATCCTAGTCCACCCTGATGATCAAGATAAAACAGCATTCACAACCCCATGGGGAACTTTCAAATATGTTAAAATGCCTTTTGGATTGAAAAATGCAGGAGCTACATTTCAAAGAGCAATGGATATTGCTTTTGCTAAAGAGATCCATGACTTTCTTGTCATTTACTTAGATGACCTCACACCTTTCTCAAAGTCTGACCAAGAACATCTGAAACACTTGAGACAGATATTCATGACATGTAGAAAATATGGGATTTCCTTAAATCCTAAGAAGTCTCTATTTGGTTTGGAAGAAGGTAAATTGTTAGGTCACATCATTTCTAAGGATGGCATTAGAATTGACCCAGACAGAATACAGGCCATCTTGCAAATGCCCCATCCAAGAAACATCAAAGAATTACAAGCCTTCTTGGGAAAGATCAAATTTTTAAGGAGGTTTATCCCAAACTTAGCAGAATTAATCAGATTACTAAACAACATGCTAAAAAAGGATTCAAAAGTAAAGTGGACAGTAGAAGCAAATCAAGCTTTTGAAGGTATCAAATTGGCCCTTACCCAAACTCCAGTCCTAACAAATCCTCAATTTGACAAAGAGTTTATCATTTTCTCTTTTGCCTCCCAGCATACCATTGTTGTTGTCTTATTGCAGAAAGATGACCAAGGAAATGAGAAACCTATTGCTTTCTTTAGTAGAGCTCTTAGAGATGCACCCCTAAAATATCAGATCATGGAAAAACAAGCTTATGCTTTGGTCAAAGCCATCAAAGATTTCCGGATCTACATCCTGTACTCCCATGTTATAGCTTATGTACCAAGCCCCATTGTGAAAGACATACTCACTCAAGAAAACTTAGAAGGCAGAAGAGGAAAATGGATTGCCAACATTTTAGAATTTGATATTGAGATAAGACCTACGAAACTGATAAAAGGGCAAGGTTTGGCTAAATTAATGTCTGAAACAAATTTTCAAGCCTTGGATATTAACCAACTGGACAATGAACCGGAGCTGGCGACTCCAAAGATCAATGTAGCCTTTGAACAATCCTCTTGGTATTCTGATATATGTTATGTGTTGCAAAACCTGTGTGCTCCCCCAGGATTGTCCAGAACCAAATCTAGATTCCTAAAAATGAAAGCTTCAAAATTTTGTGTCATGGATGGTAATTTGTTTGGAAAAACCATGAGGGTATATTGTTAAACTGCTTAATTGAGAATGAGACTGATAATGTGATGAAAGAATTTCATGCAGGTGATTGTGGTGGACATTTGTACTGGAAGTCCACTGTGGACAAGATACTAAGGGCAGGTTACTATTGGCCAACCCTGTTCTCTGATGTTAAAAAATTTACCACTTCATGTCACAAGTGTCAAGTATTTGAGGGAAAGAGAAAATTACTGCCCCTTCCTTTGAGGCCTATTGCAACAAAGAAGCCCTTTCAGCAGTGGGGCCTGGACTTCATTGGAGAAATTCATCCTTCTTCTTCAGGCCAACATAGATGGATTCTAACAGCCACAGATTACTTTACTAAATGGATTGAAGCTGTTCCATGTAGACAAGCAAATGATTCTACTATCATTCAGTTTCTGGAGACTAATATTCTTGCTAGATTTGGCTGTCCTGACAAAATTATAACAGACAATGCTACTGCTTTTAGATCCAAGAAGATGGTGAACTTCTGCCACAGATTTCATATTACTTTGGGCCATTCCACTGCATACTACCCTCAAGGAAATGGCCTAGCTGAATCATCAAATAAAAGCCTCGTAAACATCATAAAGAAAGTGTTGGAAGAAAATAAGAAGAATTGGCATGAGAAGCTTGTGAATGCCTTATGGGCAGATAGACTAACAACCAAGAGATCCATTGGGGTCAGCCCATATGAGTTAGTCTATGGATTAGAAGCCAAATTCCCTTCATCCTTAGGGATCCCTGTCATGAAACTGCTTCAAGAAAGTCAGGCTGAACCAAATGATATGCAAAGAAGAGTAAATCAAATTATATGTTTGCAGCAAACTAGAGACCAAGTTTATCACAGGGTTCAAGTTCTACAAGAAAAGTTAAAGAAAGCTTTTGATAGAAGAACTAAGGCTGAAGATTTCAACATGGGTGACAAAGTCCTCAAGTGGGATGCTAGAAGAGAAGACAAGGGAAAGCATGGCAAATTTGACTCCCTTTGGAGGGGGCCTTTTGTAATTCAAGCAGTACAAGGAAACAATACTTACTTCCTAAAAAATCTGGATGAAACTGACTTGGATGAAGGTCCTGTGAATGGCAGGATGTTGAAGCACTATTTTGACTACTTCCCATGTATATAGTTTGACTTTCCCTTGTACATTATAGGGTGTATATATTACTTTCTTATAAGGTGTATATATTACTTTCTGTTAACATGTAGAAAAGGCAGCTTCCCAAGTTTTGTAAGTTATCAGCAGAAGACAAATAAGCTCAGAGATCTACCAAGATGAAAAGGGCACAATTTTGAGATTTCAAGGAGGAAAACTCCAAGTTTTGGTAAAAAGAAGTCAAGGGCCAAGGCATTCTGACCTGTTGTTCTTGGTCTTTCAAGAAGAAAAACCATCCCCAAGTGGAGCCACTGTTAGATACCTATACCAATAGGTTTCATATTTCATGATTGGCAAAGAAAATTCCAAATATGCTCTGCTTTGGTGATGCAAAGATCCCATATTTCCAAAGGAATGCAATATGTGTACATAGCTTGATGTTAACTGAATTTGGATGGGTGATCCAACAGTCTAAGCTGGATCATGCCATGTTTCAATTTTTGTTGTAGATTAGAGAAAGAAGTCTGTCCAAATAGTTCAATCTTGGCAGATAAAGTAGTTAGGTAGAGAATGAAGGTTCCCAACTGTTTAATCTGGGGCCTTGGAAGCAATAAGGCTAGCCTTAGATAGAATATCAAAAGAAAAAGCCAAAGGAAAAGAAAGGTACATGTGGGTTTGCAAGTCTAAGTGCACCCTCCTAGAAGTAACAAAAAATGCTAGGCAATAGAATGGGTAGGTAGTTGGGGTTGCAGAAAGCATGGTTTATGGCATTTCACTGGCCTAAGCAAAGGAAAAACAGGGTGCCAGTGCAGGTCTCTCATTCAGCAGTTTTTGCAGCAACTCAATGAAGCATGTCTAACTTCCAGATTATCCCCCATCACATTCATTGCTAACATACCAATACTACCTATGTTCATGGAAGAAGTCAAAGTCTTGTGTTGGTTCTTGTTTCTTTAAAAGCCACATTTCTTGTGTAAAATTCTTTTCATTTTGATCTACTTCCTAAACTAAGTTGATTTCATATAAACTTAGTGGTTTTTCCCCCTTCATCCACCTTTTCCACTCATATTAACTCCTAACTTCTTATTATCTAAATCCCCTATGTTCCCCTTTTCCCCTACTATTATAAACACTATGGTGTATAAACCCCAAGAAATGTATAAATATTCCCTCCCCCTGGCAATTATAGCCATATGCCCAAAAGCAGGGATTAAATTGACCTCTGGTCAGTCTAATAACCTAAGTCCTACCCCTTTTTTTTCCTTCGCAAACCTTTGAAATCATTTACCCACTTCATTTGCAAAAGGCCTTGTAAAAACCCACTATTACCCCTAACCTGCGATATTTGCAAAAACACACCAAAAAACCCATTGTTCCACTTTATCCAAAGTTTTGGTGCGATGTGCATTTTCACAGAAAATACATTGAAAAAACCCATAAAACCCGCCAAAGTCCAAAAGTCCGCCTGGGCGCGCATTTCCAGAAAAACAATTAAATATTCCTCGCCCGCTGCCGTATTGTCCTGGCACCTTATCGACCCGTCGACCGTCGGATCTGGGCTTTCCCATCCGACGGCCCACATCCATATCGGACGGGCCCCGAAGACCGGACGTTACCTCCCGAAATTTGTCAGAGGGTGACGTCAGGCCTCTGCCACGCGTCGCCCCCAAATCTTATCGGGCCGCCTTCTGACAATCCCGCTTCCGTATGAAGAGCGGTGCGATATCATACTGCTTACCACTCCCGGTTTTCAGCTGTCCTGTCATGCCAACGTCACGCCACTTCACCGCCACGTCAGCGCCCCGCCCGCCATCGCTCCGAGCTGTCACGCCACCTATGCAGTCCCCGTGCACCACTCACAGGCCGCCACGTCACCCGATGACATCATGCTGACGTCACCCGACCCTGACCCCACCTGATGACGTCATGCTGACGTCATCCAAATTTTCGCGCCAACGCCAAAAAGCCCATATTTGGCCGAATTTTGCCATTTTTTCGCACTTTTTCAACGTTTTGTGCTTTGCCTCCTGCATGCATTTTCACGTCCTTTGCTGCCGCCAACCTACCAAGACCATTCCAGAGCTGCTGCCGCTCAGCATTTGACTGCAACCAAGCTCCTCCATCATTATAACACCAGGTATTTACCAACTCTCCAACTGCGCACTCTGTTACGTTCTGCATTGATTAAAAAACCAGGAAATTGACCATTTTTCACCTGAGAAATAGGCCTGCTACACCTTGAAAATAAGTTAATTCCTTTTTTAAACCGGCCAATTGTGCCCAATTACACCCCTGTTGCTCTGAAACGGGCTGTAATTCAACAAATTACCTAACCCACCGCGCAGGACGGTATTTCTTCCAGAAATAGTCGAAATTCAAACCAAATTCACTGGTAAAACATGGATACACCAGTAGCACCTGTTGCCCTGAATGTTGCTCCATTGAATGCCCCTCAGAGAGAGTTGGAGTGGAAATCATTAGCAGATCAAGATTATCAAATATCAGAGGAAATGCTAATGCATAGCAAGTATCACATTCACTTGCTAAATGAATTGAAACTCAAGCATGATAGTGGAATGGATATATTGGGCATTTGGGACTCTTTCCTCCCCATCTTCAAGCTCCCTCAGGTCAACCAGTTCCCTGACCTAATCCACCGATGTGCTGACTGCTATGACCCCACTCAGAGGGCTGTGCTTGACCCTTCAGGCTCAGTTGTTTTTTATGTCACCCCTGCAGCCATCAGAGAGATGGTGAGCTTCAAGACTGATAAGAAATTAGTTCCTTTATCATTGATGGATCTGATAAAACAAGGAGCTAAACTGACAGATGCTCAAATCACTAAGATAAATCAATTGTTCATTGATTCAACCTCTGAGACTATGAAGTACCCTCCCATTTCTCATGTATACCTGAATCAATTGGGCAGAGACCTTGCAGATATGATTAGTCCCATACTGGGCTATAATTCAATAGAATTTGTTGATGAAACTGTGCTGGTAATGATGGCCATGTTTTCCACTGGTAAGCCCCCAATTTGTTATGACTATGCCACTTACATCTCCAATAAAATACATGAGCAATTGATAGACTTAGCAAGAGAAAGGGTGTTCAGATACACCTCCTATATCTACCATTTAATCCTATACTATCAGCATGAGAAATTTCATTTTCCTATGAAAAGAGTGGATGCACAAGGCAATCCAAGGTCAGTGGTCTATTGGTCCTCTGCTTTCCACTGCAGATCTTATTCCCCATACACTTATTGTGAGTTTATAGACCTCTTCATCCACCCAGCCATGTCTCTGCTCCTGAGCTCACCTCCTCCAAGACTAACTGATGAGATGCAGAGGATTCTTCAGTTGTCCAAGGTATACAGCATTGGGGATTGGTATTTTTACCAAAACCACACAGTTATTAGAATATATGGGTGTGAGTTGCCCCCATACAGATTGCCCAGATATGTGCCTATGAGATTGTTTGCCCTCGAGTATTTCAGGCAATTTGGGAATGCTGATGTACTCCATTTTTCAAGCAGGGGCAAGAAGGCACAGCTTAAAGTTAGAAATCAATTAGGCCACTTCATCTACAATAAAAGGGAGGAAGGTTGGCAAGAGGCAGATATAATGCTGGAAAGCCTTGGCTTACAGACCAGTTTCCTTTGGAAACCATACGACCCCAATCATTTCATAAGCTTAAGAAGGGTCAGATATAGGCTGGCCGGTTATGATCACATAAGGTTGCCTCACATAGAAAAATATTCAAATCAACTAGAATGGAAGAAAGGCACCTTAGAAGAGGCCACTACACAAGAAGAATTAGCTCAAAGAGGAAAAAGAAATCTCCAAAAGTTGGCTGACTTAGAGCTCTGTTCACAGGTATTTTCTCTTCCAGGCACTCAAGTGGGAGCAGCTGCCTCATCATCTACAGCTCCACAAAAGACAGTCCAAGCCCCAATCACAGCAGAGACTTCAGCCAAGGATAAAGGCAAGGAAACAGAACAGAAATCAGCCCAAGAAGAACAGCCTGAAAATCATCCTGAACAGCAGGAAGAAATGGCAGAGGCTCCTGGTCCTAATGATGAGCAAACGCAAGAAAAGGAGGCCTCAGTGCAGAATGTTACAGTGGAGACTTCGGTGCTCCAAACCCCTATCAATGAAGAGAGGGGTAAGAAGAGAGATAGAGAGGAACAGACTCCCCTTAGTACCGCAACATCACAACAAGGGGAAAAGAGACAAAGGCTCGATCCTTTTTCAGAGGAGGAGATGCCTTTTGGTCAAGCACAGATGGGTCCCCCCAGCACAAAGGTATCAGCTAGCTCATTACAGCAAGAACAGCAAAGAATACTTGGAGGAGAGGTCAGCTCCTCAGGGCAACAAAGAAAGGGTGAGTCTAGCATAAAGAAACAATTCATAGACATCAAGACCAGAAATGAGCCATTGAGGTTACAGCTATACAACCACTTGTTGAAAATGGCTCCTACAAACCAGCAGAGGTTGATGTCTGCATATGATGTGCAAGAGGGCAAAATGATAATGAGCCATTTCAAGCCCACAGCACTGCAGCCACAGTCTGCAGCTGATTATATAAGAACAAACTTGGAAATCCTGTCCAAGGAAATCCACCCAATGGATCAAATTGAATTGCATAAACAGACGGGTGAGATGGTGTATGCTACCCTAGCAGATAATACATTGACAAATTATAGATTGCAGAATTCTTTGAATAATACCACTGCAAAATTGGAGTTAGAAAAGGCATCCTCCCAGGCTAAAGACAACAGGATCAGGTCTCTGGAGGAAATAATTATAGAGCTCGGGCATGACCCAAAGGACCCCAAAGCTGTGCAGGCACTGCTAAAAGAAAGAGATGCAGATATTGCAGCTCTAAGGAAGATGATAAAGATCCCAGCAACCTTTCACCCCCAAACAGAAGAGATTGCTCAGCAGAGGAAGGACCAGGATATAGCAACATTGCTGGTAACACTGCACAAACAGTTGGTGTAGACTGAAGGAAAATTAATAGAAATAGAGGCTGCATTGCAGGCAGCCCTACAGCAGAAAGAAGGAGGCAAAGCAGTTCAGCCCCCTCCACAAGTAATCAACCTTGGGGAACCCCCTCAAATTGTCACTCCTCCTACAGTGCAAGCAGTTGAGACAGCTCCATCAACATCAGCACCAGCAACAACATCAGGGCAGGCTACAAGCCTTGACATGCAGAAGCTGATGAATGAAATTCGAGCCTTGGAAGCCCAAATGGCAGAGCTAAATGAGGCCAAGGAAAATTTAGCTAAGCTGAATGAAAAATATGACAAGTCTAAGCAAAATGTAGCTGAAAAAGGAAGAGAAATAAAGGCTCTCAAAGAGAAGATAAAGGAGCTGGAGAAAGAGCTCACCCTTGACAAGGTTGTAACTGAAATCAAGAAAGTCTTATGGGCCAACATTGGCCAATCCATAACAGATCAATGGCAGTATATAGAGACAATTCATGAGCAAATGGAGCTCATAGCCAAGGCACACAGGGAAGTCCAAAGGGCAAGGGCATCTCTAGGTAATATGCCTGAGATAGCCAATAGAATGATCAACGTTCTCAATAACCGTATAGGTCCTCAGTTGGCAGCAATAGGAATCCCCAATAGAACTAAAACCATCTTGCTAATAAAGAGGGTCCTTACATTGAGAAGCCTGGTACAAACACTGGATAGAAGAAACCAGGACATGCAAACAGAAGTAAACAGATTCATGGATAAGTTTGCAGCATTACAGAGCATAGGCCTTCCTGGCTTGCTGAACAGCGCAGGGAGGCTATTATCACATGAAAATTATGCCAAAAGGGTGAATGCATTTGCCACTAACGAGATCACTGCAGGAGCAAGTACTTCAGAAGAAACAGGGCCAGCATCTGGGCAAAGTCTCTATGACAGAGTAGAGAACTTATTTTTTATTATGAATGAGATCAAACATTTGTTTGAAGTGCCTCCAAACTTCTACAAATATACAGAGGCAGATGAAACTTTAGATGCAATTTTGAGACATTGGCTGCCTACACAGGAATGGTGGACCAAAATGATACAGTTGTTGCTGTAAACAAGAGGCTTTCATCAAGTTTTTCCATCAAAAACATAAGTCATCATGTTCAGAAAGATTTGATGCATTCAGTATATCTGGAGAAGAATGGACTGAGCCAGCTCAGCAAACCAATTCGGCCACTAAAGCAATACTGACAGCTACAGATGACAGGGCCGAGAAAGCTACAGCATGACAAAGCCATAAAGACACATCATTCAGCATTAATGCAGAACGCTCAACCGACTCAGTGGCCTCCAAAGGTCAAAAAGACTTCTGACAGAATTAAAGAGTATTCATTTTGTATTTAGAGCAGTAATAACTTCTTTATCTGCTATTCTGTAAAGTTGGTGAGCGTATTTATTTATCAAGTGACTCAGCGGTTTAGATATTTTTGTATAACCAATTGTATATATTCCCCCTCGCATAAGCTCGCAGGGGTTGTTGATTTTCTCTTCAGGAGATACTATGCTGTAAATGTTCAGAGTTTTAATACAACAAAGCTGATGGAATTTCCAACGTTCTGTGTTGTCTGATGCGTTTTGATGTGCTTCCTGAATGCTACAGGATTCCTGCGTATTTCATGGAACAATAAGTTTCTTTAACCTGTTCGTTATGTTTGTTATTTTCTTCATAATCCATTCATATTCTGTTTCACAAGTTAATAGCAAAGAAAAAGAATAGCTTCAGGATTTATTCATAGAATACCCTGAACTCAATCTAAGCTATTATGTATGTTTACCTCAGTTATAGTTATAAGAGTGTAATTCTTAATTGCTGCACTTCCAAACTATACCTTTCACAGTGATTATTGTTCAGGAATTCAAGCCTGCTCCTGGTCAATACATCTCTTTCTCACATCACCAGTTTAGTGGAAAACTCTTAATTGCCTTCCACTGGCTAATCATATTTCATCACCACAATTTTAAGTTTGTTTCATGGAATATTTAAATGGCCCTGCAGTTTAGACAATCCCACTCAACACTTCAAACAACCTGTAACCACAGACTCCATTGCCCAATGGTCTAAAACTGTCTGAAGATATCACCTTAAGTACTGAAAGACATCATTCAACCAAAATTACAAACCAAACCAAACCAAACCCTCACCTCATATCTAGCCTAAGATTCTTAAGAACAAAGTTAAACAGTGAAAGAGAGAGTCCTCTCTGATTACAGGTTGGCTAGAACCTGTGATCCAAAGCTTGGTTAGTGGCTACCCTGGCCGTATTCCCTCAGGAGTCAAAGGGAACAACCTGGGTGTTAACACGATGCTCCTCACAGGGAGTCTCTATCCTTTATATATGACTCATACATGCAATACCATGGATCAATACCATGGTTCTTATTAATACCATCTATCTAATACCATGGCCCATTTGCAACTAACTGTGGTCCCGTCATTATTTGCGGGTTAACCACTTACAATTATTAGTATGGGATTTATTGACTCCTTACTTAACTATAACTATGACTCAATCCTACTACATGAATAAGGGGGTTAGGGTGGGACCCTAACATGCCCTCCCCCTTAAGAATAGCCATGTCCTCAAGGCTGAAGCTGCGGAAACTGCTGAAGAATAGTGGCTGGTTCCCAGGTTGCATCTTCCAGAGAGGTGTCTTTCCACTTTACGAGGACTTCCCTGATCATGCGGCCACGCAGGTATCGTTCTCTTGTGTTTAGGACCTGTTCAGGTTGGAGCCAGATTGACCCTTCTTCATCCAATTCAGGTAGACTGGTTTGAATTCTGCAATTGTTCCCAATCACTTTCTTGAGGCATGAGACATGGAAAACTGGATGGATTTTTGCAGTGGGTGGCAAAGCTAGCTTATAGGCCACTTCTCCAATGCATTGAAGTACTTGATATGGTCCATAGAATTTTTGAGATAGTTTATGACAACCCTTGTCCTTGAGTGAAGTTTCCTTATATGGTTGCAACCTCAAAAATACCTGATCCCTTTCTTGAAATTGGTGCTCTGAGCGATGCTGATCTACCTGTTGCTTCATGTAGTTTTGAGCTTGATGAAGATTCTCTCTAAGATGGGTGAGCATGGTTGTGCGGTTTTGTAGAAGTTGATCCACTGCTTGTACCTTGGAGCACCCGTTGATATAAGAAGTAGGGGAAGGAGGGAGTTGACCATAAACTGCTTCATAAGGAGTCACTTTGGTGGTGGCATGATAGTTAGTGTTATACCACCATTCAGCTCAACCACTGTACCCATAGATGTTGCTTTTCTGAAGTGAAACACCTAAGGTAGGTTTCCAGACATTTGTTGACGGCCTCAGTTTGACCATTTGTTTGTGGATGATAGGAAGTACTGAGTTTTAGTTGGGTGCCTTGTAGCCTGAAGAGTTCCTGCCAAAATTTACTAGTGAAGATCGGGTCACGATCAGACACAATAGAAGTGGGCATGCCATGCAATTTGAAGATCTAATCCATGAAAGATTGAGTGACCAAAGTCAATGTAAACGGGTGGGGTAGGGCACAGAAATGAGCATACTTAGAAAGTCGGTCCACAACCACCATGATGACTAACTTGTTTCCTGACTTTGGAAGACCTGTAATGAAATCCATAGAAACCTCTGTCCATATAGATGCCGGGATGGGCAACGGTTGTAATGTACCTGGTGCTTTGATTGTCTCCCCTTTGTGGCGTTGACAGACATCGCATTCCGCTACAAAAGTAAGGATTTCCTTTTTCATGCCTATCCAAAAAAATGATCGTTTAGTGCGAGCATATGTCTTCTAAAAGCCTGAATGTCCTGCAATGGGGGATGAGTGCAATTCTGCCAAAATGCAACTTTTGAGGGTGGATGTTGGTGATATTACGATTCTGTCCTTGTAGCGAAGAATCTCATCCTGCCACGAGTAGCCCTTGGTGGAATTTGGATCTGCTTGCAATTGAGTAATGAGTTGGGAGAGTCGGGGATGTGAAAACCATTCCCTGTGAGCCTCTTCAATCCATTCTGGAATGGGAAGGGAAATTGCGCGCAGGGTACTGTCCTCCTCAAATTGGCGAGATAATGCATCTGCTACACTATTTTCGCGCCCTTTCTTGTAAATTATCTTATAATCATATCCCAGCATTTTGGCGAGCCATTTATTGTGTTGTGGGGAGGATAGGCGTTGCTCCAAAAAATATTTAACACTGTGATGGTCTGTGCGGATTTGGAACCGTCGCCCCAGTAAGTAAGGTCACCAGGTATCTGCTGCATGTAAGATGGCCATCATTTCCTTCTCATAGGTAGATTGTCCCAGATTCCTCCCACTTAGTTGTTGGCTTGTGAAGGCCAAGGGTCGACCTTCCTGCATTAAGACCGCCCCAATACCCGTACCCGAGGCATCACATTCAATGAAAAAAGATTTGGTGAAATCGGGTAGTGCTAAGACTGGAGTGGAACACATGGAATTTTTGAGAGTTGTAAATGCCTATTGTGCATCATCATTCCAGAAGAATGAATTTTTCTTGACGAGTTGAGTGAGGGGCTTCGCAATGCGACCATAATTGTGGACAAATTTGCGATAATAGTCTGTGAGACCCAAAAATCCTCTCAGGCTATTCAAGGTCTTAGGTTGAGGCCAATCCTGCATTGCCTGGATCTTTTTGGGGTCCACCTTGACACCTTCACGCCCCACAATGTGACCCAAATACTCAACTTCTTCCATGCCAAAAGAACATTTGGACATCTTAACAAATAATTTATGCTTGCGGAGCAGTTGCAAGAGTAGATCTACATGCTGAAGATGTGCGGCCCAAGTGCAACTATAGATGAGGATGTCATTGAAGAAGACAAGGACAAATTTCCTGAGATATGGTTTGAGAAGGTGGTTCATAAGGCTCTGAAAAGTAGATGGGGCATTACAAAGACTGAATGGCATGACCAAGAACTCATAATGGCCTTCATGAGTTCTGAAAGCAGTCTTTGGAATGTCAACTTCCTTCATGCGAATTCGGTAGTAGCCTGAGCGAAGATCCAACTTAGTGAAGAATTGAGCCCCATTGAGTTCATCCAACAAATCATCAACAACCGGGATGGGAAATTTATCTTTGATTGTCAACTTATTGAGGGCCTTGAAGTCTGGACACATCTGCCATTCCCCATCTTTCTTGAGCACCATGACCACCGGTGATGAATAGGGACTAATGCTGGGACAAATGACCCCTGCTTCCAAAATTTCCTTGATTATCTTTTCTATTTCATTCTTTTGGGTGAACAGATATCTGTATGGGCACACATTTGGTGGTTGGGCCCCTGGAACCAAGGTGATGCAATGATCATGTTCCCTTCGCGAGGGTGGAAGCTCATGAGGCTTGTCAAAGACTAATAGATGGTTATTTAAAATATGTTGCATCTCAAGATGAATTGGCAGATAATTGGTTTCGACGGCCTGGATGGCATTAAATTGAGCTGTAACTCCATGATGGCCCTTTTTTATCAATTTTTCCATCCTATGTGAGCTGATGATAGAGGGAGCTCCTGCCTGGAGTCCACGAAGGGTATGTGGAGTTATTCTGCTTAAAGCTCATATATAACTCTTGAAAATCCATTGTGATTGGCCCAAGAGTGCGAAGCCATTTAGCACCAAGGACAATGTTGCACCCTCCCATGTGTATGGCAAACATGTGGGTCTTCAACTAGTAATCCCCCATTTGAAGTTTGACATTTTCACAGCGGCCTTCACATTTCATTGTTCCCCCATCTGCAATTTGGACTTGGAAGTTAGAAACTACTCGTACAAAACAATGCACTACTTCCACGACTTTTTGATGGATGAAATTATGTGTACTTCCACTATCAATCAAGACTACTACTGGGCGATGTCTAATAAAACCTCTGATTTTGAGAGTTTGAGGTGAAGAAATCCCTGCCAAAGCATGCAGCGAAATAACTGGTTCGTCATGGACATTGTCCTTCTAGTTGTCCTCTTCTACCTCCTCTGGTTCCTCAAGTGGCGGGGCTTCCTCCGATGAGCTGTAATCAGTGGCATCAATTTGAAAAAATTTAGGCTCCTTTCATTTATGACCTGGGGAGTATTTTTCATCACAGTAGTAACATAATCCATGTTTTCTTCTTTCGGCCATTTCTGCAGGTGACACCTTTTGAACCTTAAGTGTTTGAGTCGTGCAGTGAGCCTGTGGGGGGTGACCCTTGGCGGTGAAATTTGGGCAAATGGACTGGGCTGCTAATGCATGTTCCACGTTACGAGCTACCTTGCAAGCCTTCGACCATGTGGGAGGGTGGTGTAGTCGGACGTGGGCTTGTATGGCCTCTTTAAGATTGCTGATAAAACATTCTGTGTAGAACGCATCTGAGAGATCCCTAGTGCGGAAAGCTAAGGCTTCAAAGGCTGTAACATATTCATCCACTGTGCCAGTCTATCAGAGCTTAGTGAGACGACCCAAAAAAGAAGATTCTTGGTCAAAGCAATTTGTAAGAGCTTTTTTGAAGGTGGCCCAAGTCATAAAACTTCCACTGCAACGTTGATGCCATTCTCACCATTTCCATCTTTCATTGTCCAAGTACATGCTCCCCACCATAAGCTGATTCTCATTATCTAAGATGTTATTCAGATTGAAATACTGCTCCATTTGTTTTATCCATGTGGTCGAGTGAGAACCATCAAATTTATGCATATCCAGCTTGGGAGGTTGCGGATGGGATTGTTGGTGGGTGCCCCTGAGGTGAAGAGAGCGGCTAGACTCACCCTCACTGTGTCCATTTCCAATATACGCCTCCTCGCGGGCTTCCTCCTTGCCCTTAGAGAGTGTGTTAGTTAGTCTGTCAAGCTGAGCTTGGATGGCTTGAAAGGATTGTTCAAGTTTGTCGATCTTCTCATTGGCCATAGTTTGAGCTCTAGTTTCTACCATGCACCGATCCGATGTACTTGAAATTTGGGACCGCCCAAATTTTTTTTTTCACTAACAATTGAATGGTACCACCTTGCTCAACTCGTCATCCTGATTCTTATGGGCTAGATTTTTACTCCTTGCTTAGGAATGCTGCAGTAGCCGAATCCCCAAAATGTCAATGTTGCCAAAAGTCCTGCGAAAATCATGCCCCGGTATAGGAACCCCACACAACTACTCAGATCTGATGGATCTGAGAGATCTAAATGGCTGATCGGATAGCTCTAAGCGGTGGCACCGATTGCTACTACGGATCTGATGGATCAAAAAGGTTGGTCTGCTAACTCGGAATTGCGGGACTGATGTCTGCTGCTGCTGCAACCCCACTTGCGAGATCTGATCTAACAGAGATTATGCGTGATCCCAAGATAGAAAAGGGAACTATGGTCTCAAGGAGTGTCAGGTGGTACAGATCGCAATATACATAAGGGTCTGACAGTAGTACTTGGCCCAATGTTTCAGGGCTCTAACTAAGGAGGATCAACCATACCCTTAGCTGTATAACCCAACTACCCTATCATACGGGCGAGTAATCTCTCTGAGTGTTGTTCTCGGTGTACTGTAGCAGCAAGACGGCCGACGGTTTATCTATGGCGAGGTTTCAAAGGAGCTAGGGGGCTTCCGATATACCCAGAGGGTACTTGGAAGACAGTCTGTGTGCGATTCTGTCTAATGCGCTACTACTCGAAGGGGTACCCACAGGGGTTACAAGGGAGTCCAACAAGCATGACCACCTCTTGTATTTCCTGCGTGCATGCCTCCCCAAATCCGCAGGTTTATGCGCTCAATGACAGATCCTGTGGTTTAAAGACGTCGGAACACATCTTTAGCCAAAAAGAAATTTTGCTAAGAAATGGAGATCCCACTGGCCTTGGAAAGAGCTCTGATACCACTTGTTATGCTCTTAACGTGCAAGAAGATACCAGAATACAGAATATGCGAAGAAATATACCCAGAACATAGAATAGTGAGAAACAACAACAAGTATTTTATTATTCAGAAAGCAATGTTCACTTGCCTCTTCGAGGGGGCAACCTCCAATAGAGCAGAGCTCGATTACAAAATAAGACATGATGCTCCTCGCAGGGAGTCTCTATCCTTTATATATGACTCATACATGAAATACCATGGATCAATACCATGGTTCTTATTAATACCATCTATCTAATACCATGGCCCATTTGCAACTAATTGTGGTCCCATCATTAATTGCGGGTTAACCACTTACAATTATTAATATGGGCTTTATTGACTCCTTACTTAACTATAACTACGACTCGATCGTACTACATGAATAAGGGGGTTAGGGTGGGACCCTAACACCAATGGGGGCGCTAAGATGAAAAATATAAGCCCCTCTACCCTACCTCATTTCCATGGCTTGACCATAGAAGACCCTGACACTTTCCTATTTGAGTTTGCTGTTATATGTTGAACCTATGACTATAAGGATGATGAGAAAAAGTTAAAACTATTTCCATCTACCCTCTGTTGGGAAAGGGATCCCCCAAGGATAGTTTTGGGGCTAAAAGCTCATGTTTTGGGTCAAGTTTTGTAATAAAGTTGTAAATTCTTCGCATTTCGTGGTCGCAGAGTGCGAAGGTGTCATGAGTCATAAAGGGTTGTCTGCCCTTATTTTGTAAAGTGAAAAGTCGGCTGTAAAGATCCACCCGCGGTCCACGAACCATGTGATTGTATAGACAGAGCTAAGTAAGTAAGCTCTAAGTAGTTAAGAAGTCTTTAATGAAGAATGGAGTGAAGGGTCTTAATAGCGAATTATAAGTGTTTTGGGTCTTAGCGTAGGTAGAGGCTCTGTAGCTGAGTGCACAGAGGCCTATGGTAGAAGTCCACAGTTGAGTGCACGGACCCCTGCAACTGTGTGCGTAGGGTGGATAGAGTCTGTAATAATCTGAAGATATCAATAAAGAGAAGTATTACACAATTCCTGTGTATTTATTTCATGTTAATACATCTTGTCATATTCTGTATGGATTTCATTTACAATTCTTATGTGATCTATGAATGTATGTAATTATGTTGGTTAATCGAATGTAAGTAAGAATATCTTTTTATGCGGTGCTAACTGTGAATGCTTGGTAAGTTAAGAAAAGCACTTAAGGTAACTTGGGAACTGGTGCAATATGCTATTATAGTAGTGCGAAAGGACCTGGACTGCAGGCTAGGGCTGTGCGAAGGTCGATCATACTCTTTCGTGGAGGTACTGAAGGGCGGAGTAAAGGGATAGACTAACAGAACTTGAGAGCTTAGCGACCTGTGTGAAAGTAGGAACAGGGAATATAAATCGACATCACAACCATCTCAAGGTGCAGAAACTTGGTTCCAGCATCCCCCCATACTGCTTCGGGCTGATGTCAAAAGGGCCAGTACTGTAGGGATTTGTTTGGCTAATTAACGTTGAACCTGGGTCAGGCCCTACACAACCAACAAATGGTTCCGTTGTCGAGACTAGAATCTACATAAGAGATGTGTGATGTCATATCATTGGAATCCAACTAAGAAAGAGATCGGAGACTGGTTGGATAAGAAGATCCACAAATTCGTAGCACAGGAGAACATAAACCCACGAGTAACAAAGGAATAATGGTTGGACAGGTACATATATACAGAAATTCACGAGATATTTTTTTGTTCCTTTCCGGTTGAGTTATATGAGTGGATCGCGAAGCTAGCAGATAGCCAAGGAAGGTGGAGACTTGATGGTCTTATTGTCTGAACCTCGGAGTTAGTACAGAGACTGGAAGGATAAGATTGCCCATGTTGTAAAACATTGGCTCAATCACATCATAGGAGGATTTGTGATTGAAGTTGTGGTCGATACCTCAGTTAGCTATAGTGAGGTGAAGCGACACTTTTTCAAAGGTTCGCGAGGTAAGTACTTGAAGTCTTTGAATACCTAGATTAAGATGTTATTGTGCGAAAAATGGGCTATGCAAATATCTTGATGTTCAGAGCTATGCGAAGTGGGAAGACTGACAGGAACGAAGGAAGGAAGGGTCCTGAATATAGTCCATTGATTTCACCTCCATTAGGTGATGAAGAGGGAGTAGCATAGGCTTCTTCGCGAAATGCAATTCAGTTGATAAGACAAGGATTCCTGCGACTACCACCTCCACCCACACCACCGCCGACTTCACCACCATCACCTGTGACTTCACCCATACCACCACCACCTCCACCACAGTTCAGCATGGAAAATTCAGTGAAGCTGCCTTTGATTAAAGGCTTTGGAAATGAGGACCCAGACTAGTTTTGGTTCATTGTGAAAGCTATGTGGGAAGCTCAGGGCATTACAGATGATCACATGAAGAAGGAAACATTGGTTAGTGCTTTGAAGGATCGCGCATTAACTTGGTACATTAAGTACTCTAATGATAACCCAAATGCTAAAGTGGCATACATCCAGACCATGTTGAATAAAGAATTCAATAGGCCTAAATCCGAAGCACAGTCGATTGTGGGGTTCAAGGAAATCATGATGAAACTAGGTGAGACACCTTGGGAATTGGATCATAGGTTGAAATGTAAAATCCACGAAGCTAATATGAACTTAATAGATGGACAACACCGTGAGTGGTTTGTGGCTTCGCTCCTGCCACACCTAAGGGTTGCGCTGTCACAACAGAAGATTATGACTCAGGAAGAGGACTTGGAGAATTCAATGAGACTGCATGAAACACTGATGCAAGATCCAAATCTGGGGGTTCAATAGATCCATGCGCAGTTTCAAAATCTTTGCCTTGAGATGCAAAGTTTGAAGTAGGATAGAATAGTTTGACTAGAGGTGCGTGAAGAGGTATGGTGCCTAACATGTAAAGGTCAAGGGCATGACAAATACCATTGCCCTGTCTTTGTGAACTATATTGCAGGAGGAGGACCGATGCATTTGAGGCTGGAATCTCAAGAAGGACCAAGCGTGGGGCCTGCTTTGTGGTGTTCTATATGTCAAGTAGCAGGAAAACATGCAATAAATAACTGTCATGTGCTACAGAAGTTTGTATAAACACCGCAACAACTGTTTTGCAACTTATGTAGGTCGGTAGGGCATGATGAGCGCAACTACAAAAGCTATGAATTGATGATGGATAGAACACCTACCTATAAGGTTCAGGACGAAACACGGCCCCCTGACCAGAGCACATGGATGGTGCGAATAGGATTTCAAAGGCGCAGATGAGGCGAGGTTGAGGACAGCTAATCTGCTATAATTGCGGAGGAACAGGACACTATGCCCGCAATTGCACTAACCCAACGCATTTGTCATCTAAATATTGCACTCCGTTTGATCATGAAATGGAGGACTGTCCTACACTGATAACAAGGATACATGATAAAGGGGTGCTACCACCTCAACTAACTCAGAACTTGCAGATGATGACATTTGAGCCTCAAGAAGAGGATCCAAATGTGAATATAATGCTCTAAAGTGGAATTGCAACAGGAGAATATAAGGGGAAACAACCCGAAGATAGCACATGGGTTTGCAAAGCTCTAGCGAAGGAGGCTGAATTTGATTTGGAGCGTGCACACAAAATGTTCATGGAAGCAAAGAAGAGCTTCGTTGAGGCCTCCACTTCAGGGAACAAGGATAAGCCTAATCAAGAGATAGACCCTTCTATGCTTACGACCTTTCTAGAAACCTGCATGAAGCTACTTCGTGACAGCAAGGCTGTGAAGGGATTATAGGAGCTTATAAATAGATGCACCAGAAACACTTGGGTGAACCGCACATGGTACAAAAGATTGGTAAGCATAAAGCAAGGACAAGGCGAGAAATGAGACTGATCATGCAGATAGGAGAATACGAAATGGATCAGGTTATTTTGGATATGGGGTCAGACACAAACTTCCTACCAAAGCAGACTTGGGAGTGGATGGGAAGACCCGTGCTGCAGTGGTCTCTGATTTAGTTAAGGATGGAAAATCAGTAGAATATCATCCCCATGGGGCGGCTACAAGGGGTGACTGTAGATATTGAAGGTGCAAGCACATTGGCTGACTTTGAAGTAATATAAATTTTGGATGACAACAATCCCTACCCTGCGCTCCTTGGCATTGATTGGGCTACTGATATGAATGGGGTAATCAACCTTAAAGAAATCACTCTGCGTAATAGTACCCCTAGATCTTGTTGAAGGATCGCGCCATATTGAACTGGTCCATGATTAAGAGAGCGATGGCAATGGACTATATATATAAGATAATAGTGCAAAACCAAGATTGGTTGAATCTGACAGTGGATGGATGAATTACATGGGATCGTGAGAGTTCCTACACCTCAGACTCTGATGAAGAATTAGAGCACTGGTAGAATCGCTTGCATGAAGTAACCACGTTGAGTTGTAACATGATGACCCGGTCACTAATTTGTGTGTCGTCAGAAGTAAGAAATTTGTCCACTTATGATGGCTTGAATGATGTAGATGTATTTGTGGATGCATTTGAGAGGGAAGTACCAGAAAAGTAGCGCTTCTAGGCTTTGGACTAGGCACTGCACTCTATGCCCACAAGATGGCGGGGTATGCAAAAGGGTAGCTTTGATGATTGGTGTGAGTGTAGGAGGATTATAAGGACATGCTTTGGGAAGCTGAAGGTATGAATAATAGAAAAATATGATGGGAAGGATGATCCATGCACATGCTTGCCCAAATGAGCTCAGGCTTATGGAGCGAAGCCCCAATCGGAATGGGTGCACTTGTTCTGTCATACCTTGGATGTCATCCTGATGAACTGGTACTTGGAAACAGAGCTCTGCCATGTTATAGGCGAATGGGATATTATGCACGAAGGATTCATAATGACGTTTAGCTTTGAATATGGGTTTGATTGTATTGATGAAGCGCTACAAGAGGTGAAAGCAACAATATTTAGGATACCACATGATCCATTGGATCTGATTCAACCTAATTAGACTACTTAGCTGAGTCACACGCTGGAATGCTATAATGTGACTGCTGAAGAAAAAGATGAGGATCTGCAAAACATTAACATCTATGAAGCAGAGGGTCACTGCGAGGTTGAGGGACCACAGATTGAGAATCTTGATATAACCGCCCCACTGAAAATGAAATAGGTAAATATTGGTATAGAGGCAGAACCCAAATTCGCGAAAATTGGAGATTACTGGAATGACGTGATAGTGGATAAGGTCACTGAATTTCTCATTGAATACTAGGACTTGTTCCCTACCAATTTTACAGAGCTAAAAGGGTTAATAGTATACCTGGGTGTTATGAAGATCACGTTAAAACCCGATGCGAAGCTGGTTAAGCAAAGAACTTACTGTTTCAATCTGAAGTATAAGGAGAAGGTCCGCTTAGAGCTATACAAGATGCTCGCAGCAGGCATCATTGAGCCCATAGAAGAACCTAATTGGGTAAGCCCAATGGTGGTATAGCAAAAGAAGCAGAAGGATGAAATAAGGATATGCATAGATCTCAGGAAGTTGAATGACGCTTGCGTACATGATCCTTTCCTAACTCCGTTCACTGATGAGGTGTTGGATAATGTAGGTGCTCAAGAAGCTTATTCCTTCACTGATGGGTTCTCTGGGTACCATCAGATCAAAATCACGCTAGAGGATAAAAGTAAGATGACCTTCGGGATTGAGTGGGGTTGTTTTCAATACACTGTAATGCCTTTTGGATTGAAGAATGCGCCTGCGATTTTTCCACACGTAGTCATTATTGTGTTCAAGGAATTTATTCATAAGTTTCTTGAGGCCTACTTTGATGACTAGACTGTGTTTGGGTTGGTAAAACGCCATGTGGCAAGTTTGCAGCTGATGCTAGTTACCTGTTGAAGGTACCAGATCACGCTTAATCTGAATAAGTGCCTATTTTATGTTCCTTTTGGGACTTTGTTGGGTCGTGTGGTTTGTAGACAAGGACTAATGGTATATCCTGCAAAGGTCCTGGTGATACTTAACTTGAAAGCGTCGAGGAGTGTGAAACAGTTGCGTGCAACCTTAGGACATACTGGGTATTACAGAAAGTTTATTAAGGGCTATGCCCAGATCACCGCACCTATAGAGAAGCTGTTGAAAAAGGATGTCACGTTCTATTGGAATGAGGACTGTAAGAAAAGCTTGGATATATTGAAGGAAAAGATGGTCAACACACTGATCCAAAATGGATTTTGGATAGACTCCTAAGGCTAAGTGGTCTTCATAGAGGAAAAATGAAAGTCCAAGGAAGTTCCTGGAAATAACCCCATTACAGAGATCTTTTCCTTCTGAATCTACTGCAACTTGAATAGGCTAAAATGGACTTATGATGTAGAAGTTAGCACATGCAAAAGATGCCCAGTTTCTTTGAAAAAGAGGCAAAAGCCTCTAAAAATGGCAAAAAACCTTAAAAGGGAAATCACATTGGAAAAATGGCAAGGGTTGGATTTACGCGAAGGTGGAGGAAACTCTGATCCGCCGATGCGATCAATCAGATCGGAGGTAGACAGAGATGCGATATCAGGACTTGGATCTGCCGATCAACGATCATGCGATCGTTAATCGCCGATGATCGGATCGGCGGATCGCAATCGGAGCTACATATAGGAGTGGCTATAGAAATATATATGCATGATGTGATTAGCCAGATCCGATGGAAATACAAATGTGATTTCATAAGATTTCAGATCCATCAAATGACATTTTTAATGTATTTCCATGTATTTCATTTATTAAACGAAATACAAAGGGGAGTGCTGATGCGATGAAAAGTGGACCAGAAAGGGTTTGGGAATGAAAATGTATAATATTTCAAATCCGCCCAAAGCCATTTTCACGGGATTTTTTAGTATTTTACTTTATTTTTAAATGAAAAATAAATCGACAAAACAAGTGGGATTTCGGGGGGAACAAAGTGGTAAGTGGTTTGGGTCGGGCTTCGCTTGAGCCCTACATTGGTTGCCACGTGTCTAGGCTAAGAAGAGAGAAAACCACCCTCATCGGGCAGTTAACCTTTGTATGGAAGGGACGACCGAAATAGACCAAATCCATTGGATCTGGATCTCCCAGATCAATAGTGGAGATGTGATATCGCTACAAAGGCGGACCCGATAGGAGTTATAAAGCGGATTCATAATATTTCAAATTTGATGACAATGTTTTGGAGGATTTTTCCGTGTTTTGCAGTGTTTCTCTGTGTAAACAAAGAACTATTGTTTCTGGGGATTTCAAGCGCCGAAGTGTCCATTCTATTACGGAACCGGTGGTCACCATCCCTGAAGGCATTTGGCAGTGATTGCTAATGTTCAGAGAGGGGATTTGAAGGAACAGCAACCGGAAGCCACAAAGCTCAAGAGGGAAAATGAACAGACAATTACTGATTGGCTTAAAAGCCATGAATTTCAGAGACAGAAAGGTTGTTTTTGTTGATGGGAGTTGTTGCTGAAACCAAGCATAATAAAAAAGCGAAGCCAAAGCAGGAGGCTAAGGCAAAAGAGAGCAGCGCTAAAAAGGCAATAGTAAAAAGAGAGCGCAGAAAGAAAAAGATGAAGCACAAAACAGCCAAGGGAGTCACTTGGAAGTCAAGTGAAAAGCCAAGAGATTTGTAAACTAATAGAGGGCCAAAGAATTCAGAGTCAGAGCCAAGAGCCAGAACTAAGAGCCAAGAGCCAGAGCTTCAAGAGCCAGGGAATAACATGGTGTCTGAACCCACTGTTTCTGTGCAAAATAGTAGGAGTTGAGCCCAAAGCTTGTAAAAAGGACTTATACCATAATCTTAGAGAGCCT
This sequence comes from Pinus tabuliformis, assembly GCA_031772625.1. Lineage (NCBI taxonomy): Eukaryota > Viridiplantae > Streptophyta > Pinopsida > Pinales > Pinaceae > Pinus > Pinus tabuliformis. Next base: position 312,602,667 of record CM062809.1, read on the forward strand.
AGTTGAGTTGACTAGAGCTCATGGAGACGTAGCCCAAGAGTTGTGGGTGAAATCCTAATTAGATTGTTGATTCTATGTGATTGTTTATTGTTGCATTGTTTACTATTATATGAATTTATATATCAGTTTAAGTACATCAACTTACAACACAACAACAAAATTTAAGGCATATAATCAATTAAAAACAAATATCAACATACACCTATATTTTCAAGCATTTATTAATTCCGCATTGGTTAATCAAGAAGACTTGGGAATAATTAAGCTTTGGAAGTGGGAGAGGTTCTTGTAAGTTAGACAAGAAGCCTAAGTTCCCTATTTTCAGATCAGGTGGTATCAGAGCTTAAGTTTGATTAACCCCACCTTCAAAGAATGTTATATCAGAATGCTTGATTGACAGAGCAAAGATTGCTTATCTTAAAGGTGTTTGTGTAGTCAAGAATTGATTGTCTGATTGATGTATGCTTGTTTGCAGACTGACTATTTTCTAAGTTTGCAGAGGTAAAGAGAAAGCTATTAATAGCTTAGTCTAGGAAGGAAAAGAAGGAAGAAGGGCTGAAGGCACCCTTCCTATCCCAAGGGACCTCAATACAATCCAAAGCATAAGAGGTTTGTTGCAAAAGGTTGCTTAAATAAGCTCTTTATTATCTTGTTGAAGTTTTTTTTGTTCATTGGCATAATGACAACTTCTACAAGTGGGTCCTCAAATTCTGCTTTCTTCACAAGATTCTTTGATGAAGAGATGAAGCAAGAATTGTCCACCATGATGGATATGGTGAGAGTAATGTATGCGGATGGAAGGAAGAATAGCAGACTTAGAGAGAAGTTGAATTCCATGAAGGAAGAGAAGTAGTGGCTTCCTGACAAATTGCAGGAAATGGAGAAGCAACTTCATATTGCAAATATGTACCTGAAAAGCATGCATGAGTTAGAGACACAACTCTTTGTTGCCCAAGAAGCCATAGTCAAGTATCAACTTGAAGAAGAGGTAAACCATTCCAGTTTGTCTTCAAATTCCTCTAAGGATGCTTATATTGGTTCTTTTGAAAAACATACTAGAGGCATAGGTTCCAAGCTAATGTCAAAGATGGGCTATGAAGGAAAAGAATTGGGTAGACATGCATAAGGTATTGTTGAGCCAATAATGATTGAGGAAAGGCCTAAGTATTTGGGTCTTGGCTATGGACAAGCTCATGGAGAAAGTTACAAAACTGCCATGAAGGCCATTGAAATAGCTCCAAGAAGGGGTTGCATTGAAGAGTGTGAATATTGTATTCAGGAGGATTGCAATAGCTTGAAACATCATTTGTAGGATGTAGGTGTTCATAAGCACACACTTGAACCAGAGAATTGGGGAGACTCTAACATCCTTAAAGAGATTGATGGTGTTCCAAAGGGAGCCACTTCTTCATTTGATTCACCTCCTCATGAAGGCAATAAAGGTGAAAGAGAAAGGTATAAATCTTGTTCTAAACATTTTCCTTTTGATTGTGCAAAGCATGGTAAATTCCCACATATGTATGGGAAAAGAATTGCATGTTCCTTTTTTGGGTTGGATAACCATAATGTTTCTAGATGTCGGAAGAGAATGGCCACATACAGGAAAATTTTGAAGGAAAAGGAGCAAGAAGCCAAAGGTCTATTAGACAAGGAAAAACATGTCGTCAAGAGGATGCACATGTAGTGCACTTACTGCCATAAGCAAGGACATCTTGCTGCAAAATGTTGGGCTTTGAATCCAGCAATGCTTCCACCAAAGTTGAAGAAAGTGGAAATAGAAGATGGCGGAAATGGAAAGGAAGATTCCATGGATGATGTGTCTCAGGATGATTCACATGTTGATGCTGATGTGTAGACAAAGGTAGTACCTTTGAAAGGGATTGGTTAGAAATGGCTAAAGTTCTTATCCCATTAAGGTTTCCTGTCTATTAATGCATCTATTTGCATTTCTTTGTTGATGAGATGAAAGTTGTAGGTTCTTACCAAGAAGGTGAATGGAAAAGTTGAATAGGAGACTCACTTTATTTCTGTAACATTATATTTCATTTTAGCTTCGAAAGTACAGTGTACTTAAGTGAAAGTTGAAGGATGAAATGCATGCATGAGCATGATGTGCATGTACACAGGGATGTTGATGTTTTCCTTGTTTTGAACATGTATGTATAATTAACTTGTAGGGTTGATTTCTTTGACATACATGTGATGTAATGTTGACTTGGGAAAAGTTGACTTGATCTCCAAGATGGAGAATAATAATGAAGTATTTCATCTATTGAAAGAGAGTCCTAATGGTCTTTTTCTACATGCTTGACTTGAAGGGTCATTTGTTTAAAGGCATGTTTTATGTGCTTGTTATCTACTCTACCATTTGTATGCAGATGTAATATGGGGAGGTGTTCACAAGATGTGAAATCTATTTCTTTTGTTGAAGCAGGAGTTAGACCATCCAGTTGTTGTCTGTGTTTCTGTTGTTGTTAACAATTGTTGTTGATAGCTTTTCAAATAAGTACAAATTAACATTTTGTGGAGTAGATGAACTTCACATTTTTTTGAGCCACCTTGGATCAATGATCAAGGAAAAGAAGTTCAAACCACCTTCCATGACCATTTCCGCAGAAGTTTTGTAGGAAGGCAACGAGGAAGACAGTTCTTCCCAGGAAGACCAGCCCATCCAAGAAGGGAAGTGGTTAGAAACTCTGGTTCAGAGGCACTATGCAAGGAAAAATGTAGGGAGTCTGAAAGAAGAGGGCGAGTCACTCTCATTTACTGTTCAGATCAGTATATCAGTCTTTTGGAGACCAAAAGTTCTTTTAGTGGGAAGGCGTGATCCAAAATGGATTTTGGATAAAATACTAAGTCTAAGTGGTCCTCACAGAGGAAAAATGAAAGTCCAAGGAAGTTCTTGGAAATAGCCCCATTGCAAAGATCTTTTCCTTCTGAATCTACTGCAACTTGAAAGGGCTAAAATGGACTTAGGATGCAGAAGTTATCGCATGCAGAAGATGCCCAGTTTCTTTGAAAAAAGAGGCAAATGCCCCTAAAAATGGGAAAAAACCCTTAAAAAGGGAAATCACATCAGAAAAAGGGTAAGGGACGGATTTACGTGAAGGCAGAGGAAACTCTAATCCGTCGATCCAATTGATTGGATAGGAGGCAAATAGAGGTGCGATATCGAGACCTGGATTTGTCGATCGCTGATGATCGGACCGACAGATCGCAATTGGAGCTACACAATGGAGTGACTATAGACATATATATATATATATATATATATATATATATATATATATATATATATGCATGATGCGATTAGCTGGACCCGATGTAAATATAAATGTGATTTCATAAGATTTTAGATCTGTTAAATGACATTTTTAATGTATTTCCATGTATTTCGTTTATTAAACGAAATACAAAGGGGAGCGTCGATGCAATGAAAAGTGGACCCGAAAGGGTTTGGGAATGAAAATGTATAATATTTCAAATCTTCATAAAGCCATTTTCATAGGATTTTTTAGTATTTTACCGTATTTTTAAATACAAAAGAAATCCACGAAACAAGTGGGATTTCGGGGGGAACAAAGCGGTAAGTGGTTTGGGCCGGGCTCTCCCTGAGCCCATACATTGGCTGCCATGTGTCCAGGCTGAGGAGAGAGAAAACCACCCTCATCAGGCGGATAGCCTTCGTATGGAAGGGACGCCCGAAATAGACAACAGCCATTGGATCTGGATCTCCCAGATCAACGGTGGAGATGTGATATCGCTACAAAGGCAGACCCGATTGGAGTTATAAAGCGAATTCATAATATTTCAAATCCGATGAATAGTGTTTTGGAGGATTTTCCCATGTTTTGCAATGTTTCTATGTGTAACTAAAAATGATTGTTTCTGGGGATTTCAAGCACCCAAGGGTCCATTCCGTTATGGAATAGGTGGCCACCATCCCTGAAGACGTTTGGCAGTGATTGCTAACACTCAACGAGGGGATTTGAAGGGACAACAACTGGAAGCCACAGAGCCTGAGAGGGAAAATGAACATAAAATCACCGATTGGCTTAAAATCCATGAATATCGTAGATAGAAAGGTCGTTGAAGGTTGTTGTTAGGAGTTGTTGCTGAAACCAAGCATAATCAGAAAGCGAAGCCAAAGCAGGAGGCTAAGGCAAAAGAGAGCAGTGCTAAAAAGGCAGCAGCAAAAAGAGAGTGTAGAAAGCAAAAGCTGAAGCGCAGAACAACCAAGGGAGTCACTTGGAAGTCAAGTGAAAAGACAAGAGAGCTGTAAACTGATAGTGGGCCAAAGAAGCCAGAGTCAGAGCCAAGAGCCAGAACCAAGAGCCAAGAGCCAGAGCTTCAAGAGCCCAGGAATGACATGGTGTCTGAACCCACTGTTTTTGTGCAAAATAGTAGGAGTTGAGCCCAAAGCTTGTAAAAAGGACTTATACCATAATCCCAGAGGGCCTAGTTGAGTTGACTAGAGCTCACGAAGACGTAGCACAAGAGTTGTGGGTGAACTCTTAATTAAATTGTTGTTTCTGTGTGATTGTTTATTGCTGCATTGTTTACTATTATATGAATTTATATATCAGTTTAAGCACATCAAATTATAGCAAAAAAATAGAATTTAAGGCATATAATCAGTTAAAAACAAAGATCATCATACACCTATATTTTCAAGAATTTATTAATTCCACATTGCTTAATCAAGAAGACTTGGGAATACTTAAGCTTTGGAAGTGGGAGAGGTTCTTGTAAGTTAGACAAGAAGCCTAAGTGACCCATTTTCAGATCACACACCGATTTTAGTCTTCCCAGATTGGAAGAATGGAGTTTCATGTACATGTCGACGTGTCATGTATAGCATTGGGAGTAGTGCTGACACAAGCTAGTGGAGGAGAATTGGATCATCCTAGAGTGTTCACAAGAAGGTTATCCAAGGCTGAGAAGAACTATTCCAACACTAAGTGCTAGGGGTTAACCATTGTATATGTGCTCCATTTTACGTGGACATTTTAAGATGTACACGGATCATTCCACGTTGAAATACCTAGTCAATAAGCCTGTGTTGGGGGGGAGAATATGCAAGTGGTTGTTATTATTCCAGAAGTATGATTTTGAAGTCACTGTGAAGCCTGGATGACTGAGCATGGGACCAGACCATCTGCCACGCATCGAAACAGGGGAAGAGCCCACTAATTTGGCAAGAGGGATTTCTTGATACGCAACTATTTGCATTGTGCGTCGCAGATGGTCATTTTGAAGATATCATACACTTCCTAACGATTGGAACTACCCCGGAAGGATACATCGTCCAACAGAAGAAGGAGTTAGTGGTGTGTGTGACAGAATTTTCTGTCATTGCTGGGCATCTATACAAAATGGGGTTTGATGAAATATTGAGGCGATATGTACTAGAGTTTGAAAGAAAAAGTATCCTTGCGGATGCTCATGGGGTCACCGCGAGAGGTCATTATGCAGGAAGAGCAACTACGCAGAATATTCTATGTGCAGGGTTGTGGTGGCCAACCATCCATCAGAATTCAAAAGCTTACTACAAGGCGCGTGATGTATGTCAAAGGACGGGCAGGCCATTGCGGAGGGATCAGTTGTCTCTGAATCCGCAGATGATGTTACAACCCTTTGATAAATGGGTGATAGATTTTGTGGGACCCATTCAGCCCCAAGGGAAGAAGAAGAGAGCACAGTACATTATCACTGCGACTGAGTATTTGACTCGATGGGTGGAGGCACCGCTTGTGAAGGATTGCACATGTGCCATTGCTGCGAAGTTCCTCTTTGAGTATGTATTGACACGATTTAGGTGTCCAGAGATTTTGATGAGTGATCGCGGTACACACTTTCTGAATGAGTCGATCAGCGCGTTGACATAGGAATTCCAGGTGTATCACTAGAAGAGCATGCCTTATCACCCGCAGGCTAATGGGACAGTGGAAGAATTCAATAAGGTGTTGGAAATTGTACTGACCAAGGTTTACAACACTCAACAAAGTGATTGGGACCTACGCATACCTACATTACTATAGGCCTATCGGATGACATGCAAGAAGTAGATTGGACAGATAGCCTATAGGCTTGTATATGGTGTTGAAGCAGTGATGCTCATGGAATACATTGTGCCTAGTATGTGCATAGTGGCACTCATGGGTATGACGGATTGCAAAGCACTGGAAGAAAGGCTCGCATAGCTAGCTGAGCTTGAGGAAGAGATATTTCTGGCTGGATTTCACCAACAAGTCCAAAAGTAGTGTGAAAAAGCATGGCATGATCAGCACATTAAGCTGCTCACCTTTAAGGTAAATGACTTGGTTTTGTTATATGACAGTAAGTTTGATAAATTTCAAGGGAAGTTTAGAATGCACTGGTTAGGGCCCTATGTCATTAGGGAAATTATTGACGGTGGAGTAGTTCAGTTGGTAAAATTGAATGGAGATCCCTTCCCAGGAAAGGTGAATGGCAGAAGATGGAAGCCATACACTAGTGGTCCGGCCATGTGACTATATGAGGGTAGCACAGTCTTAGCGCTTCAGGTAGCTGAAAGGAGGCGCAGGACTATAAAATACATTGCCCGGGTTGGGGAACTATGCGATTGGAGGATTATGCGAAGCAAGGAAGTGCCATAAGGTTCACGATGATGCGGGAGCTATGCTAACCAGGGAGAAATTGCGCATGTCGACTGGAAAGTGGCTGTTAAAGTCACTATTCATGATTTGACAGTAGAAATGCGGCCAAATGGAGTAGGTGACAAGCATTTAAGACATAATTTATGGGTCAGATCCTTGAAAATATGCCATCAATCCAACATTAATGAAGCGAATGTGGGGGGAATGGTCGGATTTGAATTCACAATACCCTATAAATTACAGGTGGCTACCCAATGAAAAACACTTGGCATTTTGAGAATTGAGTTTTTGAGCTCTCATGCGCACATTAACCAAGAATTATTCGAAGCTATGATAGCGAGTTTGGCGTTTGAGCAATTACCAGAGACGTCACGAACATTATTGAATAGCGTCATGTCAACACCTGCAACAGCTATGGACACTGAAGCAGTGATAGTCGAGGAGGATATGCCGGAAGTGGTTAGGGAGGCAAAAGAAGCTACTCCAGAGGTTGTCGAAGTATTAGCGGAAGTCCCCAACTCACCACAGACACCAAGACGAAAGCTGACCCCAACCAAGGAGAGTGCAAAGGATAAAAAGGGCAAGTATCCTGCAATACCGGTGCGCACATCGCCGAGAAGAAATCCACCGAAGGACAAGCCCACTGCACATGATAAGGGAAAAGCCATCAATTTGGAGCCGAAGGAGGAGGAAATAGAAGACATATTGATGGATGATGAGGACTTGGGGATAGATGTGGAGGAAGTTGAAGCCCGAGGTGTTGACCCTATCACTCAATTTCCTGAGTACGTCCCTCTATGCAAGGGCAAGACTAAGGTGCCAAAAGATATCAATGAGAGAAAGGTCCCCTTGTAAACCCCTCTACTGCAGGATGAGATTGTCTTTGAAGGACCATGCTTGGGATGGGTTCCTCTGTTAAAGCTTGAATACTGGGACCTAGCTGACCATGAGAAGTTCCCGCACTTGGCAACCGAGCAGCTAATGCTCCACATTATTGACACAACCACCGGGATGACCGCATTGGAGTTGTGGAAGTGGCTCAGAGGTTTAGACAAGGCAGGTCTACTCAACTTGCTATGGGTGCCGCACTACAACTACACCCCGATTACAGTCTTGGTCATCAAGCGACTGCTATGCTTGGTGTATGATGGGTGTCTGTGGCTGGAGGAGTCAATACCCATCACCAATAGATTGATCCATAGGATCACATAGTTTCCCTATAGAGGAGAAAATATGGCCATGATATTTGGCGGAAAATGTGGTGAACAGGCCCTCATGGAGGCCACGAAGGAAAAATTTAAGCTTGTGAAGAAGCTGTGGGGCTATGCCATCTCCAGCATCAGTGACCTTGTAGTAAAGGTGGCCACTCATATTTTGGTCAGGAAGGTGATGTGTAAGTGTCACGCCAATGAGGTGCCTGCACTTGTCGTCACGCTAGCAGCCCAGTGCGCCGAAGGAGTCCTATTCAATTGGGTGCACTATCTTTATAGTGAGTTCCTTGTGAACTGCCGTGAGGCATGGGAGCTCAGCAAGACGTTTCCTTACATGTGGCTCTTGCTGTCTATTGTGCTGGTAGCATGGGAGCTGCTAGAGGATAGTTAATTCCCCTTGGTCGTGCTAGACCTACCAGAAGCAGTGAAGTACGGTTTGCTGTGGGTGACCAAGGATGCGTAGAACATCAAAGATAGAAAAATCTTATGGATCTTGATGGATATGAACATCTGCATGGCCATCAATCGTAAACCACGGTTGTCACCAATGGTGTTTGCCAACCTGCAAGGCTACACAGATTTTAAGGAAGATTTTCACCATGTGTCCATCATGAAGTGGAAGGACCCTGCACAGACATGGTATGACTTGCCTTACTTGGCAACAGATGACACCATTGATGTAGTACTTGATTGTTGGTCGATAGAATGGTGCACTACAATAGGCTTGGTGGTGGGAGCGAGCAAATCTACCGCGCAGGGCAAAAAGGAGGAGGCCAAGCTCAAAATGATGCAACTGGCTGAAAAGAGAAAGAAGGAGGCCACTAATAAGGCTCAGGTGAAGTGTGATGCCACTCAATAGATAGAGAAGAAAATATGTGGAACAGAGCAGGGATCTGACAAAGGCATGAGGTTTCCTTCACTTGAGACAGAGGAAGAGATGGATGAGCAAATAGAGCAACACGACGTGGACCCGCCGAAGACATCCACTCACATCAAGCGTCCAAGGGAACAAGAGAAAGGAGGGTCGAGGAAGAAATCCAAGGCCACTAAGATGTCACTAAACCCAATCACCCTCACAGATGGTGACTTACACGAAATTGGAGACATGATGCAAGATGTCACTGCAGAGGCCCTAAAACAGTTTGAGCAGTAAGAGAAAATAATATTCGGGGCCATCTAGATAGGTCAGCAGGAGTTGTAGACCTGCGTGTCACAGGCTGGCATTGTGTCCACCAGCCTTGCTATCGGCACTTCAGAAACTACCGAGATGCTGCGCACGAAGGTCTACAGTGCAATAGTGTTGCATGATGGAGCACTGACCATGGAGAATGAAGTTGACAGCCCATTGTCAGCACCGTCAAGGAAGTAGGTTTGAATGTGGTAGTGCTCCCTGGCAAGGCACTCCACCTATTGTAGGATGGAGTAATCGTGGAGCTAAGGGCCCGTGAACAACGTGCCCTAAGATGGTCAATGAGAAAAGAATTAATAATGAATAGATGGCCCTACAGAGAGACTCTGCCATCACTACCGTGACTGAGGTAATTGACCAGAACAAGCATATAATTCAAGTCGTGGAGGAGGTATGCTAAATGGTCCCAGAGTTGGCCATTCCAGAGGAAGAACTAGTCGAGGTGTGTGTCCGCAGCTGGATACAGGAGTGCGCGACACTCGCACAGAGATGGCTAGGGTTCAGCTGGAGTTGAACCTACAGATCACCAAATTACAGTTGAAGGCCTAGCCTTCAACGCTACTAGAATTAAAGGAGCAATGTGCAACCACTATCACAAAAGCAATAGCGTCAGTCGACAGTGCAGTAGTAGACTACACACAACATTTTGAACAGTTGTTTGAGGTCTTGACAAGCTTGTAGGAGGACCCTAATGTACAGCGGCTAGAAACAGAAGTGTGAGAACATTAACAATGCTATGACGAGGTCAAAGGCACAGTGCGAACCGTTGCACTCATAGAGAGACTGGCAAAGCTATAGGAGGCCAAGCAGTTGAAAGAATAGGTAGATGCATCATAGCACAAGGAGGTAGTGCTAAAGGCACCACTAAAGCCCTGGTTTGATGAGGCTTATGTGGTTATGACCTCTATTGAAGGAAATCTTGTGACTCTACAGGCATCTCAGCAAAAGCTTCAGGTTGACAACTCAAGAGCAGTAACTGAGTAGATGGTTGAAGAAGCGAAGCAGGCAGCCACACAGTGCACTGTCGAGGTTGCAGTCATACTGGCAAAGCTGTCGAGGTTGAGCTGGTAGGTTTTCATGTTAACATCTCCGTGCCCGCCAAGTGACTTGAGGGTGAGTCACGATGTTTTTGTTGGGGGCCTGTTGGGAACGGGATCCCCCAAGGACAGTTTTGGGGCCAAAATCCCATGTTTTGGGTCAAGTTTTGTAATAAAGTTGTAAAGTCTCCGCATTTTGTGGTCGCAAAGCGTGAAGGTGTCATGTGTCATAAAAGGGTTGTCCGCCCTTATTTTGTAAAGTGAAAAGTTGGTTGTAAAGATCCACCCATGGTCCATAGACCAGGGGATTGTATAAAAGGAGCTAAGTAAGTAAGATCTAAGTAGTTAAGAAGTCTTTAGCGAAGAATGGAGTGAAGGGTTTTGATAGTGAAGTCTAAGTGTTTCGGGTCTTAGCATAGGTAGAGGCTCTGTAACTGAGTGCACAGAGGCCTAGGGTAAAAGTCCATAGCTGAGTGCACGCACCCCTGCAACTGTGTGCATAGGGCAAATAGAGTCTGTAATAATATGAAGATATCAATAAAGAGAAGTATTCCACAATTCCTATGTATTTATTTCCTGTTAATACATCTTGTCATATTGTGTATGGATTTCATTTACAATGCTTATGTGATGCGCGAATGTATGTAATTATGTTGGTTAATTGAACACAAGTAAGAATATCTGTTTACATGGTGCTAACTGTGAATGTTTAGTAAGTTAAGAAAAACACTTAAGATAACTTGGGAACTGGTGCAATACGTTGTTATAGTAGCGCGAAAGTACTTGGACTGTAGGCTAGGGCTACACAAAGGTTGATCATACTCTTTCGTGGAGGTACTGAAGGGTAGAGTAAAGGGCTAGACTGACAGAGCCTGAGAGCTTAGCGATCTGCATGAAAGCAGGAATAGGGGGTATAAACCGACATCATGACCATCTCAGGGTTTGGAAACTTGGTTCCAGCATCCCCCATACTGCTTTGGGTGAGACTTCAGTCCGCGCTCTGCGGGCTGATGCCAAAAGAGCCAATAGTGTAGGGATTTGTTTGGCTAACTAACGCTAAACTTGGGTGAGGCCCCTCGCAGCTAACACCCTCAAGGATGTAGCATTGCACTGGTTCATGGGTTTTCGTAGGGATAGCATCACAACTTGGGCTCAGATGCAACAAGCCTTTAACAACAAATATCGGGACTAATGTCAGTCAAAGGATACTAAAGAGGAAATTTTCAAGATGACCATAGGCAATGGTGAATCCCTAGACGATTATGAAGAAAGATTCCAGCTTAGTTACAAAAGGGTCAAGTGCACACTTGACCCTGAGTCACTAAGTTGGTCCTTCTTAGGGGAGTAAGGGAATATATTCTGGATACCCTACACTTGTTAGTAGGAGGATATATCTACCAATTACCCTATGAGCATATCAAGATTGTCTTTAGAAACCATTCTAGGGTAGCTAGGAAAAAGGGTAGGGGTAGTCAACCTATGGTTAGTACATCCTCTTCTAACTCATCCATCAAGGGTGAAATTGCAAACATGCTGGAAGATTTCAAAAGTGAGATGCTGCAAACCCTTTCCTTGCAAATGGACACTATGCACATTAAGAGAAAGCAAGAGGAATAAGAGAGATCCTTAGTCAATTTTTGTCCTAGATACACCACGAGGCATCCTAGGAATGAATGTCCATTGAATTCTATTGAAATTTTCTCAGTCTGTGAAGAAAACCACTCCACAGAAAAGTTCCCTTCTTTACCTGGACTAAACGATGTATATCAAGGAGCTGAAGGGGTCACTAAGAACCTTTGCTACATAAACCAGAGGAGACCTTAGGGGCCTAGACCATACCAGTAGGGCATGTAAGGGTCATCCCATGCATATTACAAGCCTAACCAAACCACAACCATACCTTCTTGGGGACCTCCCGCTCATCCTTCCTAGTCTACACCCCCTCCTTGGTCCTTTGCATCTCAGTATCACCCCTAGCTAGCCAGCCAGTCATTTCAACCATATGCTCTGCCACAACCTCAGTGGAATGCACTGCCCCAGGGGTGGAGGCCCCAATACAACAATGCTCTAGCCTTATTGCCTCCACCACTTGCCCGACCACAACTGCTACACTCTGCTCCACCCAAGAAACCCTAGATTCCTACCCAGCTGATCCAAAATGGATCTTGGATAAACTTCCAAGTCTAAAGTGTTCCTCACAGAGGAAAATGAAAGTTCAAGGACTGCTCCTAGAAATAGTCCCATTGCGTAGATATTTTCATTTTGAATCTACGGCAATTTGAATGGGCTAAAATGGACTTCGGATGAAGAAGTTATCGCAGAAAGAAGATTTCCTTTGTCCTTTGAAAAAGGAGGCATTTCTTCTAAAAATGGAATTAAGGCCTTCTTAAAGAAAACCATATCAGAAAGGGTTAAAACGACAGACTTAGACCCAAGCCCGGATGGACCTCCGATCAGTGATCTCCAATATATCGGATCAGAGGTAGGCCTACATGTGACGTCGGGACCCAGGCAGAGCCAATCGCGATGAGCGAACGCGATTGCAATCGACCGATCGGTGGATTGGAAATTGACATAACCAAAGGGAAGACCCTTGAGCCGTTGTGACAATGATATTGCAACATGCGATAAAGCATGGGCTAATGTGCGATTGTGCGTGGACCGTTGGATCAGGTGCACAAATCAACAGTCAAGATTCGATCGGGGTGATTGAAGATCGGGAGATCGGCGAATCCCCGATACAAAGGCCAATGCACCATGTGACATGCGATAATGATATGCCGATAAGGGTCAGACCTGATGGGTTTATAAACCCGATTCCATAAGTTTTGAAATTCGAGAATGTAAGATTTCTTTGTATTTCCTATGTATTGGGTTTCTTTACCATTTCGCTATGTGATTGCGATAAACGATATTTGGATGGACCCGATAGGTTTTTAGGGGTGATTCAATGTTATTTGAAGTCTGGATTCTACGCCCGATAGTGTATTTCCGGTATATTTCTGTGTATTGGAATTTTGTTCTGTTTTTGGGTTTTTGCCTGAAGAAAGGCCTCGATTCCTTGTAACTGTCCCTGATCATTGTGCCACATGGCAAGCGGGCGTTTCACAACAATGATGCATTTGTAATGCACAGAGCCATAGAGCTAGATGGCCAAGCGCAGAGCCACAGAGCCACAGAGCCATAGGGTCAGATGGAAAGCCACAGGGAGTAGGGAAAACGCAGAGGTAGAAGAATGATTCCTCATGATCGAAGGACAGAGGAATGGATGTGGAAGCTGTAGAGATGGAAGGCTACCTCACAAAAGCTAGAGAGCATGATTAAGAGGGCAACAAAGAGTTTTGGAGTCACTTGGAGGTCAAGTCAAACAGAGAGCTCAATTGATAGCAGGGAGTCGTTGCTGAAGGTTGTTGAGAGTCGTTGGGAGGTCAAGCAAACTACAGAGGCACGCAGAGGCCAAGAGAAGCTTAGAGAGAGCCAGAGAGCCAAAGCCAGAGAGCCTGAGCTAGAGCCAGAGCTGAAGAGCCAGAGTGAGAGCCAGAGCCAAGAACAACAAAGAGGTCAAATGATCTAGCTGTTGTTAGTGTCCAAAGTGTGTTGAAGATAGAAGAAGGCATTCCAGAGACAACGAAAGAATTTTAAGGGAGTTGGTGCAAGCTAGAGCAAGATTGCTCAGAGCGCTGATTGAAGGAATCTAGTCCAGAGAAGCCTAGATCTATCTGCAGAAGTATGGACAACCAGTGGGATAAGATGGTGTTCTAATCCCATTGTTTTTGTGTAATCCAATGGAGTTGAGCATGGAGCTTGTAAAAGAATTTATGTCATAATACTAGAGAGCTGAGTCGAGTTGACTAGAGGTCAAGGAGACGTAGCCCAAGAGTTTTGGGTGAACTCCATATTATATTGATGTTATGTGTGTTTGTTTCTTTGCTGCATTATTTACTGTCACATGTATTTAAATATCAGCATAAGTAACAAAACTTAAAGAACTTAACAGTTAAAAACAAACATAAGCATACACATATTTTCAAGCATTATTAATTCCACAATTGGTTAATCATAAGATCTTGGGAATATTTAAGATTTGGAAGTGGGAGAGGTTCTTGTAAGCTGACAAGAAGCCTTTAGTGCCTCATTTTCAGATCAGGTGGTATCGAAGCTTGAGATTGATTAATCCCACCTTCAGGAAGGTGATCTCAAAGCTGGTTATACCAGAGCAAGTGGTATCAGATCAGAATTCTTGATTGATAGAGCAAAGGATTGCTTGTTTGAAAGGTGTTTGGGTAGTCAAGGATTGATTGTCTAATTGACTGTATGCTTGTTTGCAGATTGACTATTGTTTGAGTTTGCAGAGGTGAAGGGAAAGCTATTGTTTGCTGAGTCCAGGAGAGGATAAGAAGAAAGAAGGGTTGAATGCATTCTTCTCATCCCAAAGGACCTCAAAGCAATCCTTGAAGCACAAGAGGTTTGTTGCAAAAGGTTGCTTGAATAAGATCTTTGTTAATATTGTTTGAAGTTCTTTTGTTTATTGGCGCAATGACAACTTCTACAAGTGAGTCCTCAAAATCTTCTTTCTTCACACGATTCTTTGATGAAGACATGAAGTAAGACTTGTTCATCATGATGGGCAAGGTGAGAGAAATGTACGAGGATGGAAGGAAGAGCAGCATACTTAGAGAGTAGTTGAATTTCGTGGAGGAAGAGAAGCAGTTTATTTCTGACAAATTGCAGGAAATGGAGAGGCAACTTCATATTACAAATATGAACCTGGAAAGGATGCATGAGTTGGAGACACAGCTGTTTGTTGCCAAAGAATCCTTAGTCAAGTATCAGCTTGAAGAAGAGGTAAACAATTCCTGTTCGTCTTCAAATTCTTCTAAGAATGCTTATATTGGTTCTTTTGAAAAACATACCAGAGGCATAGGTTCCAAGTTAATGTCCAAGATGGGCTATGAAGGAAAAGGCTTGGGCAAACATGCACAAGGTATTGTTGAGCCAAGAATAGTTGAGGAAAGGCCTAAGTATTTAGGTCTTGTCTCTAGATAGTCTTATGGAGAAAGTTCCAAAGCTAACATGAAGGCCATTGAAACAGTTCCAAGAAGGAGTTTCATTTCAGGTCCTCTACCTCAAGAGTGTAAAGGTTGCATTCAGGAGGAATTCAATAGCTTGAAACATCATTTTCAGGATAAAGGTGTTCAGAAGCATACACTTGAACCAGAGAGTTGTGGAAACTTTGAAAGCCTTGAAGAGATTGATGGTGTTCCAAAGGGAGCCACTTCTTCATTTGATTCAACTCCTCATGAAGGAAATAAAGGTGAAAGAGAAAGGTATAAATCTAGTTCTAATGATATTCCTTTTGATTATGTTCAGCATGGTAAATTTCCATATAAGTTTGGGAAAAGAATTGCATGTTCCTTTTGTGGTTTGGATAACCATCATGTTTCTAGATGTTGGAAGAGGATAGCCACATGCAGGAAACTTTTGAAGGAAAAGAATCAAGAAGCTAAAGGTCCATTGGACAAGGCAAATCATGTTGTCAAGTGGATGCACATGTGTTGCACTTACAACCATAAGCAAGTACACCTTGCTGAAAAGTGTTGGAATTTGAATCCAACAATGCTTCCACGAAACTTGAAGAAGGTGGAAAGAGTAGATGGCAAAAATGGAAAGGAAGATTCCATGATTGATGTGTTTCAGGATGATTCACATGTTGATACTGATGTGCAGAAAAAGGGAAGACCTTTGAAATGTATTGGTAAGAAATGGCTAGAGTTCTTATCCAATTAAGATTTCATGTATTTTTTCATCTATTTGCATTTCTTTGTTAATGGAATGCAAGTTGTAGGGTTTTACCAAGAAGGTGAATGGAAAAAGTTGAGTAGGAGACTCACTTTGTTGCTGCAACATTATGTTCATTTCAGCTTCGAAAGTACAATGTGCTTAAGTGGAAGTTGAAGGATGAAATGCATGCATAGGCATGATGTGCATGAACATAGGGATGTTGATAATTTACTTGTATTTGAACATGTACGTGTAATTAACTTGAAGGGTTGATTGCTTTGTTTTAAACATGCATGTAATATTGACTTGAGAAAAGTTGATGTGGTCTCCAAGATGGAGATAATGATGAAGTGTTTCATCTTTGAAAAAGATTCCTAGAGTTATTTTTCTACATGCTTGAATTGAAGGGTCAATTGTTTTAAAGGCATGTTTTGTGGGCTTGTTATCTAGTCCATTATTTGTATGAAAATGTAAGGCATGGAGTTGTTCACAAGATGTGAAAATCTGTTTCTTTTGTTGAAGCAGGAGTTAGGCCATCTAGTTGTTTTCTGTATTTTTGGTGTTGTTAACAGTTGTTGTTGACAACTTGTCAAACAGGTACAAATGAAAATTTTGTGAAGAAGATGTAGCTTCACATTTGTTTGAGCCACCTTGGATCAATGATCAAGGAAAAGAAGTTCAAACCACCTTTTGTAACCTTCTCAGCAGGAGTTCTGCATGAAGTCAAGGAGGAAAACAGTTCTTCCCAAGAGGACCAACACATCTAGGAAGGAGAGTGGTCAAAGGCTTTGGTTCAGAGGCACTATGTAGAGGCAAGTGTATGGAGGCTGAAAGAGGAGGGTGAGGTACTCCCATTTACTGTTCAGATTAGTATGTCAGTCTTTTGGAGACCACAAATTCTTTTAGTGCGAAGGTGTGATCCAAAATGGATCTTGGATAGACTTCTAAGTCTAAAGTGTTCCTCACAGAGGAAAATGAAAGTTCAAGGACTGCTCCTAGAAATAGTCCTATTATGTAGATCTTTTCATTCTAAATCTACTGCAATTTGAGTGGGCTAAAATGGACTTCGGATGAAGAAGTTATCGTAGAAAGAAGATTTCCTTTTTCCTCTGAAAAAGGAGGCACTTCTTCTAGAAATAGACTTAAGGCCTTCTTAAAGAAAATCACATTGGAAAGGGTTAAAAGGATGTACTTAGACCTAAGGCCGGATAGACCCCTAATCAGTGATCTCCTATATATCAGATTGGAGGTAGGCCTACATGCGACATCGGGACCCATGCAGAGCCGATTGCAATGAGTGATTGTGATTACGATCGGCCAATCGGCGGATCAGCGATTAGCATAACCAAAGGGAAGACCCTCAGGTTACTGCAATAGCGATATTGCGACATGTGATAAAGCGATGGGTCGATGTGCGATTTCATGTGGACTGTTGGATCGGGTGCACAGATTAACGGTCAGGATTCGATCGGGGTGATCGGAGATCGGGAGATCGGCAGATCCCTGATACAAAGGCTAATGCACCATGCGACATGCGATAGTGATATGCTGATAAGGGCTGGACCCGATGGGTTTATAGATCCGATTTCATAAGCTTTGAAATCTGAGAATGTGGGATTTCTTTGTATTTCATGTGTAATGGGTTTCTTGACCACTTCACTATAATATTGCGATAAGTGATATTTGGATGGACCCAATAGGTTTTTAGGGGCGATTCAATATTATTTGAAGTCCGGATTCTGTGCCTGATAGTGAATTTCCGGTATATTTCTGTGTATTGGAATTTTGTTCCATTCTTGGGTTTTTCACTGAAGAAAGGCCTCTATTCCTTGTAATTGTCCCTGATCATTGTGCCACACGGCAAGTGGGCATTTCATAACAATGATGTGTTTGTAACGCACAGAGCCATAGAGCTAGATGGCCAAGAACAGAGCCACATATCCATAGAGCTACAGGGTTAGACGCAGAGCCACAGGGAGTGGGTAAACACAGAGGCAGAAGAATGATTCCTCATGATCGAAGGACAGAGGAATGGCTGTGGAAGCCGCAAGAGATGGAACGTTGCCTCACAAAAGCCAGAGAGCACGATTGAGAGGGAAACAGAGAGTTTTGGAGTCACTTGGAGGTCGAGTGAACCAGAGAGATCAATTGACAGCAGCAAGTTGTTGCTGAACGTCGCTGGAAGGTTGCTGAGAGTTGCTTGGAGGTCAAGTGAACTACAGAGGCATGCAAAGGCTGAGAGAACATCAGAGAGAGCCAGAGAGCCAGAGTTGAAGAGCTAAAGCCAGATCTAGAGCCGAAGAGCCAGAGCGAGAGCGAGAGCCAAGAACAAAAAAGAGGTCAAATGATCCAGTTGTTGCTGGTGTCCAAAGTGTGCTGAAGATAGAAGAAGGAATTCCAGAGACAGTGAAAGAATTCTGAGGGAGTTGGTGCAAGCTAGAGCAAGATCGCTCAAAGTGTTGATTGAAGGAATCTAGTGTAGAGAAGCCTAGATTTGTCTGCAAAAGTATGGACAACCAGTGGGATAAGATGGTGTTCTAAGCCCATTGTTTCTGTGTAATCCAATGGACTTGAGCATGGAACTTGTAAAAGAACTTATGCCATAATCCCAGAGAGCCTAGTCGAGTTGACTATAGCTCAAGGAGACATAGCCCAAGAGTTTTGGTTGAAATCCATACTATATTGCTGTTATGTATGTGTGTTTCTTTGCTGCATTATTTACTGTCACATGTATTTAAATATCAGCATAAGCAACATAACTTAAAGCACTTAACAATTAAAAACAAACATAAGCATACACCCATTTTCAAGCATTATTAATTCCGTAATTGGTTAATCATAAGATCTTGGGAATATTTAATATTTGGAAGTGGGAGATGTTCTTGTAAGCTGACAAGAAGCCTTTAGTTCTCCATTTTTAGATCAGCAGCCAAATTTGAACCCAAACAACAGATAGGCTCAAAAAGAATACAATGGAGAGACATCATATCTAGCTTATGTTGTGGAAATCCAGGAGATTAACCTGAGATCTGGGAGAGTTCTCCCGGATAACCAACCTCCACCTCCACCTAGGGAGGTTGAGGAAGGAAGAGAGGAATGCATTCTTAAAGTGAATCGACCCTTTTCTGAGAGATTAACCCAATCACTCCAGCCTACCCCAGAAGAGACAGAACTTCTAGGAGAATTGAAAAATCTATGTGTAATGATTCCACTTCTCCAAGCAATAAAAGATGTTCCTATTTACAATAAGTTTATTAAGGATAAGTGATTCAAGCATCCAGGGAAGCGAAGAAGGGATGCCCCTACCATTAATGTCATTGGGCAGTTGTCCGACTTAATATTGGGGTAGGTAATTTGTCCAAAATATTTGGACCCTAGAAGCCCTGTAGTAGATGTGCACATCAATGTCACCATTGTCCCACAAAATTTGATCGATCTTGGGGCTTCCATTAATCTGATGACCAAGGACACCATGCTCAACCTCAACCTCCAAGGTTCATTGAGGAATACCACAATAGTTCTACAACTTGCAGACTTCTCCACAATAACCCTTGAGGGGATTGTGGAGGATGTGACGGTCTCCATTGACTCTTGGGAGTACCCTATAGATTTCCTAGTTCTCCAGCCTAAGGCTAAGCTTACTGGTTACCCTCTCATCCTTGGGAGACCATGTTTGGCCACTGTCGATGCTTACATTAGCTGCAGAGCTGGGAATACGACCATAAAGAATGGGCATATGTCCAAGTATTTAGTCCTATACCCTCTTCTCAGCCATCTCTAGAGCATTATTTACCTTTATGGTTGGAGGAGGAGGAAGAAGATGAAGTTTATTCTGCCCAACTTTATACTTTACAAACAACCATGGGAGGAGGACAACAGGATGAGGATGATTTGATTGAACACCTACTCCAAAGTCCAACTCCCAACACATTTCCCTTAGAAGATGTAGTAAAGGAAACCCAGAACAACCATCCAATCGACCTATGCTTAGCCGATTTCAACCCCCTTTGTGTCAAAACCATAGAATTCGGCCCTGAGAGAACCTTGAAAATCAACCCATCTCTTTCTGCTCTCCAAGAAGAGAAGTTATGCAACATGCTAAAGGAAAACTTAGAAGCCTTCGCTTGGAGTTACAAAGAAATGAAGGGAGTACACCCCTCAGTGTGTACTCACCACATATACATCAAAGCAGGTTGCAAGCCAATCCAGCAACCCCAAAGGAGGATGAATCCAACTCTTAAAGATATAGTCAAAGAAGAACTATAAAAACTGCTAGATGCAAGATTCATTTACCTTATCTCTGACAGTGAGTGGGTCTCTCCTTTGGTGTTAGTTCCAAAGAAAAATGGTAAGTTGAGAATTTGTGTCGATTACAGGGAGTTGAACAAAGCCAAAAAGAAGGACCATTCCCCTCTACCCTTCATTGACCAAGTGCTAGATGGCCTGGCAGGGAAATTTTTTTTCTCTTTCCTAGATGGATTCAGTGGGTACAACCAATCCAGATCAGCCCGAAAAACTAGGATAAAACCACCTTCACTTGTCCTTAGGGTACTTTTGCCTATAGGGTCCTTCCTTTTGGCCTATGCAATGCTCCAGCCACTTTCTAAAGGGCAGTCCTGAGTATTTTCTCCGAGTTAGTCCATGATGCGGTGGAAATTTATATGGATGATTTTACACCTTATGGCTGTGATTTTCAAGAGGCTCTGTCCAACCTAGGCAAAGTACTTCACAAATTCATTGAAATGAACCTGTCTCTTAGTCTCAAAAAGTGTGAATTCTTAATGACAGCAGGGACCATGCTAGGTCATTCAATATCTCAGCAAGGACTATAGGTGGACCCAAACAAAATAGCTATCATCCAAAGGGTCCCACCTCCTCAAAAGAAGAGAGATGTTAGAAGTTTCCTAGGGTTAGATGGATACTATCAAAGGTTCATAAAGGACTTCAGAAAGTTGGCCTCTCCTTTATTTGGTTTGTTGGCCAAGGACTCTGAGTTTATATGGTCAAAAAGTTGTCAAGAGGCCTTAAACACCCTAAAGGACAAGTTAACTACTACACCAATTCTCCGAGGCCCAAATTGGGTCCTCCCCTTTCATATTCATGATGATGCCTCACCCAAATCCATAGGAGCAGCCCTAGGTTAGATAGACGAAAATTTTCCTTATGCTATCTACTTTATCAGTAAGAATTTGTCAAAGGATGAACTAAATTACACAGTGAATGAAAAGGAACTCCTGGATGTTGTGCATCCATTGAAAAAATTTAAGCATTATATTATAGGCTATCAAACATTTGTGCATACTCACCATACTGCAATCAAATATTTAATGAATAAACCATATGTGAATGCTTGGATTATAAGATGGTTACTTTTATTACATCAATTTGATCTAACTATTGTTGATAAGCCTGGTAAGGAAAATGTTGTTGCAGACTTTTTGTCCAGATTGAATTTGCCTACAGGCGAAGAAGGAATGGTTGATGACCAATTACCAGACAAGAAATTATTTTCTATTTTAGTTCTCTCTCCATGGTTTGCTGACATACAAAACTATTTGGTATCGACACAACTCCCATCGAACTCATCCTCCAAAGAAAAGAGCAAGATAGTAAGGAAGAGCACCCCCTTCACTTGGATTGGGGCAATGTCTTTAAACTTAGCCCAGATCAAATCTTGAGAAGGTGTGTCAGGGAGGAGGAAGTATTTGACATGCTTCGGACCTGTCATGATGGGCCTTGTGGAGGTCACTTTTCAGCAAAGAGGACAACATTCAAAGTGTTACAAGTAGGCTAGTATTGGCCCACTCTTCATCAAGATGTGAAAAGATATACTAGTGAGTGTGATCGGCGCCAAAGGATGGGAAGGTCTACTCTAAGAGATGAAATGCCTTTGTAGCCTCAAGTGACTTTCGAGCCATTTGACAATTAGGGCATGGACTTCATTGGGCCTATTGACCCTCCTTCCAAGAAAAAATAATACATCATTGTATGCACTGACTATTTGACTAAGTGGGATGAAACCAAGGAAATTAAGGTAGCAACAAAGGAGAATGTGGTTGAGTTCCTAAGGGAGAATGTATTCTACAAATTTGGGTATCCTAGAGAGTTGGTCACAGATCAAGGTAGCCAGTTTACCTCCAACATGATTGAAAACTTGCTCAGCTAGCACAAGATCAAGCATAGAACCTCCACTCCCTATCATCCACAAGCCAATGGGCAATTGGAGGTGACCAACAGAGCGTTGGAGGGCATCTTGACCAAAGTGGTAAGCAGCAGTAGGAAGGATTGGGCATATATACTAGTTGAGGCCACCTGGGCCTATAACACCACCTGGAATACCACCACTGGATTCACACCCTATGAGCTGGTATATGGGAAAATGGCCTTATTGTCCATTGAATTTGAGTATAACACATTAAGGATGGTAGCCCAACTAGATCTAGATCTCGATAGTGCACAAAAAGAGAGATTTCTCCAGTTGAATGGTTTAGATGAGTTTAGAATGTAGGCCCTCATACATACAGAGGTGATTCAACCATAGAAGAAGATCTGGCATGATAAGAACATCAAGGAAAATCAATTCCAAGAAGGTGATTGGGCTTTGTTATATGATTCTAGGTATAAAGACTTCAAGGGCAAGTTAAGGACAAGATGGCTAGGACCTTATGTTGTAGAAAGATGCCATGATAATGGTTCAATGTAGGTCAGAACCATAGATGAAGAGGCCATTCCTTTACTTGTTAATGGACACCGATTCAAAATATACAAGAGACCTTTGTCAAGATAAGAGTTCATTGATGATATCAATAAAAGAGTGATGATAGTGGAGAAAGTTTTAGCTCTTCCCTCATCAAATCACTGAGAGAAAAAAAAATAAGGGCTCAGGTGAAAACCTCCATGAGGTGCCTGAGTCCCACTATCGGGTTGAAAACCTCTTGGGGCAGCCCAATAGTATCAATATAAAAAAAAAAGAGAAAAAATGAGAATAAAAAGCTCCCTGGGTGAAAACCTCCCTTGAGACACCCAGGGAAAACAACTAGGATGAAAACCTCTCAGAGGTAGCCTAGTTGTTTTCAAAAAAAAAAAAGGAAAAAGAGAGAAAAAAGAAAAGAGAAAAATCATGAAAATTTCTATTTTTGCAGGTTAGTAAGAAGGACGATCAAAGAGAAAAGGAGGATCACCAAGAGACCTATTCCGCTCACATTTTATTTTTCCACTCATTTTCATTCATCACTCTACCATTTCTCTCATTTTTTTTCCACTACTTTCCTTCAGTTTACAAGGGGATTGTGTTTTTTGCAGGATCCCGTGTAAACCTACCCGATCCCCTGAAAATCTATAGGATGGCCATGTAGGAATCACAGTGACCTAGAAATCCTACAGTAAGTAACCCTAAAGAAAAAAATGACCTACTATGTCAGTGAAATAGCACCCCCTTCATCATCATTCCATCACCATACCTTACTCACCACTGCATTCACCCTTAAAAACAAAATCAGTTTCAATTTTTTTTTTTATAGTATTTGAAAAGAAGGGAAATAGGGAGCAATAGAGAGCATCACCCGAGTATTCCTCATTCTCCACACTCCTAGTCTCTCTCCCCATCCATGTCACCATCCTCACAACCCTAGAAAAGTTTATGATTAAGAGTTCTAAGGGAGAAGCAACTATAAGATTTCCTATAAGAAATCATGTAGCAGCCTATCCCACAAAATACAAATCATAATAGCAGCAAGCCTCCATCATGTTGATCCAAGGGTAGAGGGAGCACCAAAGCAGTAGCAGCACCACCATATTCAACAATAGGCACCTGCAAAAACAAAGGGATCATCAGAAAATAACAAGAAGGGAAGAAGAATAGCATGCAGCCAATACACACGGCAAGCACCTCCGGTCTTCAACAAATGCAACAAGGTATTGGCACATAGATAAGTATTCCGCTCACTCTCTCATATGCATCAATTAGTAAAAAAAATTTAAAGGTTACGAGTGTAGAGTCTCTACTTTACACCTTATCATCCATCATTACCTACTGTTTTCATCACTTTCCTCTCTCTTTTGCCTCATTTTCCACCCAGATCATTACATTAGTTGTCATTAAACATGATCAAGTGAGCTTTGCTAATGGGTGATTGTTTTGTTTAGTTTTTGACATACTTACAGGCATTCCACAGCCATCTGCTGATTCCGCAGCCATCTGCTGATTCCGCAGCCATCTGATGATCCCGCAGCTGTTTTGTTGATCTCAAGGTTCCACGTGCTATTTTGCAGAACGAGCCACATGGGCATGTTGGAATATATGTGCTCGAGGTTCCTGTGCCATCAGTTCAGCCAGCCACGTCACCTGTACCTCCGGTCAAAGGGGGTCAAGTTTCGGTCAAATAAAGGCAGCTTAACGTTGATGCGTAAGCTGTTAGGTTACGTCGGTGGAAAAGGTGACTTGTCCGTGTTTTGCAAGCCGTGGGGAACATGATCCAACGTTGGATTCATTGCCCATAACAACCAGGACCTCCAGCTTGACCATGAGGCATATGACGTGTTGAATACACTTAATTACGCATGACATTCTGTTGATTTTCTGTTTTATGCTTTACGCATTAGGCTATCTTGCAGATGCCTGTAAATACTTGCGTCTGCGTATGCTTATGTTAACTTTTTAGATGCTGTAGTGTACGTACTTGTGAGAATTTTGGCACGTTTTCAAACTCTGTTTTTATAAGAGCTGTTCCAGCACTTTTTGACTATGTATCTCTGCATATAAAGTAATGGAAACGTTGTTTTGAAGTCTTAAGAGCATCTGAGTTTTCTGTGGATAATATGAATGGAGGGCCCCTGTTCGTATTAGCCTTGTAAAGTATTTTCATGTGTATATTTCTGCAATTTCTTTATTTCATCTACAGCATTTCCTTTTCTTGAGTTATGTACAACTTGACTTCTTTTCATTGCTGCAGCCTTTATTTTCACTGATCAGATTTACTTCTTTGCAGGTTTTCACCCGGGATTGAGTGTGTTGTGTTTGCTTTAATACCTAATGGTAGTTGCAGTTGTCTTGTTCATAATGCTGCCCTTTTTACTCTATTTTCTAAACTAGTTTTTAGCTTAGTTTTACAAGTTGGATGCTAACTAATTTATGTTCTCTTTATCATGATTGGTTTATCTTTCAGAGAACAGAACACTAATTAATTGCAGCTTGTTTTTAAGTAGTCTTGGCTTGTGGCACTAATACTTTTTCCACTTGTTACACATAATCACACATGTAGGAAGTAGTATGATGGAAAAGGCTTAGTAGTGCTATAATTTGTCACTTAGAGTTTTTATCAATTCTTGGATTTGTCTTCAGCTACCTCCTAATCGTGTTTTACGCAGTACTATGTGGTAGAAGCAGGGAGTTAGGAGGAGATAATCATCATCATCAATCCTTGAAGTGATTTTCTTGTTTCTTTTATTTGCAACAATATGGATAGAGACTAATGCCATTGGAACATGGTCATTTACTTTCAAGTCATTTCAATTTATTCATTTCTTTCAAGTTCTTTTCCTTTACAAATTCAGCAAGTAATTAGAATCACCAATCACACACACTTTCACTCATATAGAACTCACTTTTCACACACTTACACTCATCTGTCTATAATCATCACTCCATCTTAGGAAGATAAGTTAACCATAAACAACACCCCCAAACGACAAAAGCTCTAAGAAAGTTTCTTAAGTACATATAGTACACCTTCACTTCATCAGCTTACGAGCCCCGGGTTGACAATTAATGACATCAATTTAGGAACACTAAATTGACTAAACATTTTGGCGCCGTTGCCGGGGAAGTGAAATTAAGTAGCCATACTTAGAGGAAAAAAAATATAAAAATTTCGAGGAAGGAAGTTAATAACCTATCCAAGTATGCTCTCCTCTTGCACTTTAAAGTGATCTGGAGGATCAGAAAGGAGAAAGTTATTGATTTAGTAGTCTCTTGAGTATGCTCTCTTCTTGCACCTAGAGTGAACTGGAAGATCAGAAAAAGAACTATTAACTTGACTTGAAGAAAAAATAAAAAATGACATGCATAGAGCTAGAGATTATAGAGGACGGTTTTTAGCTAGAGCTCGAAGTTCAATTTTTACAAGTCCATCTGCTTCAAGGGATAGACAAGAGACACCCCCCTTATCTCCAACTGAAACTCCTAGTCCTAGAATTCTTGGAATTCAAGAGCCAAGAGTTGACTCTCCTACACCTTCTATTGAGTTTGAACCAGGAAGAGACTCTTCTCTTTCTCCTACAGGAAGACCAATTGTAATTGAGGAATTGGAATCATCTGAAGAAGAAGGAGAAATCTCTTCTCATTCACCTTTTGTAGAGGAACCAGAAGATTTTGAAATCCCTAGGAGAATCATCATGGTAGAGGAAGAAGGAGGAGGTAGAGGTAGAGGTAGAGGAGGAGGAGGAAATAACAATAACAATAATGGAGGTAGAGGTCCCATTGGAGGAGGAAATAGAAATGGGGATAATTCATTTGGGTTTCCCATTGTTAATGAGGATTCCCGAGCCACTATGAAAAATATATCACCATCTGTCCTCCCTAACTTCCATGGGTTAAGGACTGAGGACCCTGAAACATTCTTATTTGAGTTTGAAGTGGTGTGTCGAACTTATGACTACCTGGATGACTCTCAGAAACTCAAGTTGTTCCCTTCAACATTGAAGGATCAAGCCTTGAAATGGTTCATGGGGTTACTCACTCAATCCATTAGGACTTGGGATGAGATGAAACAGACATTTTTGGATAGGTATTTAGACTATTGCATGCCTACTAATCACAAGGACGAGGTTTTTAAAATGGTACAAAAAGAAGATGAGAGTCTAGAAGATTTACTTGAAAGATTTCAATATAACTTGAAAAGAGCAAAAATGAATACCTTGGATGAAGAGACCTTAAAAGCCCTCTTATTAAAAGCCATCAGGGATGAATGGATAGACATCTTAAACATGATGGGGAAAGGGGATATTTCTCAACTTTCTCTCAATGACATAGCAGAACTTTGTATCCATCTCTCAAGGGGCAAATCAAAAACTCAAAAAGGGCCTAGAGATCCTTCTCTCCTTAGGGCGAATAAATCTGCAACAGGATTAGTGAGTAGGGCTGAAATCGGCAATATGCTTGATGAATTTAAAACTGACATCTTAGGGAGTCTTAGTGAACAACTTGATACCCTTAAGATTCACAATAAACAAAAAGCAGAAGCCGAGGCTTTGGCTATCTTTTGCCCAAAATGTAGAAAGAAACATGCTTTAAGGGAATGTCCCTTAGATGCACACGTTGTAGAAACATGTGTAATTTGCTCAGAAACTCATGAGACCAAGGATTGTCCCTCAATTCCTGGCCTCAAAGCAGTCTTTCAAGAGGATCCAGATACACTTGAATCTCTCTGTTTTATTGCAAGGAGACCTTGGCAAGGACAACAGAATCAAGGGTTTAACAACTCTATGAATTCTCAATCCCAACCAAATTGGAATCCTTGGCAACAACCTTGGCCTCAACCTCAAAATGCTTTCCAAGCATGGATGCAAAGCATGCAAAATCCTTATGCGAGACTTGCTCAATTCTATCAATATCCTCCATCATTTCAGAATCAGCAAGCTCCACAACTTCCAAACCAAGGTCAACAACTATCATTGCCATACCCTCAACAACAACAACCTCCTCCACAAAATCAAAATTCTCAATTAGCACTTCAATCCCAGCAGAAATCTAATCAACTTCCCTCTCAGCCATTACCAAATCCAAATAATAGGAACCCTCAAAATGCTTACATGATGGAAGGTCAACCATTCCCTACCTATATGGTTGTTCCTCTTAATGAAGTACAACTTAGATCAGGTAGAATCCTAGATCGACCTTCCACAAGTGTTCAACAACCAAGCATTTCTGAGGAGGAATCTCTCAAAGTCAATAAAGGTTCTGAAGTATCACTTCAAAACCAAAATATCCAAAAAGAAAAAGAAAAAGAATCAATCTCTACAACTCCCCTAGTTGAGCAACCTACACCTACAGCTACACCTCCCTTTCCTGAAAGATTGCAAATTGATAAAGGGGTGGAAAAGAAGATATGGGTGCCTGACTATAACTTCCTAGATGAATTGAAAAATGTATGTATCAAGATCCCCTTGTTACAAGCCATTAAGGAAATTCCCATTCTAGCGAAGACAATAAAGGAGTTGAGTTTGAAGAAAACAGTAAAAAGAACCAGAGATACTAAAAGGATACATCTAGTTGGAAAAATTGCAGACATAATGATGGGTAAGATTACCATGCAAAAGTATGTAGATCCTGGTAGTCCTATTGTCAAAACTCATATTAATGGGGTTGAAATCCCAAATACTTTGATTGACTTAGGGGCCGCGATCAACATCATGAGTAGACAGACCATGGATCAGTTAAAGCTTCCTAATCTTCTCTTTACACCTACTTTGCTGCAGCTTGCAGATAGATCAATCATTAAACCTGATGGTGTATTGGAAGATATTCCAGTCTCTCTAGATTCTTGGGAATATCCAGTTGATTTTATGATTTTAACTCCCAAGAGCAATCTAGGAGGACATCCTCTTATTTTAGGAAGACCTTGGCTGGCCACAGCTGATGCTTTCATAAGCTGTAGGTCTGGAGACATGTATATATCAGATGGTAATTCCACCAAGAAGTTCAACTTGTATCCCCCAGCAAAAGCTATAACAGAAATAGGAGAAGATGAATGGGTAGAGGATGAAGATACTATACAACCAGTTCTAACCATCTCTGAGATCAGTGAGGATAGTCAAATTCTAAATACATTAGAAAATTTTGAAGTATCTTTAGAATATGACTCTGAACATTTTCAGATAGATGCAGACATTGAATATCTCTCCTCTAGACAAATGTCTCTCTTCTCAATGGAAGAGTTTGGTAGTTCTACAGCTGAAATCCTCCCCGGAAAAACATTGAACATTAACAAAAACTTGGGAAGACCACAACAAGAAGAATTAACTAAACTGTTGCAAAAACATTCCACTGCCTTTGCATGGGAATACACTGACATGAAAGGAATCGATCCTAAGACTTGTATTCATCACATCTACATTGAAGAGAATAGCAGACCTATTAGGCAACCACAAAGAAGGATGAATCCAAACCTTAGGGAAATTGTGAAAGAAGAACTGCAGAAATTGCTCAAGGTAAACTTCATTTACCCCATCTCAGATAGCCAATGGGTTTCTCCCTTGGTTATAGTGCCCAAAAAGAATGGTAAATGGAGAGTTTGCATTGATTATCGAGAATTGAACAAGGCAACCTTAAAGGATCATTTTCCTTTACCTTTTATTGATCAGGTACTAGACACTTTAGCAGGTAAAAAGTATTTCTCATTCTTGGATGGTTTTAGTGGGTACAATCAAATTCAGGTAGCACCTGAAGATCAAGACAAAACCACATTTACTTGTCCTTGGGGAACTTTTGCCTACCGAGTACTCCCTTTTGGATTGTGCAATGCACCTGCTACATTTCAAAGGGCTGTATTAGGAATTTTTTCAGATCTGATTCATGATTGTGTAGAGGTATACATGGACGATTTCACAGTTTATGGTAATACATTTGAAGAAACTTTGGAAAATTTGGAAAAAGTACTGGTAAGATGTAAGGAAACAAATCTTTCTTTAAGTCATGAAAAGTGTTTTATGATGTTTACTGAAGGGATTGTTTTAGGACATCATATTTCAGGGGATGGGATCAAGGTTGATAAATCCAAAGTTGAAGTCATCTCTAAGTTACCTGTTCCAAATTGCCAAAAAGATGTTAGAAGTTTTCTTGGGTTTACTGGGTATTACAGAAGATTTATTGAAAACTTCACTAGGATAGCATCTCCTCTTTTCAAATTGCTTACCAAGGACTGTGAGTTTAAATGGGATCCTGAGTGTCAATCTGCCTTTGAAGCTTTAAAGTCTAGAATATCTGAAGCACCCATCTTAAGGGGGCCAAATTGGAAACTCCCTTTCCACATCTCTACTGATGCTTCAGATACAGCTCTAGGAGCTGTTTTGGGACAAAAGGATTTGATCCCTTATGCCATTTATTACACAAGTAATAATTTGACTCCTACTGAGTTAAATTATACTGTTACAGAAAAAGAGTTCTTAAATGTGGTACATGCAATCAACAAGTTTAGACACTACATAACCGGCTATGAAACCTTTGTCCATACTGATCACTCTGCCATAAGATACTTAATGAACAAACCTGTCACTAATGGTAGAGTTACAAGATGGCTTTTACTTTTGCAAGAATTTAACATTACTGTGTTAGATAGACCTGGAAAGCAAAACACAGTAGCTGATTTCTTGTCTAGAATCCAAAACACTAATGAAGATTCTCCAGTAGAAGATAAGTTTCCAGATGAATACTTGTTTGCAGTTACTACCAAGACTCCTTGGTATGCAGATATGGCTAATTATCTTGTTACAGGGAAGCTTCCTCTACACTTATTTCCTAATGAGAAAAGGAAAATCATTCGGGAGAGTTCACATTATTCTTGGATTTCTAATGAATTGTTCAAAACAGGGCCAGATTGTATAATCAGAAGGTGTGTTCGGGAAGATGAAATGCCTGACATCCTTAAGGCATGTCATGATGAACCATGCGGCGGGCACTTTGCGGACAAGAGGACAGCCTATAAAATCCTTTCTTTAGGATATTATTGGCCTTCTCTCTTTAAAGATGCAAAGCAGTATGTTAGAAGGTGCGACAGCTGCCAAAGAGTTGGGAAACCAACTCCTTCAAATGAAATGCCTCTACAGCCTCAGGTATGCATCGAACCCTTTGAGAAATGGGCTCTAGATTTCGTTGGACCAATTAATCCACCATCAAAGCAAAAGAAGTATATACTGGTTTGTACTGATTATGTTACTAAGTGGGTAGAAGCAAAAGCATTGCCTTCTGCCACTGAAAATTCAGTTGTTCAATTTCTTTTTG
The DNA here is from genome assembly GCA_031772625.1 of Pinus tabuliformis. Classification (NCBI taxonomy): domain Eukaryota; kingdom Viridiplantae; phylum Streptophyta; class Pinopsida; order Pinales; family Pinaceae; genus Pinus; species Pinus tabuliformis. Next base: position 312,633,518 of record CM062809.1, read on the forward strand.
AGGATATTTTCACTCGTTTTGGTGTCCCAAGAGAAATTGTGACAGATCAAGGCAGCCAGTTTACATCTAATTTGATGGAGAAGCTGATGGAGGAATATAAGATCAAGCACAGAACATCTACTCCCTACCATCCGCAATCCAATGGTCAAGTGGAATCTACCAATAAAGTTCTTGAAGGCATTATCACCAAGACTGTTCATCTTCATAGAAGAGATTGGGCGGAAAGGCTCCCTGAAGCCTTATGGGCCTATAGAACCACATGGAAGAACACAACAGGACATTCTCCCTATGAACTTGTTTATGGGAAGGAAGTCCTGCTTCCTATTGAGTTCCAAATCAAGACCTTCAAGATGGCAGTCCAATTGGGAATGAGCCTCTCAGAAGCTCAAAAACACAGAATGGACCAGCTAAATGAGCTAGATGAAATAAGACAAGATGCAATTCTAAGGACCGATCTAGTTCAGCACCAAAGATCTAAATGGCATGATCGTCATATCAAAGAAAGAAAGTTTCAGAAAGGAGATTGGGCTCTATTGTTTGATTCAAAATTCAAAGACTTCAAAGGAAAGTTTCAAACTCATTGGCTTGGGCCATATGAGATTGATGAAGTCTTTAGCAATGGAGCAGTTCGAGTAAAAACTATTGATGAATTTCATACTCCTCTTATTGTGAATGGCCACCGCTTGAAAATCTACCAGAAGCCATTCTCAAAAGAAGAGTTTGTCAAATTGTTCAAAGAAGATTCTGCAATCAGGTTGGTGGAGAAGGATTCTTCTCCTCCATTAGCCTAATCTTTGGTTTTTGAAAAAAAAAAGAAAAAAAAAAAAAAAAGAAAAAAAAAAAGAATAAATGTATGAGCCTGAAAACCAATCTCTGATTGGCAGTCTCATACAGAAAACCTGAGGTGAAAATCAGGGTCACCTGACACCTCATTTTTTCCAAAAAAAAAAAAAAAAAACTCTCTTTCTTCCCTTATTTCATCTCATTTTATCATCACCACCATATCATCCACCATTTCATTCATTTTCACTCCACTTCATTTTTCCATTCATCCACCCATCCACTACATTCCATTCCATCAATAAAGTCATTTTTAGATAGTTAAAAGTTGTTTTTTGTGCAGTCGGAGGCTACTACTGCAGATTCCGCAGCTATCTGAAGATTCTGCAGCCATCTAATGATTCCGCAGCTCTCTGTACCTGCATAAAAAAAAAAAAAAACATAGTCTGTTTGAAATTTCTTTGCAGCTCAGTAGTCATCAATAATAAATGAAAAATGGTCATGCAACAGCCATAAATCAGCGAAGGGTTAGTGGCAAGTCATCAAAGGCAAATCTAAGCGGGAATCTGAGATATGGGTTAAATCCTAAACTTACAGTTATTTCATTATGCAAAGTTTTCTAGGTTATGTTTCTTGCCACTAGGTGTAATGATTACCAGTCATGCGACCATATACCCACGTATCTACCAAGTCTATCAGTCCTTGATTACCACGATTTTGAATTTCACTTGCGGCTGCTTCTTCCATTAAGATCTCGTACTTAGGTGACGTAACCTAATGTACTACGTCTCTATGACATTAACTCACGCAGCCAAGTGTAACTCCGAAACCGAAATCTAAGGACATAGCCGTTCCATTCATCATTCCATAACCCTTCTACCCTCTTACGCTCATATCATTTCACTTTCGCTGTTTCATTTCCACTCACACTGTTTCATTCCATTTACGCTGTGCTCATTACGCTGCCACCATTCACTATACTCTGTTTTCCCTCTCCGCTAAATCCTAATCACCAGTGGAGGTCTGTTACGGCCGTATCCAGAGCTAAAGCCATAATCCACTGTGTTGAGGCCGTGAATTCACTGTGAAAGACCCTTGTTGAAGCCATGTTCCAAAACAGAGCCGTGAATTCACTGTGAAAGACCCTTGTTGAAGCCGTGTTCCAAAACAGAGCCGTGAATTTACTGTGTAAGGCCGTTTTGAAGCCGTGTTTTAAATAGAACAGAGCCATAAGAGCCAATGGGAAAGCTCTTAAGGGCAGAACCGGAAGGTTCAAAGTTTTTGGAGGGTTATCCTCAGGTCAAAGAGGCATTACAAAAGGCAAACTGGTTACAATGCGTACAGAAGTTCAAAGGCTACCATAAGGAGGTGACAAAGGCCTTTGCAAGGTCCTTCAGAGAAAAGGATAATCACGTGGAGATAGGGGACTTACAATTCACAGTCAATGAAAGCAGCATAGCACAAGCTACCTCACTTCCACAGACTGGAGAAAGGTGGTTTAAGAACCGGGCAGTTCAAGATCAGCAGTGGAAACAAATTTTAAAAAACCCAGGTATGGACACAAGTATCTTTACCAAAGGGATTCCTGTTTCTTATGTTAAGGAGGAGTGGACCACTTTACTCTTGTTAGTGCAAAAATTTTTCACTTGTGAGGGAAGATTTGGGGTCTTATATGTTTATCATGCAAAGGTTATGATGCATTTTCTAGGAGATGATATTAACCTCCCATACTTTCTGCTTTCAAGTCTTAAGAAAATGTGTGCAAGTGTCCAAAGGAACCCCAGAAATATTGAAGCACATTTATATCATCACGGTCTTGTGAAATTGCTAGTGGAGGAACAATTGAAATAAAAAAGAGACACATGGGAGAGGTTTCTCATAAGAAATCATTTTCAAGAATTAGGAGAAACTTCTGGAGGGTCCCCTCAAGTACCAAAAAGAAGTAGAAGAAAAAGAGGAGAGGAGGTTAACCAAGAAACTACTGCCCAAACAGAAACTATTGTTCCTGATACCACTATTCCTGAAACCACTGCCCAAGAGGAAACTGTTCAAGAACAGTTTGATGAGGAAATTGATATACAGCATCTTGAACAGGAAATTGATCCTGGATTTACTGAGATGATAGCCAAGCAGCCCAAGGAATTATCACTAAAACTCTTTCAGAACTTGCTCAAGAAATTGCTCAGAAAAGAAAAGAAGGGAGGAAGAAACGAAAGCAAGATAAAGGTAAATCTGTAGTCCAAGAAACTCACCTCACTCCTGAGAATACTAGTGAGGAAGACACTCAGCCCTTAGCTCAAAGAATGGCCAAACTTCATAAAACTGCCCTCTCTAAAAAGGTGGAAAAACAAAAGCAAAAAGTACCAAAAGAAAAACAGAGTACCACCTCTGTAAGAAGGAGCAGCAGATTACAAAACAGAAAAGTAGGGGCCACAAAGGGTAAACAGTCATTCTTCATTGACTTAGGCTCACCTCAAAAAGGTGCTACAAGTCCTGACTTAGAGAAAAGTCCTTCACACGCTGAGCATATTGAGACTAGTCCTCCACGTGAGGAAAGTCCATTTGAACATGAACTTGAGCATGAACATGGATCTGAATTTGATTATGAACCAAGTCCCAAAAAGTCACCTGAGGTTGACCCGGAGCAGCAAAAAGTGTATAATTATCTGGAAACATTGGAGCAAGCAGCCGCTGGCCCAAGCAATGTTCAACCTTTAGAACAACAAATCCACTCCTTAAAACAGGAAATTTTTGAGATTGAGGTTCTAAATCGACATATCATGCAAGAAAATGAAAAGTTGAAAGAGCAAGCCAAATTGGATAAGATGATTCATGAATAACACCATGTTACATTTGGGCCTGTGGCAAAGAAGTAACAAAAAGTTAAGGAAGAAATGCAAAAGGCTAGACAGAGCCTTGATCAACCTAAAGTTCAGATGCTTAGTAAAGAAGCCAAGGGTCAATGTGTCTACACAGAGAAAGAAGAGGAGATTGGATGTCTTGGCAGAGGCATCACAACAGGTTGATTGATTAGTGTTTTTGCATGAGGACATGCAATGCCCTCGTAGTGGGGGTATGTAGAGTCTCTACTTTACACCTTATCATCCATCATTACCTACTGTTTTCATCACTTTCCTCTCTCTTTTGCCTCATTTTCCACCCAGATCATTACATTAGTTGTCATTAAACATGATCAAGTGAGCTTTGCTAATGGGTGATTGTTTTGTTTAGTTTTTGACATACTTACAGGCATTCCGCAGCCATCTGCTGATTCCGCAGCCATCTGCTGATTCCGCAGCCATCTGATGATCCCGCAGCTGTTTTGTTGATCTCAAGGTTCCACGTGCTATTTTGCAGAACGAGCCACATGGGCATGTTGGAATATATGTGCTCGAGGTTCCTGTGCCATCAGTTCAGCCAACCACGTCACCTGTACCTCCGGTCAAAGGGGGTCAAGTTTCGGTCAAATAAAGGCAGCTTAACGTTGATGCGTAAGCTGTTAGGTTACGTCGGTGGAAAAGGTGACTTGTCCGTGTTTTGCAAGCCGTGGGGAACATGATCCAACGTTGGATTCATTGCCCATAACGACCAGGACCTCCAGCTTGACCATGAGGCATATGACGTGTTGACTGCACTTAATTACGCATGACATTCTGTTGATTTTCTGTTTTATGCTTTACGCATTAGGCTATCTTGCAGACGCCTATAAATACTTGCATCTGCGTACGCTTATGTTAACTTTCTAGATGCTGTAGTGTACGTACTTGTGAGAATTTTGGCACGTTTTCAAACTCTGTTTTTATAAGAGCTGTTCCAGCACTTTTTGACTATGTATCTCTGCATATAAAGTAATGGAAACACTGTTTTGAAGTCTTAAGAGCATCTGAGTTTTCTGTGGATAATATGAATGGAGGGCCCCTGTTCGTATTAGCCTTGTAAAGTATTTTCATGTGTATATTTCTGCAATTTATTTATTTCATCTACAACATTTCCTTTTCTTGAGTTATGTACAGCTTGACTTCTTTTCATTGCTGCAGCCTTTATTTTCACTGATCAGATTTACTTCTTTGCAGGTTTTCACCCGGGATTGAGTGTGTTGTGTTTGCTTTAATACCTAATGGTAGTTGCAGTTGTCTTGTTCATAATGCTGCCCTTTTTACTCTGTTTTCTAAACTAGCTTTTAGCTTAGTTTTACAAGTTGGATGCTAACTAATTTATGTTCTCTTTATCATGAATGGTTTATCTTTTAGAGAACAGAACACTAATTAATTGCAGCTTGTTTTTAAGTAGTCTTGGCTTGTGGCACTAATACTTTTTCCACTTGTTACACATAATCACACATGTAGGAAGCAGTATGATGGAAAAGGCTTAGTAGTGCTATAATTTGTCACTTAGAGTTTTTATCAATTCTTGGATTTGTCTTCAGCTACCTCATAATCGTGTTTTACGCAGTACTATGTGGTGGAAGCAGGGAGTTAGGAGGAGATAATCATCATCATCAATCCTTGAAGTGATTTTCTTGTTTCTTTTATTTGCAGCAATATGGATAGAGACTAATGCCATTGGAACGTGGTCATTTACTTTCAAGTCATTTCAATTTATTCATTTCTTTCAAGTTCTTTTCCTTTACAAATTCAGCAAGTAATTAGAATCACCAATCACACACACTTTCACTCATATAGAACTCACTTTTCACACACTTACACTCATTTGTCTATAATCATCACTCCATCTTAGGAAGATAAGTTAACCATAAACAACACCCCCAAACAACAAAAGCTCTAAGAAAGTTGCTTAAGTACATATAGTACACCTTCACTTCATCAGCTTACGAGCCCCGGGTTGACAATTAATGACATCAATTTAGGAACACTAAATTGACTAAACAATGAGTAAGTTGATTTATAAGAGAAAAGGTTGCCAGTTAACTTGGCCACCTTTGCTTAGTCAACAAAGACAAAGCAGGGTGTCCTCTCACACGTGGCAGCAGTCAACTCAAAAACAGAGAAGGAGAAGGATAAAAGAAGTTAAAGCTATCGATGCATAAGGTAGGAGTTGATTATGAGGAGTGGGGAGTGATGAGGTGGTAGTGGGGACCAACGGTCCAAAAATGGAAACGTACCTCTGCTGCCAGCACACCACCTCACCACAAATGACCATAAGAGGAAATAATCATTGTCCCAATGCATTCATGAATTCACTTTCTTGAGGCTCGCTCTCACAGGTCACTCTCATACCCAAGAAACCTACCGAAAGCAAAATTCCATTATTTTACTGCATAATAATTCCTACAGGATTGCACAGGAATTCCTATAAGATAGTGCATAGGAATTCCTACAGGATACACAGAGACAGTCTACATGATAGACCGAGAAGAGTTTCAGAAGGAAAATCTCAGGGGGAGGAAAATTTCAGAAGAGTTATATGAAGAGGTAGGCTCTATAATTACATTCCTATTTCCAAGTAAATTGATCAAAAAATACTCTAGTTTGAGTGAATTTGGTAGCTGTGCAAGAGAATTGTCCACACAGTCATCTCAGTTTTTTACTTCTGCATTGTATCAACCATATCATCTCCTCAAAACCTCACCAACCAAGATGATAGGAGGGTTTAATAAGAGGGAGCCCACAAACACTATGAGAATCCAACAACACCCTCAGGTACTAGAAATCTTCACAAGTCATAATTAGATGGGGTTTTTCGAAAAATCTAGGGGGTATGATGATGAGATGGCATGAGATTTTTCTCTCCCCCTCATTCCACTCACTAGAGTCCATGCCACCGTTGTGGTAAGAGGCTTCTCCATAGAACTCACCCCTGAACTCATTAGTAGAGTTACCACACTTCCCTTAGGAATACCATGAAAGAAGACAAAGGAGATAGCTAGGTTGCCAAAAGGAAATTATTTTTAGAAGGTGAGGAACCCACCGAGGATGCAAATGGAGTAAGGAGAGAAAGTCTGCCATATCCCTGGAATGAGGTAAGCTACCAAATGATCAAATACATTTCATGTGAGGGTAAGTATAGTGTGGTCTATGGCTATCATTTTAGGCTTCCTGAAGGATTGAGATTTGGAGTAGAAACACCCCTTCACCACAGGCTCGACATATCATACTTCCTGCTGCAATCACTAATAGACTCAAGCATCAAAGTGTAAGAGGGAAATTCCCAATAGTTATCTCACCATGGGTTAATTAGAATCCTTATAGAAGATGCCCTCCAAAACCTCATAATTCCTATAACATGGTTATTTTTCAGAGACATGTAGGCAGAGGAAGACATCAAATATCTCACATATGATGTTAGTCCTACTATCAGTGAAGAGGAAGAGGAAGAGACTGAAGCAAAGGAAGAAGAAGTAGAGAAGGAAGAAGAAGAAACAGAAGGATATGAAGATGAGATGGATGAAGAAGGATATGAAACAGAAGAAAATGAGGAAGATGAAGAAGAAGAGGAGAAAGATAAGGAGGATGATGAAGAAACAAATGAGGATGCTAAGGAGGAAATTGATAAATATGTTGAGTATCTACAAGAGGAAGAAGAAAGGAAGGACATAGGTGAAGAAAGCAATGGAAAATAGGGGACAGAAAACAAGGAGGAGTCAGCTAGGGTGTCTCCGGAACCCACTAAGAGAGAGGCAACAACTGCCCTCACTGCTCTTAGTACCCTCATCAAGCAAAAAGGAAAAAGACATATGCAAACAACCTTATATTTCAAGACAAGAAAAAGAAAAAGAATAATATAGGGGAAACCCCAAACACCAAACAAATTCCCATTATGATTGAAGACTCCCCTAAACAAAAGGATAAAGTGCCTTCTCCTAAGTCTCCTATCACCTATGTGAGGAGGCCTATGACTAGATCAACCTCATCCAAGGGAAAACCAATTCTACATAATACACAGAAGAATCTATAGGAAGCATAAGAAATCCTACAGGATACTCTCCTGAACCTATAGGAGGAACAAAAATTGGAAAGGGAGGTAGGAAAGCAGCAGGAAACTAAAGAAGAGGACCCAGAGTCAAAAGAACCTAGCCCCCAACCTAACCTTGACTCCTACTATAGGTTTATTGAAGGAGGCAGGGTCATACCTCAAAAATTTGCTATTCCACTGTTCTTTGAGCTTGAGAAGGAGAGAGCTAGAACTCATCGATGGATTTATATCGCAAAATCCAATGGGGTGGAAGACATTGGGCACATGGAGGAGAAGCTCAAGGAGATGGGTAGAGAGCTAAGTAGCTTGAGAGACAGAGAGGCCATAATGAAAAATCAACTAGAGACATAAAATGCATGGTTGAGAGGACAACTGTAGGAAAGAGAGAATCAATTGGCATGTATGGCCAATCTCTCTTTGGAAGCAATCCAGGTAGGATGAAAGCTAAATCTTATGCCCTATACCTCAAGGAATAGAGGTTGCAGTTCTAGATCAAGACCCTAGCACAGAGAGGCACCATACCATTTCAGGACTACAGGCAGTTCATTGATCTTTGTGATCATAGCACACTAGAAGATAGGGCCAGGATGGCTGATTTTTATTTTCACAACATGGCCTTAACAGACATGAATGTATGGGACCCTAATACCAAGCTAGGAGATTTACAGTTGATGGATTTGGCATCATGGATGAACCATGAGCAGTCAAGGGATGCAGAGATGAAGAAGATATTAATAAGAGAGAAAATTGAACCTCTTATGATCTGAGCTGAACAGCCAGATCCCATGGCCCTCATCAATACCCATAATTTGATTGCAAATGATCCTCAACTTGCACCTAGATATCTTGCTGCCCAAGAGCAAGCAATTTCACATTTTAAGGACATGTTTAGGCTATTAGGGTATGATAGCATACATGCTTGCCTAAGGAGATGGAACACATTTCCATACAACTTAAAGATAAGAGAGTACCACTCTCCTAAAAGATTGAGAGAAGCACTAAACAAGACACCCATTACAAGCAATCTATGCAAAGGATGAAAGTCAATTGGATTAGTCTGAAACTCAATCCACCACTACTCTTAGGAATGTTAGAAGAAAGGAAGGAAGAAGAAGAAAGGAGGCAGTGGGAGGAGGTAGAAAGGAAAGTAGGCTTCTATGAACAAGAAGAGGAAACCACAACAGAGGCATGGGATGTCAGGGAGGCCACTAGAGCTATGAAGGATATGGATATTGATTGAGTTGCTTAGAGGATGAGCAACACTTTCAGTAGGGGGTGATGATGAGCCTCATCATTGGGTAATTATATGGGCCTTAATTCACCTCCTAGCTTAGTCAAACTAACTTTTCTCACAACTTATTACATGTTTTTGATTATATTTTGTTTATGAGATGAGTTAGAGTTGGATATTATGCCTAGTGGACTAATATGAATTGAATATAGGATTGAAGGAGAAAATCAACGAATTTTTCCAAATACTAAGGTTAAAACTTGAATGAGACAAGGGAGAGGGATTATAGGAGGTAAATCCTCCTCATTTACTTATCCCCCATTCAGATATTCCTCCATCCATCACACTAGCTCGGAGTGCAAGCAGCCAAGCCATGAGGATTAGAAGGAAGAGAAGCAAGTGAGAGACAAAGAGCTAGTTTATCTTGAGTTCGGGAGCCGAGCCTCCCTGATTTTAAGGAAGTCATTGGGGAATTTATTTGTATAAGTAGATAGGCCTAGAGCCTCATTAGGATTTGGATTTTGGTTGTAAAAATCTAAGCTATTTTCGAGCTCTAGACTTGTGAAAGTTTTATTGATGTAATTTTCTGTTTTGGTAATAACAATGAGTTTTGTTTTGAGCCAGCACTGATTTAACTCAAAGGGTTGAAGCTCTTGGATTAGGGCCCAAACCTAGCAGCCAAGGCTCCTGTTTCTTGTATATGTATGTTTTGTGTAGTTTCATAGCTTCACTGTTAATTTGCTTTTAGATGCATTTCCATTGCAAGTAGTGTAGATTGGATTGATTGTTTATTAGTTTGCTTCCAATTGTGCCTTACTTTAGTAGCAGGTTAGCAAGGATAAAAGGAGCACCATAAGGTTTTCATCAGGTGTCTTGGCATAAATTCCTCCCTTTGGGATCATGACTTGAGGAAGGGGCCCTTAAGCAGCCCCAAAAACATAGATTTCTATTTCTTTTATGAGCTTTGGAGTTTGTTGTCTTTAAATTAGTATTTGGTCAGTTTTGCAAGGTAGGACTCCATTGTCATATTATTCATATTAATTTGTGTAGTATATCTCATCCATGCTTTCATTCCTTTCAACAACTTTCCTCTTGCATAATGTAGGCAATTAGTTCATTAATTTTGCTTTTCTAGTTTATGAGAATGTTTCTTGTTTACATAGATTTTTGGAAGATATACATTGTTTATGTAGAGTAGGTGCTTCAAGAGGATACTAAGACTTCATAGCCAATAGCCACCTTCCACTCCATCCACCTTAGCCATCCCTTGTTTTCACCATCACCTTTACTAGTTTTCATCATTTTTCATAGAAATTCTTCCAAGCACATTGAGAGAATCCAGCCATCTCCTATATTTGTTGTTGACTTCTGAGTGATCCTAGACCTTCTCCCACTCCATTCCACCCATCAAACACCTTCCCTATTCCTTCCATCACCTCCAACACCTCACATTTTACTCTTGGTTGTATCCTGTAGGTTTACAGGGAATCCTGTAGGTTTCTAATACATCCTGTAGGTTTTCCTGAAATGGCCTGTTTTGAGGCCGAATTGAGGGAAAACCTCTAGGAAGTCACCAAAATCCTCCCAAAGGTTTCCCGCGCCATCCAACCATCTCCTAACCCTTCCATCCATCCTAAAACATCCTTAATTCTCCTGCCATGTCATCAGAAGAAATTAGTTTGCATACTTGATTTTGCATGAAAAGACAAAAAGGCAAAAACAAATTTAGTTTAGTCCCTTTACTTGCACATTAGCGATGTTTGATGCTTCTTACTTCTTTAACTTAGATAGTAGCGTTTGGTTCTTGTTGATTTAGCATTTCTGTAAAGCATAGTTTCTTAGCAGTTAATTAGGAAATGGTGTGATTTAGCATTGAATTTCGGTCTTCTCCATTATTGCAGTAGTGTAACTCTCTCTTAGAGTAGATTTACCTTTCTTCCATTAAGAAATCAAGCTTCTTCCGACTCCATATAAGTCTAGCTTGAAAACCCTATTGGTCTCTCACCATCTGAACAGTGACAGCTGGCAGAACCATCACTTTTACTTGTGTATACAACATTGTCACCTCCAAGTTTGTACGAACGTCGGGTTGATAAAGTAAAGTTGGTAGCCCAGGTGTTGCAGAATTCTTGCTGCAATACTGGTGCTCATCAATAGGCTTTTGTCTCAAATAAATAAACATCACATAATATATTTGAGTTACAATTGGAAAGAAGAACAAACATTATATTGTAGCCAGAGTAAATGGAGAAGTGACATAAAACCTCTATATAATCTCATAAAACACCCTGACAGGTTTAAGTTACAATTTCCACAACTAAAACCTTGAATAAGTTAATCTATAGTCTGGCTATGGAGCTTGACCACAAAGGTTAGGCTGGTTTCAAATAGAAACCAGCAAGCCTCACCCTCACCACATACAGTAAAAAAAAATACATACACCATCTCGGTTTGGATAACCATCCATGCAATTAAAAGGAGACAAAACCGCAAGATTAAGACATGTATGCTCTAAACTATTACAAATCCCTTAAAAGATGAAATTCATCCGCAGTAAAACACTGAACTAGATCAATTACCTGGAAAAGGGACTAGGCTTCTAGCTTAAAGTTTGATGAGATAGACAAGGGCTCCATCCACCCTTCACCTGGGAGTCCGCTCCACCTGCAAACCACACCTCTCGACCAAGAGGAGAACACAAGTTAGATTTTCATTTACATGAAACCCATAAGCATAAAAATAATTGTAGTTGCATATATTAATGGGAGAATGCAGCAAAATACCTGTACAATTGAAAGGCTCGCATCATTGTTGTAATGCTGAACTAGAAGACACCAGGTAAGCCAACTAGGAAATAGAAAATACCACCATAGCAGGTAAGGAGAACCTCGACATCTAGCGGCTCCAACACTCAACTAAGGATCAACTTCAACGTTACACAGAAACCGTCATGCAGAGTAGGTTGAAGACACTCAATAGAGGGGGGAAATAATGAACCAAGACCGTCAAGCCATCGGAAGGAAAAGGACCTGAGAATGTTACCAACCGTCAGATAAACGCCAATGATTGATGACCATAGATAGGGTCTGAAGTCCAAGGATAGTAGAGGTGCCTCACGATATTGAAGAGTTCAACAGGCTAGACCTTCTCCCTAGGCCGCCACAATAGTCGGAGTAACTTCAGCAATTAATGGAGGCTAGATGGCGGATGAATGTAACATTAAGAGTTAAATAAAACTTATGAGATTAACAAATAAATCCTCAACCTTAGTCGATAGGACAGGTTGATCCAAGGTGACATTAATGCAACTGTAAATCCACAGTACTGGAAAATCCCGAGGATATATGTGGCCCATCAAACAATCTCAGAAACCTTGAATTAAGTAAGGTTATGAACTCAATGTAAACATTAGCGTAACAACGTTAATATTATAACAAATGTCATAAAAATATAATGTTACATGACTGTTTATTATTCGATCTGAGTAGATAATTGAGTATTTACAATACATTATTGAGTATTTACATTACAATAATAGTTTTTAAAGGAATATATATATATATATATATATATATATATATATATATATATATATATATATATATATATATATATATATATATATATATATATATATATATCATTTAAATATGTGGATTCATGACATGTGGTATCAGAGCGCTCAGGTTGCCAAGCTGAGACCTCTGGAATAAACAAATAACAAATTTGGTGATATGCACGTAGGAAACAGGAAGTAGCTAGTATGAGAAGAACTAGGAATTTACCACCTAGGTCCATAATAGGGACGGGGCCCATGTCATTTCAAGAAGGAAATCCTGAGGTTTGGGTACAACTAGGTGATGAGTTGCGGAATACCAACCTGGACATTATGGTTATAGTACAAGAATTAAAGGATGAAATGGCCCGGTTACGGGCAGATAATGAAAGATTAATGTAGGAACAAGAAAAAATTATGAAGAGTCTATCCGATAGATAGAATAATGGGCCACTGGCACCTAGCCCTGAACACAGAGATATGACAGAAGAACAAGAGTTTCGGAAAAAGGACGTGGAAATTGAGGGTGGTGAGGAAAATTGTGAAGAAGAATCAGATAATGTGTCCAATCACAGGACATAGAAAAGGCAGCAAGTGGAACTTCAAGGGGAATTCTGAAAATCAAGGCTCCTCTTTTTAATGGTGAACAAGAAGAAGTGGCAAAAGCATGGCTCATAAATATGAATAAATATTTCCAACTGTACGAATATGAACATAATTTGAAGGCTCGCCTGGCTATTTTTCAGCTACAAGGAAAGGCCACACTATGGTGGGAGGAAGTAAAGACAGTTTGAGGAGTAAATGAACAAAGTATAACCTGGGAAAAATTTTAGAGATATTTTAAAGAAAAATATCTAACAGAGAGATTCTATGATGAAAAATCAAAAGAATTTCATGATCTTCGGCTAGGCCAAATTTCCATGGAGATTTCTTAACAAAGTTCGCATCATTTCTTTGGTATGTCCCTTACATACGTGAAGATAAAGCAAAGGTGTAGCGGATCATTAACAGTCTACCCTTGTTCATGAAAGAACAACTGAAATTTTACAATCCAAAAACAATAGACAAAATTATTCGTAAGACACAGATCTGCTATTAGTAAAACAAGCCAAAGGGAGAGATGAGTAAGAGATGGACTGATAAAAAGGGAAGTAAATTTGTGCCCAGCCACAAAGGGAATAAGGGCCCAAGAAACAAAGGATTGTATAAGGGTCAAACCAACTAGAATTTTAATAAAAATCAGCCCAAATTTAAAGTACCAGGTGAAGCTAGAACTAATGAGCAAACTGGCAGAACTGAAGCAGAGTTAACTACTAGGCCTCTTGTACAGTGTTGGGGATGCAGAGGCCCGCATTATGTAAAAAGCTGCCCACATTGCAAGGGAGCTAACTATATTTCACAAATACAAGAAGCCTCCATGGTAGGAGAAATAGCAAGGAGCCTCCCTAAAATTAATGCCGCTCTGGAAGATCATCAGGCAGAATTTCAGCCAACAATGATCAAATTTGAAGGTAAACTTTTTGACTGAACTGTATCTATTTTGATTGATCTTGGGGCTACCTTGAGTTATGTTAGCCCCAAGATTGTGGAACAATGTAAATTACAAGCAATAAAGTTTAAAAATCCAAGGCTAGTACAACTAGCCACAGGAGCCAAAAGAAGAGTTTTGGCCAAAGTCAGTAACTGCCCTCTAGAATTAGCTAACCAGTCCATCCTGGTAGATTTGAACATGTTACCCTTAGGGTCATATGACGTCCTTATAGGCATGGATTGGCTAGAAAAACATTGGTCCCTTATTAACTGCAAGACCAAAACCATTAATTTCTGAAATGAGCAGGGGGGAAGACAAGAAATGCAAGGTATTCAGAAACCTTTGCAAATAAGACCTGTAACAACTTCCCAATTAGAAAAATGCATCAGAAATGGTTGCCAGATTTATGCCATACAAGTAGGTTATGCTAACTCTAAAGAGAAATCTTCTGCTTTAGAAAATATACCAGTAATACAAAGTTTTCCGGATGTTTTCCCTGAAGAAATCTCGGGTCTACCCCCAAAACAGGACATAGATTTTACCATTGAGTTAATTCTGGGGGCTGCCCTAGTTTCCCGAGCCCCTTACCATATGAGTATACCAGAGCTAACAGAGTTGAAAATGCAACTACAGGAGCTGCTAGATAAAAATTATATATGACCTAGTGTATCCCCTTGGGGAGCTCCAATACTTTTCGTTAAGAAAAAGGATGGAACATTACGAATGTGCATGGATTACCATCAGTTAAACAAACTGACTATCAAGAATAAATATCCCCTACCTCATATAGATGAGTTATTTGATCAGGTGAAGGGTGCAACCGTATTCTCTAAGATTGACCTCTGATTAGGCTATCATCAGATCCAGATAAAGGAGGAAGACATAGCAAAAACAACATTTAGAACTTGATATGGACATTATGAGTTCGTGGTGCTACCTTTCAGGCTGACTAATGCCCCTGCAACTTTCATGTGTCTCATGAAAAACATATTTCATCAGTACTTAGACAAATTTGTGTTAATATTCATTGATGACATACTGATCTACTCCAAAAGCATGGAAGAACATAAGGAGCATCTTTGAATTGTTCTTCAAATCCTAAGAGAACACCAGTTGTATGCCAAATACAACAAGTGTGACTTATTTAAGGAACAAATCCAGTACTTGGGACATATTATCACCAAGGATGGGATTGCAGTAGATCCCGAGAAAATAAGAACTATCATGGAGTGGTCAGTACCAAAATATGTGGTAGACATAAGATCATTCATGGGCCTAGCTAGATATTATAGGAGATTTGTGGAAGGTTTTTCTAGGGTGGCATACCCTATTACCTCTCTACAAAAGAAAGGAAAGGCCTTTAGATGGACCCCTGACTGTCAAAGAAGCTTTGATCAGCTTAAACATCTACTCACCACCGCCCCTATTTTGAGTATTGTTGATCCTAACAAGGAATATGTAGTTTGTACAGATGCTAGCAAAGAAGGTGTAGGTGGCATATTAATGCAAGAGGGTAGGGTTGTAGCATATGAGTCAAGGAAGCTTAAAGAATACGAACAAAAATATTCTGCATATGACTTGGAATTAACAACAGTAATTCACACCTTGAAAATGTGGCGACACTACTTATTGGGCAAGAAATTTATGTTATTGACAGATCATCATAGTTTGACAAGCTACTTCAAACAACCCACTCTAAATGCTAGGCAAGCCCGTTGGGCTGACTTCCTAAGCGAATTTGATTTTGAGATCAGACATTTGAAGGGAAAAGAAAACAGGGTTGCAGATGCTTTAAGTTGAAAGGTGAATTGCTTATATGAAATTTCTTTTAGTGAATCTCGAACCACCTTCTATGAGCAGATTCGTGAAACAACCATGGAAGATTTAGTTTATAAACATTTATGGCAGCAAGAAAAAATTGAAAACAGTCATGAACAACAATTAGGATATGAGGTTAGTCCAAATGAATTACTGATCTATAGGAAGAGGTTATATGTGCCTAACCAAAAACTGCTTAAAAATTCAATCTTAGATGAGTATCATAAAAGTCCTTATGCAGGGCACCTAGGATACCAGAAAATGATTTCTGCCCTTAGAAAATAATTTTTCTAGCCTGGTATGAAGAAAGAAGTAGCTGAATATTTAGGACATTGTCTGGAATGCCAGCAGGTAAAGGCAGAACACCAGCACCTAGCAGGGTTGCTCCACCCACTACCGATCCCTGAATGGAAGTGGGAAACCATATCTATTGATTTCATCACCGGACTGCCTAAATCAAAAAGGCTAAATGACTCTATCATGGTGGTGGTAGATAAATTGAGCAAATATGCTCATTTCATACCAGTTCAATCAACTTACAAAGCAGTGCAAATTGCAAACATTTTTATGCAGAATATTTTTAAGTTACATGGTATACCCAAAATGATCATCTCCGACCGGGATGTGAAATTTACATTAGCCTTTTGGAAGGCCCTTTTTGAGGGATTGGGCACACAACTACACTTCAGTACTGCATACCATCCTCAAACGGATGGATAGATGGAAAGAGTAAATCAAGTAGTTGAAGACATGTTGCGAGCTTACGTAATGCAACAACCTTCTAAGTGGGAGGATTACCTGCACTTAGTAGAATTTTCCTACAACAATGGGTACCACACATCTTTACAGATGAGTCCCTTTGAAGTGTTATACGGGCGTAAGTGCAGGACACCTTTGAGTTGGAGTGCCCAGAAGACAAACTAATGCTAGGACCAGATATGTTGGAAGAGATGGAAAAAATGGTAAAGAGAGTACGAAGCAATTTAAAAGCCGCTCAGGAGAACACATTTACATTCGGGTACGACCCAAGAAAAGCACCTTGTAATGGACAAATAGTATGATGAATTACAATTTCAGAATAGGTGCAGAGAAAAAGGAAGAAATTCGTAAAAGAATATTAAAATTCTAGAACAATTTTAGATAACAGCGGAATCCCTGGTGTTGGGAGGAAGCATTAAACAATGAATCTCATAAATTGCAAAAAACCATTACTTAGTTGAATCTGGGTAATACAAGAGAACCAGAGAGATACTATTCAAACCCTCTATATATCAGAGCATTTCCAGTTCAAGACAAGTATCAAACTCAGAAGGCACGATAGCCTTTCATCTCAAATAAATAAACATCACATAATATATTTGAGTCACAATGGGCAAACAGAACAAACATTATATTGCAGCCAGAGTAAATGGAGAAGCGACATAAAACCTCTGTATAATCTCATAAAACTCCCCAACGGATTTAAGTTACAATTTCCACAACTAAAACCTTAAATAAGTTAATCTATAGTCTGGCTATGGAGCTTGACCACAAAGGCCAGGCCGATTTCGAATAGAAACCAGGAAGACTTGGCCTTGCCTTATATGCCCAAAATAAATACATACACCATTTTGGGTTGGATAACTGTCCATGCAATTAAAAAGAATAGAACCACAAGATTAAGACATGTATTCTCTAAACTATTACAAATCCCTTAAAAGATGAAATTCATCTGCAGTAAAACTCTGAACTAGATCAAATACCCAGAAAAGGGACTGGGCTTCTAGCTTAAAGTTCGACGAGATAGACAAGGGCTCCATCCACCCTTCACCTAGGAGTTCATTCCACCTGCAAACCACATGTCACATGGAATGAGTCGATCTTGCGGACAAGATAGACCTTCCTAGAATCTAAAGAAGACCTAATGACAAGAAAACCAACCAGACACTATCTTTCTCTAAATATGCTTTAATAAACAATAGCAAACAAGTGTTTTTAGGGCCTACCTTTGGTCCAACGAAAGCTTGTGGATGCCCTCGCTCCTTTGATCCAAATGAGCTCCTTTTCGCAAATCTGCAAACACAAACAAGGCAAACAAATTAGATAGCACCTGAAAAACCAATTTCATAAAACATATTTAACATGAAAGTCAAGGAGTCCATGAAACAAATAACATAAGA
This sequence comes from Pinus tabuliformis, assembly GCA_031772625.1. NCBI lineage: Eukaryota > Viridiplantae > Streptophyta > Pinopsida > Pinales > Pinaceae > Pinus > Pinus tabuliformis. Next base: position 312,651,526 of record CM062809.1, read on the forward strand.
TACTTGTTGAGAAAAATGAGTTTGATTGTATTAATTCAAAATAAGAAGAACTTTACAACCTTCGCCTTGACGCTGTACAAGCTCTCCCAGGGTCCAACAAGAAGTCTCCTCTACTTTGACAAGTTTCACTCACTTCCCAATGAAGCCAAAAAGGTATGTGATCTCTCCTCTTAAGCTCAACTAGGAAGTCTTAATTTCACCAGCATTTACCCTCAAAATGTTCAGCTTCTAACCTCCCTAGTCCTCACCCCAATGCCTGTATTTATAGTGCAATGGAGGGAAGTTACTAGGTCCTCCTTCAAAGGGATAGCTCCTTTAGTCAAGGGATTAGCTCCTTCTCTTTTGGGATGCATGAACCACCTCAGAGCGAACAATCCACGTCAAAATTCCTTCTAGAAAACTCTAGAATTAACCCAAAGTGAGTTTTTTAAGATAAAACTTGCGCCTTTTGACTTTCACAGGGGTCCGCACCTACACCGTTAGGGACAGAGCGGGTAGGTACGCAGCTTTTGTACACATAAGGTGCGGTACCGCAGGTGACCATGAGAGAAAGTGCGGAACCAGAGTTACATTGATTTTTAATGTCTTTCTCCCATTTCCAAAGCTTGATTTGAAGAGCTGAGGTCCTAGACTTGCTCAGGAGGACAATACAAGTGATGATAGACCCATACTGACTGCAAATAATCATGGTGACAATATTTTTGTGTAACAGATTTCCCCCTAAAGTGTGAAGTCTGTAGTAGATGAGGATTTCATTTATCATATAGGAAGAGTGAAGTACTTTATCATTTTGAGGATCATCTTGTGGAGAGCCCGGTCGGAACCTGTAAAAACATTCAATGCAAGATATATATATGAGATCATATCATCGCTGAGGTAGGCATTCCCATACTCAGATCAAAACTAACTAGAAAACTATCTACTGCTCTGATATAGGAATGATCTTGTAAAACATCACAAGTATAGACTCATGTGAACACAGTATGGGCGCAGCCATCTGTTTATGAATAGTCCACAACATAATGAATACAAAATTCCTCGCAACCTGGATGGTGGAAACTAGATCCAGGTTCTTCATTTCTACTTCTAGAAATAGTATGATTCTATCCATGCGAATAAATGTGTTGATGTCGAACATGGTAGAAACCACTTGATTACCAGTCAATGATGTAAACTGTTAACAAGTGTGAGAGAAACCACCAGTGATGTCAATGGCTCTCAAAGTACCTAGTACAATCCATGAGATGTGAATAAATGTGTTGATGTCGAACATATCACGGAATCCTTCGATCGAAAGTCAATGATGTAAACTGTCATCAAAGGCGAGAAACCTGCCATTGAGGCATGCAGATCTCAAGGTACTGACGATTCCTAGATCATCTTTCTAGATAATGAGCTGATGTCGATAGAAAGCGATCCGTCGTAGGCAAGCCCACAACATGAAATCATAGATCAAGTTGAAGAAATTTAGTTGCAAGGACTGACTCAGGGATGGTCAAGATGGATGACAGATATTTTGCAGATGAATGGCTTATTGGCAGTGACCTCTTGAACACATAACAACACGACAGATGGCTTGGTGACAATTGACCCAAAGTTAATACCCAGAAACCGGCTGAAGACTTTCAATGTGGTTTGATCAACTGTTAGGCAAAGGATTTCCCAACCCAGGTGAATAAAAGTGTCGTGTTCAAGAGTGGTTATAAAGTATGACAAACTGACTCATTTTTCTCTCTTTTCCCCCACCATTTCTGGCAAGTACCTCTTTATTTTTGACAAGCTTGAGGAGGATAGCATTTGCTTGATTATAAGCTCATCCTTCGGATGAGTCCAACTTAGTTTAAATTCGAACCCTAAGAAGGAGTGGTTCGTTCCTGTTTGTAATTGAACAGGTCCTTTACTGTGAAATTTTAACGAGTCCAGTATAAGAGAAACTCGGCGTTTTTCAATTTTAGAGAGTCTGAAAAAACTTAAGAAGACTCCAGGGTTGACCTTTTTCGTAAATTTGTGTCTCCCAAGCCCGAAAAAGTATAAAATAATACTTGAGAGAACCGCTTGATCTTTTACGACCAAGGAGTACTTTTCGTTATTAGTGCCCTTGACCCGAAAAAGTAAAAAAGCGATCAATGACACGTCGTTTTATAACCAATATCGAATTCGAAACGACAAAAATCTAGCAATCTTTTCACGTTTTTACGGTCGGAAAAGAGCTGTAAGTGGACCGTCTTTTAATTCTGTTTTAACGAGTTTAAAAGAAACACTCGGCAATCTTTTCATGTTTTAGGAGTCAGAAAAGAGCTTAAAGATGACTCTACATATTTTTCTGTCAAAAATGATAGATTTCGCTTGAATAATCCTTTATTCTGCACAAAAACACAAACATTACTCATACCTGTTTGAAATAGATAAAAGCGTCGCAAAATACCTTTTCAAAGTGAAACATAAACAAATTTGCGATTTATTTACTCAAAAAGCTTATAAAAAGGGCCTTTGTCGATTCATTTTTACCGTTTGAGTTTGGGTGAGAAAATAGTGCTTTTGCTTAGAAAACTTCCCGTGAAGATTGTGGAAAATCCAACCATCAGAATCAAGCGCCGTCTTCTCCAGGTAATCCACATCATCCTACTCTTCATTTTCAACCATTTAGTTTTTTGTTTTAGTCCTTCATTTCATTTTTTAGGAGGGTTTTTAGGCGCAAAACCCACGCGCACGGGTCCGCAGGTTTACCATTGCGGACCCGCGGATCCCGACTTTTTCTCCATTGGAAAAAAGCTCGAGGTCCGCACCTTCCGTGTAGACAAAGTGCGGACCCACGCACTGTGTCTAACTCGGAGGGTGAGTACCCCGCCGCAAGGGTTTTGAACCCAAAAATTCTCAAAAATGGACCAATCAAAATATTTTCTAGCAATTTAATTAATCTTTATACTTGATGCAGAGAGTACATCATGCTAGATTGGCGTGAACGAGAGCATGAGGACGTGGATGCTACCGCATGGAATCATCAACCTTCACTTGATGCTTTGAGGGCGTGCGGACTGTACAAATTCTGGGCCATTCCTGGAATGAGGGCTCAGGTGGATTTCTTACAGTGGCTGGTTGACAGATGGAGCATACAGGACTAGTGCTTTTTCATTGGCGGCCACCAGCTCGAAATCGAGCCGGCGGACATTTATTTCTTGACTGGTTTGCCTAAGAGAGGCGAAGACTTGACTCTGCACGGGACTAGGCCAGGTGGCCAGTCTGTCGATAGCCTCCGGCTAGAGTACTGCAACAGCCAGGCTAGAGACAAAGGGATAGACATAAAGACCATATCCCGTCCTGAACTCATGGTGATTGCGTTTACTGTCACCAGAATTTGCGGAGCTTCCGCATTACATATTGCCACCGGATCCCAGATGTGTATGGCAGTTGATTTCTTTCGAGGCACCATCTTCAACTGGTGCAATGCTGTGCTGTCCAATGTGAAAGGCCAACTGACTAGGGCCAAGAGCGGATGACTAAAGACCTTTGGTTATGGGGCTTTGGTCATGAGTTTTGGCCTAGAGAGGGTTCCTATGCTGATCCCACAACACCTTATTGTTGGAGCTGGGCTTCCTCGAGAGCCCAAATTGATGCGATGGGTCGCAGTCATGGCCCGTCACCCGGACGAGAGGACAGAGGTTGCTCGGTTCAAACCTGAGTATTTCCAATGGTTGGAAAACCAGGTCTTTTCCATTCAGGACTTCCCTTATGCTGGGATAGATTTTCGTGGTGACCCAGACATGGCTCTTCCACCAGGAGAGCAGTGGGACGAGTCAGGTAAAATCCTTTTCAACTTTTTCCTATTTTCATTTTTTTTTTTTTTTCCATCGTCTCAAAACTGACAGTAAAAATTTCAAATGCAGATGTGGGTCCACATCGATCAGCCGCTCTCCGGCCTTTGGATAGGAAGCAACCAATTGTACCCGTGCCAGCCCCACAGGACGAATCAGCAGAGGTTTTGGCCGAGTTGGAGGGTCATCTTGAGCGCTTGACAGGGGATATTCCTGAGACCACTATAGATGACATTCCTCGTCGACTTCAGCGCTATGTGATTGGAGTCCCGGGACCTTTTAGGAGGTTCCTTTGCAAGGTGGCCCGGGCAGTGGTTTCTTATAGAGATCATCACCAGTGATAGGATGATCGCCTATTGTGGGCACATGTGACATTTTTTGTTTTTTGTACCTATCATTTTTGCCGATCATAAGGTGTTTTTCAACCTATGATCGAGGACGATGTATTTTTTGACACACTCCTATATATATATATCACTATTACCGGCTTATCTTGTAAATCATGTTATGAAATGGTTTTAAATTTACATGTATGATTATTGCAAATGTCTATTTAACATTCGAGAAGAAATTGCATCTGCTAATGTATTTAAAGACCTTGGAATATGCTAATATTCAATGTAATCAAATTCACGTTCCAAGAGACGCACTCTCAAAAATAATCTCAATAACACTGGATTTCTAATGGCATACACTCTATTAAGCTGTAATACAACGAGTTCAGAATATAACCTCACTATCAAACTCCGAATCCCAAATGAAATAGATTCAGATAATAACTCAATCACTACACTATACTCTGTAATGTTGTTTGTTGTTTGACCGAGGCTTACCCCATGCATAGAAACTAACTCGTCAGAGGGCGAATAGATAACCCAAGCTGCGGAAGAGATGTTCCGTGTATTACGACAAGCACCATCAGCAAATCCAATGTATGTTTGGAGAGGCATCGACATCTGCAATATCAAGAGTAAAACCAAGATAAGCAGGAATAATGACGGAAAAACATTCTCTAAACTAAGCACACTTTTTAAACTAAAACACACTAGCTAGAAAGAAAAACTAACCTAACTAAAAAATCTCCATACCCATTCTTTTAAGCATAATACCTCTTCAGGTAAAGACCATTTCTGGGTTTACCTAAAGAGTCCCCGTCAAAGTCTACCAATTCATAGGCCCCTTTTGCTAGCTTTCGCTTGACAATATAGGGACCATGCCACATAGGAACGAATTTTCCAGCGCCTAATTTATCATTGGCCTGATCATATAATAACACTAGGTCTCCTTCTGAAAAATTTCGAGGGGTCACATCTTGATCATACTGAGCTTTCATACGTTTTGCGTGAGTCTCGATCGTCAATGCAGCATCACGTCGATTCTCATCTCATTGAGCTAAGTATAACAAACAATTTTCCTCTTCAGAAGTGGCTGGAAGTAACTCGATGGCGATTTGCAGTGACGGGATTTCGCATTCAATGGGTAACACAGCTTCCAAACCATAGACTAGTTGGAAAGGAGTGAACCCTGTTGATGTTTTTACTGAAGTTCGGTACGCCCAAAGCGCTGAAAATAGCATGTTGTGCCAATTCGACCGATGAATCCCAATGATTCGTCGGATCATGATAACTAAAACCTTGTTGATGGATTCAACCAGACCATTCGCTTGTGGATAATAAGGGGTTGAACTATCGTGACGTAAACCAAGCTGGCCTGTAAGTTCGGTCATCATAACGTTTCGAAAATGACACCCATGATCAGTGATTATCGCTTGTGGGACACCAAACCTAGCAATTATATGATTGAACACGAAAATTGCAGCTGTTTTGCCGTCTGCCTCGAATGTAGGCATCGCCTCGGCCCACTTAGTAAAATAATCTACCGCAAGGATGATATACGCATGCCCCCCGGCTGAGTGAGGGTTACATGTAATAAAATCGATACCCCATTTGGCAAAAGGACCAACGACAATTATAGGGTGGAGAGGAGCAGGTGGAGTGCGCATCTTACGATCAAATATCTGGCAGTTGTGGCATTTTCAGACCGCCGTAATACAATCTTTAAACAAGGACGGCCAGAAATAGCCAACGCGCAATATCTTTTGGGCTGTGGCATACCCAGACATATGACCGCCACACGCTCCAGAGTGACAGTCATTTAGAACCCTTTCAGCCTCTTCGTGAGTTAAGCAACGTCGAAAAATAGAGTCCACCCCACGGCGATAAAGAGTATCTCCAATAATTTTGAATTGTTGGGACTGGAATCGAATTTTCCGACGTTCCGACCTTGAAATTTCTGGCCGAAAGGATTGGGTTTGGAGATAGACGATGATATCCCCATACCACGGATCTAAAGTGCTGATTAGAAACAAAGATTCGTCCGCAATGGGCTCCTCTGCCACAGTTTCCGTGTCAGCACGCGGGAAGTCACACATTAACTCTGCAAAAACTAAAGATTTCTTAGACTTAGATTTCTCAAACTCCAAGTCGAACTCCTGCAGGATATAGATCCATTTAGAGTACTTGCCCCCTAGCAATTGTTTGGTCAAAATGTAGATCATAGGGTTGCAATCTGAAATTACCGTAGTTTTACGTAGTAAAATGTAGTGACGAAAACGTTGGACAGCTTGAACGGCTGCCAATGCCAATTTCTCCACATGTGAGTATTTTAGCTCAGTTGGATTTAACGTTCGACTAAGGTAATATATCACATGTTCCGTTCTGAATTCATCTTCCTGAACTAAGACCATTCCAATGGTGGAATGGGAGGCGGCGAGATACAAGAAGTAATCCTGGTTGTAGTTGGGAGGATGCAACAACGGTGCATGGGTCAACGCGTGTTTGAGTGCATCAAAAGATTTCTGAGCTATCTCATCCCAATAGAATTGAGTATTTTTCTTCAACAACTGGGTAAAACCCTTTGTAACCTCGACGTAGTTAGGAATGAATCGTCGTAAAAATTTTGCTTTCCCCTGCAAACTTTGGAGTTGGGGAAGACTCGAAGGAGGAGGCAATTTGATGATAGCTTCGACCTTTGAGGGATCGACACGAATGCTGGCTTTCGAAACTACAAATCCTAGCAATCGACCTGTTTCTATACAGAAGACACATTTGTGTGGGTTCAACCGAATACGATAATGCCTACACCTCATAAAGATTGCTCGTAAATGGACAAGGTGATCAGCTCGATGTAAAGAGTGAGCAGGCAAATCATCGAGATACGGTTGCACAATGTGTTTGATGTCATGAAACGCATAAGACATCGCCCTTTGAAAAGTTGCTCCAACATTCTTAAGCCCAAAAGGCAATTTTCAATAAGCAAATGTCCCCCATGGACAAATGAAAGTCATTTTTGGTTGATCGGCAGGTAGAATGTTGATTTGATTGTATCCGGAAAAACCGTCCATAAAGGAAAATATTTCGCTACCGGCACAATCATCAATGATTTAATCGATATAGGGAGTTGGGTAATTTTCCTTTGGACAGGCTCGATTAATGTCCCTATAATCGATGCATATTCTTATTGTTCCCTGCTTTTTGTTAACCGGAACAGTATTCAATACCCAATCCGTTAACGGGATTGGATAAATGAAACCTGCTTTCAACAGTTTTTCAACTTCTGCTTTAATTGCAGCAGCTTTTCGTGGGTGAATCTGACGCAAACGTTGTCGGACGGGTTTAGCGTCCGGGTAAGTCTTGATCTCATGAAAAAAAATCGCGGGATCAATTCCTGGCATTTCCTCATAGGACCAGGCAAACACGTCGCGGAATTCTTGAAATAGGGCCTTATATAATTGAATTTCGTCATCTGTACACGAGGCACCTATATGAATGTTTTCAACAATTCTGAGCTTAACCGAAATGTCAATAGGAATAGTTCGAGAGATGTTTCCCAAATTTAACTCTGATTCGGGATGTTTCATTGGATTCTGAGGTTCCTTGACATATTCAGTTGTAAAAATTGATGAGAAATCATTTTCAAAACGATCATCCTCAGGTAAAAACGAAGATCTGTGATGGAGATCTTCCCATGGTAAATCATCTACACATAGGATTTCATGAATTCTCTCATCAGAGTGAACAAGTTTAGAAAACGTAGTTAAATCTGAGGTTGATGTGAAAAGTGATTCCTCACGGACCACATTCATTAAGTCAATTTCAGTTGAACCTAGGTCGGCAAAAGATTGCACGGCTTCATAGGCAATTTCATATGGACTCAAAGGCATGGAATTACCAAATGAGTCTTTCTCAGATTCAGAAGGGATGATCCAAGGATCATCATAAATAATGGTGTCTGATGTAATCATATGAATAATTGCAAATGAAGATGATGCGTTGATTGGAGGAAAAGGAAAAGTTCCCAGTAAACCGACATCTTTAACTAATCCTACTCCAACATCCTTATATGGGATAGTCGTTTTACCAACATGCTGAATACTCTCTGAAGAGGCTGGGTAAGATGAAAAGTAAGCCAGCTGGTCTATTGTTACGATCTTTCCATTATGTGGAAACTTTATTACTCAAAAGACCGATGAAACGACCGCTGTCATAGCGTAAGACCAACTTCGACCGAAGAGAAGGTTGTAGTCTAGAGGGGCATCAACCACCTCCACATCTAGACTAACGGTTTTTCCTTCAAACCCTATAGGCAAATCCTGTAGAATGCCGAAAGGATGAAACCCACGGCCATCAAAGGCCTTAAGAATTGTCGGGGATTGATTTAGTGAAGGAGAACCAAGCGATCTCCAACACTGTATCGACATAATACACGTTGAGGCTCCCTCATCAATTACAGTCCGATGAATAGGCCTGTTTTTGACTATCATTGGGATCTGGAAAGCCATTTTATGAGGGAGACGTGGTGTACTATTTTCTAGATCGAAAATTATTAGGTTCGGGTCCTGAACGTCAACAGCTCCTATAGCTGACAAAAGTAATTTACGTTGTGCTGGACATGATTGCAGCACTTCCAAAGCCGACATTGCTGAGGGTGAAATAGCTAAATCCTCAACAATGTTATAGTTCTGAGCTGCTCTCGCATGTGGATTGAAAGCTGACTTTCGAAGTATACACTTGGCGGGCGGTTTGATTACCATGTCCGGGTTAGGTTTCTCGATCTGTAGTGGATCGAAACCGGGAGCTGAGGTTGATGGGTTAGAATGAGAAGATTCTGCTTCTTTACCATCAACAGGACTTTTACTACCATAATCTTGTGATCGAATCGCAATCCTTACATGGGACATCATCAATATGGGTTCTTCATTGGCACTCGAGGAAGAACCTATCATCTTGCTGTCTTGACTTGGAAATGGATCCTTCAAAATAGCAGGAGTTTGGGAACCTTTGACGATCTTTGCAACCTCTGCACGATGAGGGTAGTCTCTTGTAAAATGTTCATCGTCACAAATGAGACATGGATAACGAGGTTTGCGCTTTTCATCATTAGATTCTGCCTTTTCAGGTTTCTCCTTTGAACTTTTGTCTGTTTTATTCTTCTTCTTTCCTTTCTTCTTCCCACCGGATTTTGATTTAGCTGTAGATGACTCTACAACGTGAATATCGGCGAAATCTCTGCAGAAGAATCTCCTGTTAGGGAATCAGGCAAGGTTATAATAGGAGAAGAATTTTTGGAGGATTTCTTCTTACCTTTAGTGTTAACCGTGCCAATCATACCATCAGCAGCATGAGATCCCGAAGGAGCTGCAGCGATTTGATTTGACTTGGGAAGATCAGGGATCTTTTCGTGTAACGTACCTGACTGAGTATAAACCAAGTCAAGGTACTGTGCTTGAGCAATGACTTGCTCCTCAGTAACCACTCCAGCTTTAGGAACATCTTCAGTGATCCTTGGCAACAAAGATTTTACAAACCACTCGGTCAAGATTTGATCCGGAATAAATACCTTCACTAAACGACGTCGACGTCTCCACTCATGAATATGATCTGAAATGTACGTGGATGTCGACTGTTTTAGCAAAGTTAACAATTCCGTGCCATTGTCATATCGGACTGGCAACTGGAAATGAGTTAAAAACGAGGTAGCTAACTGACTAAAATTATAAAAAGTTCCTCGCGGTAACTCAATGTACCACTTGGCCGCGAGACCAATTAGAGTGCGCTGGAAAAGTCTAAGACGGATCGAATCATCTGTGATGGAGTTAGACGCACACCAGAGGTGGTAAGTCATCACATGGTTCGACGGGTCCTCTCCTGATTTACCTTCGAACTTGGGAATGTCACTGGGCAACTTATTCGACATTGGCGGCCAAAACGGAAGATAATTAATAGGATCGTTTGTTAGGTGCAACAAGTCTGGTAAGTCCAAAGTTGTGATAAACGGTAACTGTCGATTAGGATCCCTAAAACTCTGGGTCATGAGACCAGCCCCAGGAGGAGGATATCCGGGATAACTAGGAATAGGAATCGCGTTCGGGATATTGTATCCTCCTGGAAAACCAGGATTAACCGGACCGTACTGGGGTTGTTGAGGTTGTTGATAAGTGTACCCAGGATACGGTTGATACTGATAAACTGGCTGCTGGACAGCAGGACCGAATTGGTACTGTCCCTGGTACGGTTGATAGGTGAATTGTGGTTGACTTGTGACAACCGTACTTAAACCAGGTTGTCCTACAGGCATCTGAACCATAGTTTGAATCGTGGATCCAGACGGTGGTAAAGATGTCTGAGGAGTAGATACAAGAACAGTAGAAACTGGAGCCGTCGATACTCCAGAAGTAGGTGGGGTAGATTGAACAGATGTTGCGGCAGTTGCAGCAGTCGTTTGAGATGGAGTACGAGGCACAGTAGGCCCAGACTGAGAAACTACTGAAGGTACAGAAGTTTGAATGTTAGACTGGACTGGTTACTGGGGTGTACCAGAAACTAAGGGTTGTCTAGTTTGGGATGACAACTGTACACTTGGCTACAACACCTGTTGGGTTTGCGATGGATCCCACACTATGTTCATTCCGGGGTATTGACCCATAATAGGTTGAGAATATTGAGGACCATAACCGGGTTGAGGGTAGGATTGATAATTGAAAGGTACATTTCCCGTTCCTTGAACATAAGATTGACCTTGGGGTGGTTGGAAACCTTGGTTCGAGTACTGACCTTGGGGTAGATACCCTTGAGGCACGTACTGATACTGGGGTTGACCTTGAGGGATAAATTGATACTGGGGTTGACCTTGGGGTACATATTGAGTCTGGGGTTGACTTTGAGGAACGTACTGTACCGTAGGTATGTACTGTCCTTGAGGTTGCCCCCCAGATGCAAATTGTGTACCTTGAGGTTGCCCCCCAGGCGTTAATTGAGGCTGCCCCCCAGGCGGTAACTGGCCACCTTGAGGTTGGGAATTTGGAATAGAACCTGACATCATAAGAATGTCTTCTACACTCAACGACTTTGTACCATTATTTCCAGTTAATAACCCTTGCTCAATGGGTTGAGGAGATGCTCCCGAAAAAGTACCAGAAAGTGACTGATACCCAGAGGGAACAGAAGGACCGCCGTACAAAAAAGATTCAGGCGATTGAGTAAACATGGACGACTGACCTAACATATTTACGGGAGTATAAAAACCTCTAGGATGATAAGGAGCACGAGGTGGTGAAAAACTTAACCCTGGGTTTTCCAAATAATTAGTCAAAGAAAGATACCAAGTAGTACTCCTAGGCGGACTGTAAAAAATTGATTCACGCTCCCTTAGATCAAGAACAGGTTGATTTTCAGGGATAGGGATGCCTACTTCTTCTTCCGGAGCAAGTTCTTCAATAGCAATAAGTCCAGAAGGAATATCTTGGGTAATTACTCTTTCTACCCTAGGTGAATCAGGACCACTAGAAGTTGGAGAGACAAACCCCGATGTTGGAGTAACAGGTTCAGATATCTCAGGTTCTTCACCTATATCACTAGTAGATGAAAAGCTACCAGCAAGTTCGGAAACTAAAATCGATTATGGATTGTAACCTGTTACTAGAGTTTGGTAATCATGATGTACAACCAATGAAGACTCTCCTTCTTCAGGTGACCCAACTTTACTACCACTAGGAGTTACGAGGACTTTCAAGCCTTCAAGCTGGCTCGAGACTTCTTCAGGAGGTTGGCCCCGAAGTCTACGGGACTTCCTCAATAAATCAGCCATGGTTTCAAACTTAGGAGACTGGCCCCGAAGTCTACAAGACTGTCTTGGTAATTCAGCCACAGTTAAAAACTTTTAACTACTTCACACGCAAACAAAGTAAAATCTCAATGAAAAACACCTAAAGCCTCTAAAGAACCAAACAAATTTGAATCACACGCCTAAAGAATCTAGAGATGAAACACACACAAACAGTAACTTTCCGGACCAAAAACGCTAGTTGGTGATGAAATCCAACGTCACAGAATTCAGTATAGAAATGGCGGTTGGAACAGTTACCCTAGCAACCTGCTTAATGAATAGACTGGACCAAGTTCCTCCACTTAACCGTCTCGAGTGAAGTGAACCCCCCAGAAAATCCAAGTGAGTCTAGCCGACGTCTGCTCCAGGTACAGTGGGATCTTCCCACCACTGTCACCTTAGGAAGAATCCTAAATAATATGGCCACTAAGGTTACCAACTGAGACAAATACACCTGGGGGAACAGTCTACGATCCTATACGCACGCAAGGGCAGAGTAGCAAGCTCAATCCCCTTGAAGGCTCCTTGACATAATCCAAGGTTTACCAACAAGTGACCCCAGGCTCCTCGACAATGGTTAATCTGAGGTTTACCGTTTTTAATACGTGAATATCTGGCGTCGTTCCCAATGAGGAAGGATTGATTCCCACACTGGTTCGGACACGATCTCGTGCTTCTCCTTTAAGAGGAGCTTTCCCAGAGCATAAATGCAACAATTGGATTTCTTCCTACCACAAGATACAGCTACTTGTTTTTTTTACTGTCTTGGAGAGTTAATTACTCTCCTACTCCAAGACACTAGCCTAAGCTAAGTTGGTGTATCAGAGCCCTAGAAATAAAATGTTACTAGGTGAATTTTACTTTAAGCGTTAATTTTAGTGGTTGTTGTTTAAGTCAAGAGATGGCGGAGATGAAACTCGTGGTGTAAAGACTCGACTCGAAATCACTAAAAAGATGCACCTAAGATGATTTAAACAATCTTTTCTCTTCGATGAACTTCTAAACTAAGAAAGAGTTTGAGAATGCAAATACTTTGTAAACACAAATCTTTCTCAATTAAACAAATTAAAAGAAGAGCTTTTTCCTTTTCAAAGCACTCAAAACGAGACAACTAGTTATTTCACAAAAATTTCCCTTTTCTTTAGCACTCAACCACTACAAAAACAAACTTTTTCCAAAAGAGATTTTTTTTTATATTTTTCATAAGACACTCAAAACTATGAAAATGACTAATCTTGAGTTCTACAAACTAGAAAAACCTATTTGAAGTCAAAGCTTACAAAGTGTCTTTTTGAGGATGTTTTACTTAGCTAAATGTGAGCTAAGGACTAATTTATGCAGAATCACAATTAGTCAAAAAACAACCAATCTTTCGTTTTCTTTTTAAAAATGAAAAATCCAAACTTTCAAATACAAGTTTTTCGAAATTTTGAAATGAGAAAACACAAAGCGGATTCCTCAACAAGGGGAGATTTCATAAATGGTCAGACTCATAAGAAGGTTGGTAGACACCAAGGTAATCTGAGGTCCCTACAGCTTCTAAGCTCAGAGCCACTACACAACCAAAAACGAAAAACAAACTCACCAAGCAAAACTCCTAGGAATTCCACCTAAAACCCTAACACTAATGAAATTAAACCAAGGAAAGTTTTTGACAGGGAACAAGCAGGTCTGGGCAATGGCTAAAACCTATAAACAAATTCTAAACTGATAAAAAAAGAGAAAAATTTAAAATTTCTCAAATTTTTGACAGGGTACGCAGGCAGCTTGTTTACACAGGTGCATTCACGCTCTGTGTACAAAGAAAAAGTGCGTACAGGTACGCACTGTGCTTAACTCAGAGGGTGCGTACTTCTCCCAAAACTATGAAAAATAAAAACTGACTCAAAATTAACTAAATTCACCCAATCCCACAATCATCAAGTCAAAAACAGAAACAAAAATACAGTTTCTCAGGTCAAAGTATAAACAAGGAAAACAATCAAGTCCCCAGTGGAGTCGCCATTTTGTCGCACGGAATGAGTCGATCTTGCGGACAAGATAGACCTTCCTAGAATCTAAAGAAGACCTAATGACAAGCAAACCAACCAGACACTATCTTTCTCTAAATATGCTTTAATAAAAAATAGCAAACAAGTGTTTTTAGGGCCTACCTTTGGTCCAACGCAAGCTTGTGGATGCCCTCACTCCTTTGATCCAAATGAGCTCCTTTTCGCGAATCTGCAAACACAAACAAGGCAAACAAATTAAATAGCACCTAAAAAACCAATTGCATAAAACATATTTAACATGAAAGTCAAGGAGTCCATGAAACAAATAACATAAGATACTTGTTGAGAAAAATGAGTTTGATTGTATTAATTCAAAAGAAGAAGAACTTTACAACCTTCACCTTGACGCTGTACAAGCTCCTCCCAGGGTCCAACAAGAAGTCTCCTCTACTTTGACAAGTTTCACTCACTTCCTAATGAAACCAAAAAGGTATGTGATCTCTGCTCTTAAGCTCAACTAGGAAGTCTTAATTTCACCAGCATTTACCCTCAAAATGTTCAGCTTCTAACCTCCCTAGTCCTCACCCCAATGCCTGTATTTATAGTGCAATGGAGGGAAGTTACTAGGTCCTCCTTCAAAGGGATAAAGCCCTCCTTCAAAGGGATAGATCCTTTAGTCAAGGGATTAGCTCCTTCTCTTTTGGGATGCATGAACCACCTCAGAGCGAACAATCCACGTCAAAATTCCTTCTAGAAAACTCTAGAATTAACCCAAAGTGAGTTTTTTAAGATAAAACTTGCACCTTTTGACTTTCACAGGGGTCCGCACCTACACCGTTAGGGACAGAGCGGGTAGGTATGCAGCTTTTGTACACATAAGGTGCGGTACTGCAGGTGACCATGAGAGAAAGTGCGGAACCAGAGTTACATTGATTTTTAATGTCTTTCTCCCATTTCCAAAGCTTGATTTGAAGAGCTGAGGTCCTAGACTTGCTCAGGAGGACAGTACAAGTGATGATAGACCCATACTGACTGCAAATAATCATGGTGACGATATTTTTGTGTAACACCGCACCTTCCAACCAAGAGGAGAACACAAGTTAGATTTCTGTTTACATGAAACCATAAGAATACAAATAACTGTAGTTGCATCTATTAATGGGAGAATGCAGCAAAATACATGTACAATTGAAAGCCTCGCAACATTGTTGTAATGTTGAACCAGAAGACACCAGGTAAGCCGACCAAGCAATAGAAAAGACCACCATAGTAGGTAAGGAGAAAATCAGCATCTAGTGGCTCCAACAATCGGTTAAGGAACAACATCAATGTTACACACAAACCCTCATGCAGAGCAGGTCGAAGACATTCAACAGAGGGGGGAAACAATGAACCAAGACTGCCAAGCCATCGGAAGAAAAAGGACCTGAGATTGTTACCAATCGTCGGATCGATGCCAATTCCTGATGACCATAGATAGGGTCTAGAGTCGAAGGATAGCAGAGGTGCCTCACAACATTGAAGAGTCCGGCAAGCTGGACCTTCTCCCTAGGCCACCACAACAGCCGGAGTAACTTCAGCAATTAATGGAGGCCAGATGGCAAATGAATGTAGAATTAAGAGTTAAATAAAACTTAAGAAATTAACAAGTAAATCCTCAACCTTAGTCGATAGGATAGGTTTATCCAAGGTGACATTAATGCAACTCGATGTAAACTTTAGCATAAAAATGTTAATATTATAACAAATGTCATAAAAATATAATGTTACATGAATGTTTAGTATTCGAACTGAGTAGATAATTGAGTATTTACATTAAAGTAATAGTTTTTAAATGAATTATATATATATATATATATATATATATATATATATTATATTTAAATATGTGGATTCATGAAATGGATATATGTTGGTTTTTATGATAATGAAGATATTAAATAGATTTAGGAAATTATATTATAAAAAACATCTTAAGGTGAATGGTTAAAGATACATTTAGTCACTTCACAAAATTTAGTAAAAAATACCAATATCTCCATTAATATTGGTTTCAAAAAAAAAATCAAAATAGTGAAATCTTATCACTCTTTCCGCAACACCGTCGCACAAGAGAGATAGTCGCTGCCCAGATTTCCCACCATTTTCAAACATTCTCAATATGGTATCTTCATGAAAAATTTAATGTCACACATTTATTAAGCATATATATATATATATATATATATATATATATATATATATATATATATATATATATATATATATATATATATATATATATATATAGATATAGATATATATATATCTACTTACTAAATTTACTGGAAAATTCCATTTATATATGAACATAATCATTTTACAACATCTATTACCATAATCATCAAATTTGAAAACTTAATAATGATAGTTATGGTTATTCGAATTATTCATTACGAATATTGCTCAGACTTTAATCTATGAATACATTGTGATATAAAGTCAGAGGGGGACATCTATTCGACCCTCGTGCTAGCTCAGAGTTAACGAGTACACTTGTTACTTTCACGATATTCCTCATTAAAGATCCTATATTGTAAGATTTTTCACCATAATTGGAGGTCCAGTTTTACACAGCATTTAACACTTACCTTATGGTTCACACTACCCAACATTAACTCTATCTAATCATTATATTGGCCTAGGCGGAGGTGGCGACTTGCTCTAGTTATTACTGCAGGCCCTCGTACATGGTAACCTTGGGATTTGCTCTAGATCAGCGACTTTAGTATCTCCTTTAGATCGGACGGTGGAGTGTTTTCTTGTTTTTCCTAACCCTTAGATGGTATGTGTGTTCGTCATTCCTCCGTTCTAGTTCATGCTTCTGGTAACTTCTGGTCGATTTTCATTCCCAATTTGATGGACCCCTGTTAGTGTCATTTGTCGAGCTCTGAGTTATTTTCTACTTCCTGTATTCGTTGTTAGGGTTGTTTGCAACTTCAGAGACTGTTGTCTTACAAGGTGTGAACTTATCTACAGTGGACTCACGCCTTCGGACCTTCCAGGTATTGCTAATGGAGATTCTGTTTTGGGTCTTTCTTTTGATTTATTATTCTATTGTTATTTTTCTAACAATATATTAATACATGTTTATCTCCACCCATTCGGGGTGGAAGGTTTTTGCAGAGGGCGTGAAATGGAAAAGATGCGGCTCCTACCTGTTGCGAGGCCCTTGGTTCGATTTGGGGACAGGGTTATTAAAATCCCAGGTATGCAAGAGTTCTGCAATGAAATTTAAGTTTTAGGATTATGGTTTCGTGGAGAGTTTTGGCTTTACTCCTTGCCATGACTGTGATATTTTGGTTACCCTCTGTAATTTCGAATCTATTTTTGAGTTTTTTTGAGGCCTATCGGCCATGAACAAGTTGTTAAATTTATCCAGCGTCGACCGACTTAATTATTTGTATCATCTTTAGTTATACCAAGGGTGAAGAGAGTCAAACACTAGCTGGAATATATACAACTTGGTATCGAGATTGTTGACTAAAAATATGTGTATACTTGTTTTCTTTTACATTCTAAACTTTTCTTGGAATCCAACTCTGTTTCGTTCACTTAACTGCCTTCT
Source organism: Pinus tabuliformis (assembly GCA_031772625.1). Classification (NCBI taxonomy): domain Eukaryota; kingdom Viridiplantae; phylum Streptophyta; class Pinopsida; order Pinales; family Pinaceae; genus Pinus; species Pinus tabuliformis. The sequence continues at coordinate 312,669,099 of CM062809.1, forward strand.
GGTATTGTTCCTGTTTTTAATGTTAGCTCTCAGCCGGTAATACTTGGTTTGGTTGATAATATATTTAATTAACTGAGAGATTTCTTTGAATTCCCTATGAGGGTTTGAGGTTCAAAAATGTCTATTGATTCTTTCTATTTCGAAAGTTTTACTGCTTTGAAGTATCTACGAAGACTCTATCTTCGGTAATGTTTGCGTTAATTGAAAGAACAGTTGATATCTATGTAGTTACTTTTCGACTGAAGACCCTTGTGGGTTCCTAATAATTTTTTGGTGAGGCTACATACCTCATTTTTTGTTTCACCTTCTAAGTCTTTGGTTTTGGGCATGTCTACATTTCATAAAATCTCCCAGATAGTATGTGTCGTTAACTGCTTATAAACAATACCCATATAATAGCTTATTTTTTCATTAACAGAAGATTTATTAATTTTATTGCCTACTGTAATTTATGTGGAACAATTTTTCTAATAATAGAATGAAGTCTATCCTCCAGCTATAAAATTTATATTTATAATTATAACTGTATGGAACCTTATAACACTATTTGTTATAGACTTTAGAAATTTATGAATTTTACTATGCCAATATTTTATGTTCTTTTCTAATGTCAATAATTAGTATGATAGTTAACTAACATTCACTCAAGATATTTCATTCTTGACCTACTGAGATGATCATTACATCTATATCATAATCAGAATGAAATCTACTTAATAAGCATTGATATTATTACTTATTTGTACCACTGTCTAGTTGAAATATTCCTGATTCAGTCTTGCAACCAGACCTGAATCTTTCTGTATCTTTGCCTCCCAACCTTGAGATCTACTTTAGTAGTCTCCCCCAAGCTTTCCTGTTCATAGGAACTCTTTATTTTCTTGAGACTTATAGCCTCCACGCCCTTTGGTCCTAACCAAACATGGCCTTCTGGAACTGCCTGACTCTTTAGCACAGTATCTTCCATAGTAACTCTTTTTCTCTCTTTTTCCTTGATCTCAGATACTTCTATCCTCTTGATCTCTTGGTTAAAAACATCTAGAAATTAGTTTCAAGAACTTAGTTACGAACAGTTAATTGTTTCCCTAACTATTTATTAAGTAAAATAATATTTACTAATAACTATTGTCTTGATTCAAAAAATATTAACTTCCAAAATGGTATTTTTAAATTAAGAAAATAAATAGTTGTCCAAACTGCAGTAATTAGAAAATTTACATAGTTTGGGGGATATCACATCTTCCCCCCCTAAGGTGTAGCATCTTCCTGATGTTTTCCTTTTGAAACAAATTTGGAAAGGTCTCCTTGATAACCTACTCATCTTCCTAGGTGGCCTGTTTAGACCCAAAGTGCTGCCATTGCACTTTCACCTAGGTGATAACTAATTTCCGCAACGTTACTTCTCTCCAATCTAGTATACCCAGAGGTTCAACCAAGAACTCACCTTCCGGTTCGACCTACATAGCAGCAAAATACTTAGGTCATCATTCAGCTTCTTTGATATATTTGTATTAAAAAAAAATCCTTGAATATTTTACCTGTATTTTTTGCTAATTGATTACATGTTTAGGATCATAAATGTATTTCTTCAGTAAAGAAACGTTGAAGACATTGTGCACATGAATGTCACTAGGTAAAGCAAGCTGGTAAGCCATTGGCTCGATCCAAGCTAAGATTTTAAATGGCCTGCAAAACCGGGGTGCTAGCTTAGCACATCCATTCCATTGCAATGTACTTTTCTTAGCTCGTAATCTAATGTAAACATGGTCTCCTACTTGAAATTATCAAAAAATATGTTTCCAATCAACAAATTTCTTTTGCAGGAATGAGTGGACTTTAAGTTGTTTCTTACTTTATTTACCATTTCTTCCATTTCTTCCAACATATCCGGTCCTAACATCAACTTGTCCTTTGGTCCACTCCAACTCAATGGTGTTCTGTGGGTGTTATACATTTACTCCCGTATAATACTTCAAAAGTGCTCATTTGTAGAGATGTATGGTATCCATTGTTATAAGAAAATTCTACTAAGTGTAAGTAATCTTCCCATTCCGAAGGCTGTTGCATAACATAAGTTCACAATGTGTCTTCAACCACTTGGTTTACTCTCTCTATTTATCCATCTATTTGAGGATGATAAGTGGTACTGAAGTGTAGTTGTGTGCCCAATCCCTTGAAAAGGGCCTTCCAGAAGGTTGATGTGAATTTCACATCGTGGTCTGAGATGATCATTATGGCTATACCATGTAGCTTTAAAATATGTTACATGAAAATGTTAGAAACTTGCACCGCTTTATAAGTTGACTAGACTGGTATGAAATGATCATATTTTCTCAATTTGTCTACTACTACCATGATGGAGTCATTTTGTCTGTTTGACTTAGGTAATTCATTGATGAAATCAATGGATATGGTTTCCCATTTCCATTCAGGAATAGGTAAGGGGTGGAGTAAGCCTGCTAGGTGTTGGTTCTCAACTTTTATTTTATAACATTCCAAACATTTGGCTAAATATTTTGCTACCTCCTTCTTCATTCCAGGCTAGAAAAATTCCTTCCTTAAGGCAGAATTCATTTTCTGGTATCTAGGATGGCTTGCAAAAGGAATCCTATGAAATTCATATGAAATTAAATTTTTAAGATGTTTTTCATTAGGTACATATAACCTCTTCCTATAAATTAGTAATCCATCTGAATTTACCTCATATCCTAATCGTTGTTCATGGTTGTTTGGAATTTTTGCTTGCTACCATAAATATTTGTATACTAGTTCTTGCATGGTTATTTCATGAATCTGCTCATAAAAAGTTGTTTTTGATTCACTGAAAGAAATTTCATATAAACAATTTACCTTTCGACTTAGAGCATCCGCAACCTGGTTTTCTTTCCCCTTCAAATGCTTGATTTCAAAATCGAATTCACTTAGGAAATCTGCCCAATGAGCTTGTCTAGCATTCAAAGTGGGTTGCTTAAAGTAACTTGTTAGACTATGATGATCTGTCAATAGCAGAAATTTCTTACCCATTAAGTAGTGCCACCACATTTTCAAGGCATGAATCACCGCTATCAGTTCCAAATCATATGCAGAATACTTTTGTTCATACTCCTTAAGTTTCCTTGATTCATAAGCTACAACCCTACCTTCTTGCATTAATACGCCACCTACACCCTCTTTGCTAGCATCTGTACAAACCACATATTCCTTGTTGGGATCAGTGATGCTCAAAATGGGTGTTGTGGTGAGTAGATGCTTGAGCTGGTCAAAGCTCTTTTGGTAGTCGGGGGTCCATTTAAAGGCCTTCCCTTTCTTTTGCAAGGATGTGATAGGATATGCCACCCTAGAAAACCCTTCTACAAACCATCTATAATATCCAGCTAGACCCATGAATGATCTTATGTCAGCTACATCTTTCGGTACTAGCCATTCCATGATAGTCCTTATTTTCTCTGGATCTACTGTAATGCCATCCTTGGTGATGACATGTCCTAAATACTAGATTTGATGCTTAAAGAAGTCACACTTGTTGTATTTGGAAAACAACTGGTGTTCTCTTAAGACTTGCAGAACAATACAGAGATGTTCCCTATGTTCTTCCAGGCTTCGAGAATAGATTAGTATGTCATCAATAAAGATTAATACAAAATTATCTAAATATTGATGGAATATGATATTCATGAGACACATGAAGGTGGTTGGGGCATTATTTAGTCCAAAAGGCAGAACTATAAACTCATAATGTCCATAACGAGTTCTAAATGCGGTCTTCACTATATCCTCCTCATTTATCCAGATCTGATGATATACTGAGCGTAGATCAATCTTTGAGAAGAACATGGCACCCTTTACTTGATCAAATAACTCATCAATATGAGGCAAAGGATACTTATTTTTAATGGTCAGTTTGTTTAAATGATAGTAGTCCATACACATTCTGAAAGTTCCATCAATTTTCTTGACAAAGAGCATTGGAGCTCCCTAAGGGGGCACACTGGGTCGAATATACCCTTTATCAAGTAGCTCTTGCAGCTACATTTTTTATTCAGATAGCTCTTGTATGCTCATACGGTAAGGGGCTTGGGAGACTAGGGAAGCTCCCAGAATTAGCTCGATAGTGAAATCTATGTCTCTTTTTTGGGGTAGGCTTGGGATTTCCTCAAGAAATACATCTGGAAAGTTTTGTATTACTGGAATATTTTCTATAGAAACATATTTATCTTTAGAATCAGTGTATCCCACTTGTAGTGCATAGACTTGGCAGCCTTTTCTGATGCATTTTTCCATTTGGGAGGTTGTTACAAGTCTTATATGCAAAGGCTTTTGAATACCTTGAATCTCCTGCCTTACTCCTTCCTCATCCTGGTAATTAATGGTTTTGGTCTTACAGTTAATAAGGGACCAGTGCTTCTCTAACCAGTCCATACATATAAGAACATCATAGGACCCCAGGGGTAACACATTAAGGTCTGCTATAATAGTCTGGTTAGCTAAACTCAAAGGGAAATTGTTGACCTTGGACAAGACTCTTCTTTTTGCTCCTGTGGCTAGTTGTACTAGCCATGGATTTTTAAACTTGATAGATTGCAGTTTACACTGTTCTACAATCTTGGGGCTAATATAGCTTAGGGTAGCCCCTAGATCGATTAAAATAGATATAGGTTTGTCAAAAACTTTACCTTCAAATTCAACCATTGTTGGCTGAAACTCTGCCTGATGGTCTTCAAGGGCGGCATTAATTTTAGGGATGCTCCTAGCCACCTCTCCCACGGTAGATGCTTCCTGTATCTGCAAAATATGATCATCTCCTCTGCACTGTGGGCAGTTTTTGACATAATGCGGCCCTCTGCATCCCCAACACTGTACAGGTGGTTTGTTATTTAATTCCATTTCAGATCTACAAGTTGTTCATTCATCCTGTTTTCACCTGGTACCTTAAATCTGGGCTGATTTCCACTTATTTTATGGTTGATTGGACCTTTAAATGATCCCCTGTTTCCTGTACCTTTGTTCCCTTTGTGGCTGGAAACAAGTTTGCTTCCCTTTTTGTCAGCCCACTTCTTGCCCAAATCACCTTTGGGTTTGTTTTGCTGGTAACATATTTGTGCCTTACGAATGACTTCATCCATGGTTTTTGGGTTGTCAAACTCCAACCGTTCCTTCATGAAGAGTGGAAGGTTGTTGATGAACGCTGTAATTTTGCCTTTTCTTCATGTATGTAAGGGTCATACCGAAGTAGTGACGTGAACTTGGTTATGAATTCATCCTTGGTCATCTGACTAAATCAGAGATCGTGGAACTCTTTCGATTTTTCATCATAGAATCTTTCTGTTAGATATTTCTCCTTGAAATATCTCTGAAAATTTTCCCAGGATATATTTTGTTCATTAACTCCTTGGTCTGTTTTTACTTCTTCCCACCATAATGTGGCCTTCCTTGTAACTAAAACATGGCTAGTCAGGCCTTCAGATTATGGTCATACTCGTACAACTGGAAATACTTGTTCATGTTAATGAGCCATGCCTTTGCTGCCTCTTCCTGTTCACCATCATAGGGAGGAGGTTTAATTTTTTGAAATTCTCCTTGAAGTTCTGATTTCTGTCTTTTATGTACCTTGTGATTTGGCACGTTATTTGATTCTTCTTTGTGATTTTTTTCACCCCATTTTGTCTCCATATTCTCAGTTTTATATTCTTGTTCCCTTGTCATAATTTCATGTTTAGGGCTAGGGGTTAGTGGCTGATGGTTTTGTTATCAGATAGACTTTTCATAATTTTCTCTTGCTCCTACATTAGTCATTCATTGTCCACCCGTAGTTGGGCCATCTCATCTTTTAATTCTTGTACAGTCTCCAGGATGGTTGTATTATCATTTCGTGGCTCATCTCCTAACTGTACCCATAATTCGGGATTACCTTCTTGAAATGATGTTGGTCCTGTTCCCATTGTTGTCCGATAGGAAGGGTTTCCCATTCTCCTCATGTTGGCACTGTTTTACTATGTGCACATCAAAGTTTTTTATTTTATTTATCCTAGAGGGCTCAGTTTAGCAACCTGAGCTCTCTGATACCATATGTCACACATCTATTAACCATATACATACACACACACACACACACACACATATATTATTTATCTACTTAGTAAAATTACCTGAAAATTCCACTGATATATGAACATAATCATTTACAACATTCATTACCCATAATTATTGAATTTGAAAACTTAATAATAATAGTTACGGTTATTCGAATTATACATTACAAATATCGCTCAGACTTTAATATATGAATACATTGTGATATAAAGTCAGAGGGGGACATCTGTCCGTCCCTCGTGCTAGCTCAGAGTTAAATGAGTACACTTATTATTTTTGCGATATTATTCATTAAATATCCTGTACTATAAGATTTTTCACCATAATTGGAGGTCCAGTTTTACACAACATTTAACACTTACCTTATGGTTCGCACTACCCGACATTAATTTTGGTTGATCACTGTATTGGCCTAGGTGGAGGTGGCGACTTGCTGGAGTTATTGCTGCAGGCCCTTGTACATGGTAACCTTGGGATTTGCTCTGGATCAACGACTTTAGTATCTCCTTTAGATCGGACGGTGGAGTGTTTTCTTGTTTTTCCTAAGCCTTGGATGGGTATGTGTGTTTGTCATTCCTCTGCTCTGTTTCATGCTTTTGGTAACTTCTGGTTGATTTGCATTCCCAGTTTGATGGACCCCTGTTAGTGTCATTTTTCGAGCTCTGAGTTATTTTCTACTTCTTGTATTCATTGTTAGGGTTTTCTGCAACTCTGGAGACTGTTGGCTTACAAGGTGTGAACTTATCTACTGTTGACTCACGCCTTCGGACCTTCTAGGTATTGCTAATGGAGATTATGTTTTGGGTCTTTCATTTGGTTTATTCTTCTACTGTTATTTTTGCTAATAGTATATTAATACATGTTTATCTCCACCCATTCGGGGTGGAGGGTTTTTATAGAGGGCATGAAATGGACAAGTTGCAGCTCCTGCCTATTGCGAGTCCCTCAGTTTGATTTGGGAACAAGGTTATAAAAATCTCAGGTATGCAAGAGTTCTGTAATGAAATTGAAATTTTAGGATTATGGTTTTGTGGAGAGTTTTGGATTTACTCCTTGCCATGATTGCGATATTTTGGTTACCTTTTGTAATTTCAAATATATTTTGAGTTTTTTGAGGCCTTTCGGCCATGAACAAGATGTTAAATTTATTCGGCATCGACCGAATTAGTTATTTGTATTATCTTTAGTTATGTCGAGGGTGAAGAGATTCAAACCCTCACTAGAATAGATACAACTTGGTACTCAGACTGTTGACTGAAAATATGTGTATACTTGTTTTGTTTTACATTCTAAACATTTCTTGGAATACAACTCTATTTCATTCACTTAACTTCTTTCTGGTATTGTTCCCGTGTTTATTGTTAGATCTTGGCCAATAATTCTTTGCTTGCTTAATAATATTTTTAATTAACTCAGAGTTTCTTCAAATGCCCTATGACGGTTTGAGGTTCATAAATGTCTACTGATTCTTTCTATTTCGAAAGTTTTACTACTTTAAAGTATCTACAGAGACTCTATCTTCGGTAATGTTTGTTTTAATTGAAGGAACAATTGATATCTATGTAGTTACTTTTCGACTGAAGACCCTTGCGGGTTCCTAATAATTTTGTGGTGAGGCTACATACCTTATTTTTGGTTTCACCTTCTAAGGCTTTGGTTCTAGGCATGTCTACAATTCGAAAAATATCTCGGATAGTATGTGCCGTTAACTTATAAATAGTACCCATATAATAGTTTCTTTTTTTTATTAACAGAAGATTTATTAATTTTCTTGTGTACTGTAATTTATGTGGAACAAATTTTCAAATAATAGAATGAAGTTTGTCCTCCAGCTATAACATTTATATTTAGAATTATAATTGTATGGAACCTTATAACACTATTTGTTATAGACTTCCGAAATTCATGAACTTTACCATGCCAATATTTTATGTTCTTTTCTAATGTCAATAATTAGAATGATAGTTAACTAACATTCAATCAAGCTATTTCATTCTTGAACTACTGAGATGATCATTACTTCTATATCATAATTAGAACAAAATCTACTTAATAAGCAATGATATTATTACGTATATGTACCAATGTCTAGTTGAAATATTCCTCATTCAGTCTTGCAACCAAACTTGAATATTTCTGTATCTTTGCCTCCCAACCTTGAGATTGACTTCAATAGTCTCCCCTCGAGCTTTCCTGTTCACATGAACTCTTTAGTTTCTTGAGACTTACAGTCTCCGTGCCCTCTGGTCCTAACCAGACATGGCCTTCTGGAACTACTTGACTCTTCAGCATAGTATCTTCCTTAGTAACTCTTTTTCTCTCTTTTTTCTTGATCTCGGATACTTCTATCCTCTTGATATCTTGGTTAAAACCTCTAGAAGTTAGTTTCAAGAACTCAGTTAGGAACAGGTATCTGTCTCCTTAACTGTTTATTAAGTAAAATAATATTTATTGATAACTGTTGTCTTCATTCAAAAAATATTAACTTCCAAAATGGTATTTTTAAATTAAGAAAATAAATAGTTGTCCAAACTTCAGTAATTAAAATATTTACATAGTCTGGGGGATATCACAGTTAAGGTATTGATGTTGGATTAGTTGTTTGAAAAATATACTGGTTTGTACAACCTTTCATCTTCTCTGTTATTCTTAATTTGTCATAATGATCTATAGGGGTTGGGCCACTGCACCATATTGTCCTAAAAGGTGGAGATTGTGCACCAAAAAGGAAATTAATCCACATGTTACAACACTGTTAAAAATGCAAGATGTATGAAGGTAGTGAATTATGCTAATAAGAAATTTATATTGGGAGATACGTAATTAAATTTTATTATTTAATTGAATATTTCCAATTAAAATAATAATAAATCTACATTTATATATTTATATATTGATTGGAAGGCTTCTGACAACGCTCACTTCTTTCCATTAGATCCCCTTCAGGCCTTTGGGATACCTACTACTTTCTTATATTATATAGTTGGGGCTTGCTACTTGTTGGCTTGTTGGGGTAAACAAACTTGATGTGTTTTTTTGATCTTGCAATTGGAGTCTATGGAATAAGAAATAAATTTGATTTCTTGACAAAAGTGGTAGAGAAAGATTAATCTCTCCTACCTTGACAAAACTGGTGGTCAAGATCAACACCTACAAGTAAAGATCAATGCCTACAAGAACTTTGCTGTGAAATATTATCAAAACTAATAGAAGGATATGAAATAGTGTAGAGTAAGAACCTTGACAAACATGGCCACTGAAACTTGCAACATTTTTTGTAGGAAGAGAAAATTATGTTTCTTTTTTCCAAACATGTATGTTAGTATATTACAGTTTATTGAATATGTTTTCCTATTATCATATATGGTTTCATACTTTTACAAAAAATTCGCCAAGACTTCACAATGTTTTATTATTCAGTGAAAGATTTCCCAAGATCTTACAAGATTTTATAATTCAGTGAAAGATTCGCCATGACTTTACAAGAAAATATAATCTGGTGAGAGATTTTCCAAAAAAATTATATATACATATTATATTATTGATAAAATTGCCTCCCATTTTTCCTATGTATCATGGGGATTCACCCATTTATTATAAATATAAATTTAGGGTGGTTCTTAAGATTTTCCTTGAATACAATCCTCCCAACTTGCAGTCAAACCTAGTTAAACAACACCTTCTTCCTTGATTTTCGTGCCAAATAATGCAACCTGCTAGGACAGATCTATCCCTGGTCAAATTGTAGTCAAATATTCCCTCAAATTCCAAATGTCAATGACAGTCAAAGTCTCCTCAAGAAAAAAAAGATAGTGCAGGTCAAATCAACTCCAAGAAACTCACATGTGTGGAAGAACAACTACCTCATATGTACGAACCAATCAGATGAGGAGAGAGAATGATATGTTGTGAATGTGCCAAATGAGGTGAACATGAGGCTATATTTATAGTGGTTGGCGTGGGTGAAGAGGCATGTCTTTTCATCAAGAGGGTCGACATGAATAAGGGAAGACCTGAGCCCACATGAAAAAGAGGCATTTGTAGGAGGACAAAATTTCCAAAATTTAAAATGAAGAATGATGCCATCAAGTGTGCTTCAAAGGTGAAGAGTTCCATTAAAAGAGGAGTTTCCAAATGAGGGAATTGATCCTAGTTTCCAACTTTAACACTCCCTCTCAACTAGGAAGAATTCCACCTGCCAATATCCATCCATCATCATGTCATCCTGATCATCATGTATTATGTTTGCATTTCGTCTTCTCTCTATTGAAGATCGATATAATAATCAATAAGAATGATCGATAGAGAGTGAGTCACAAGACAATATCACTCTCTTACCATTGACAAAAGTCATTTCACATAATCAGGGGTAGAACCCCAATAGCAATTGATCATGAGAAATCAAGTTGTTGAAAATCATACATCCTATACATAGGGAGTATGACAGTACACGATGTTTCCATCTATAGTGCTATGGTCCCTAACCACCTTTCCCAATTCATTGGAAAAATAAGAGGTACTTCCCAAGGGTCCCAAACTTCAAGGGTAGGATGTATGATCTGAATGGAAACTAGTATCTACCCATGATATTCATTCACCCACTAATCTAGATCTTGTGGGGAGGCAAACAAGATATGAAAAGTTAAAATTCCCAAAAAAAAGGAGAACACACAATAAACAAAATGACCAATAAATATTTTATTAAAATAGAGAATAATTGTAAAATCTACATTGTGATGGACAATCTGTCCTTTTACAAAAGGTGACTTGTTACTTATAGTATTTTTTAGTTATAATACTATGGGTAAATTTTATGGGTGGGTAAATACCATGGGTGAATGAATACCATGGGTAGATGAATACCATGGGTGGATTCCACTTACAATACCATGGGCAGATTCCATGGGTGGATGCCACTTACAATGCCATGGGCAGATTCCATGGGTGGATGAATACCATGGGTGGATAAATACCATGGGTGAATGAATACCATGGGTAGATGCCACTTTCCATTCAGATCATTCCTCCCTCCTTAAGAAGCAATGGTCCCCATTGTGTGAATTTCCCTCCTAAGAATCCTTTGTTGAATATGGAGAGCCACTTAAGAGAATGGTTTTGTGTGGTTAACGCATAATTGATGGGCCTCTAAATTAGACATATGCCTCTAAATTAAACATAAATTAAGGCCCATGACCATCCTTCAGCACATTAAACCTCTTCTTTTGCATTATATAATGTATTTTTAACTTTAATATATTCATTAGGAAGGTTTATGAATAATTAGATATTTGTGCCTAATAGTATTTATTTTTGTGGAATATTATGAGAATATTGTTCAGATTATGAAGATTTGGAGGAGAAGATAATTTAGAGACTTGCTCCCTACTACAGGAGGATCAATATTAAATAATAAATCAACAATATATTATGGAATTATGACACAGATTATGGAACTCCAATGATCGAGAAAATCTAGGAATGTGTTCTCTGCCATTTAATGTAGATTCCTAATATTGGGAATCAGATCCACTAATCAAGGGATTTTGGTGGGGAAATATTCCTCCTTTCATGGGATTTTGATTAGTCTTCTTGTGGAGAGATCTCATATTTTTGCAGCTCCATTGTATTTTCTTGCAGGGATGTAATTGTATTGATGAAAATAATGAAGATTGATGTCATGTTCAACTTCTAAATCTTGTTCTCCTCCATAGGTCTCTGAGTTTTCTTGGGCTTGGCAATCTAAGGATCCTCAGAGCCTTTTTGTATCATTTTCTTTCCTTCTTTTCACTTCTTATTCACATGCATCTCTTGTTTTTATTTATTTCTATTTCTGCATTTAGTATTAATGATTTCTTGTTGTAGGATTAAGTTAAATGGTTGATGTAAGTTCTTTTGCAGGATCAAAAGCATCATTTCATCCTTGGAAAATATTTGGAAGGTCATAGTAATCATTGAGCTACTTGGATTAGCTTTCTTATTCCTAAATCTAGATTTCTGGAACTCCTTTGTGGCAAAGAACAATAAATTTCTGCTATTTTTTAGAGCATGCTAATGAGCTTCAATCGAGTTGGTTCCACTTGCATTAGATCATAAGAACATTATATTTAATAAAAAAAATGATCCCATTTCATTTGCACTTGATTAGGTTAGGCATTTGATAGATTTACTAGCTCACGAGTTCTCGAATTTATTATTTTTTTAGTAATTTAATAAATCCTTCCCATGTATAGATGAATTTGAGGATAGATGCAGACAATAATGTGTGTTGCAGGAGCTTCTACACTGCAGGGAGACCTCATCTCGTTCACCTCATCCAAGACACATCCACCCATGTCGCCAAAATCCACTAAAGTCTCAATCCGAATTCGTACTTTATGAGCAAAAATTAACATTTCCATTGAGCAAATCTACCCAACTTGAAGCCCTTGCTTGAGTTCTGGGTAGTGTCCACCACCTCCATGGCTTATTCTTCCATTATCCACCGTTCCCAAGCTCCATTCCACCTTCTATACCACTTCCTAAGCTTTCGGCTTGATTTTTATAATAAAACAGGGGATCCTGTAGACATCATGTAGGAACTAATACCTCTTGTAGACATCTTGTGGGCAAACCTGTAATGGCCTATTTTGAGCCTGAATTGAGAAAAATCATCACTAGAAGCCAGGATTAGGCCCCTACTTTCCCTCCAAGCCATATTAACCATTGTACTCCTTGTCCTCCACATCTGTCTCCCCTCCCAAAGAACTAAGGAAGATTAACATTTACATTTTTCAAGCAAAAAGATAAAATAAAAAAGTTATTTTATATTTATTCATGCACACAACAATTAGCACTCTCTAGATTAGATTCCCTGCTCAGTTAGTTTAAATCATCACTGTGATAAATAGGGTTAATTTAGGTTTCTTTTACATTTAGTTCATGATCTTTATGCAATTATAATATGTTTCTTTCCTTGTACTTTATTTCTTGCAATAGGTTAGGATTTCCATTTTAGTGCATTTTCTGCAATTAATTTAGGGCTTGATTTTAGTACATGCATTCCATTACATAGTGACATCAAAGGAAGGCAACATTGTATGTTGCACATATAGTGCTGATACCTCTTAAGTTTGTACAAACCCCGGGTTGATAATTAAAGTCGGTAGCCTTGGGAGTTGCAACATTCTTGTTGCAATACCAAGGCTCATCACTTTTGGCGTTGTTACTGGGGAGGTGTCAAAGTATGCATTGTTTTATTCCTAGTTGATTCTTTTCATTTTACTTGTTTCAAAAAGAAAAAAATATTTTCATTAGGCATATTTCATTTCAAAAATAGAAAAGTTCATTGCATTAGTGTTTCCATTCAATCATAAAAACAAAAATTTCTCCAACACCAACCCACCCCCCATTTGATCACGTGGTGCAGTAAGAGCCACATCACCATTCACTTTTGCAGGTAGAAGAAGAAGAGATGGAAAAGAATGTAGAAGAAATGGATGGAGATGATGATAATGAGGAAGATCCTCACGGATTTCCCATTCAAGATACTGATGTTAGCGTGAACATGAAGAACATCCCTCCATATTTTCTTCCAAAATTTCATGGCCTAAGGTTAGAAGATCCGGAAATGTTTCTCTTTGAATTTGAAATCCCTTGTAAATCTTATGGTTACTTGTTAAACATTCAGAAATTGATATTGTTTCCGGCAACATTGAAGGATAGAGCCCTCAAATGGTTCATGAGTGTAGGGACTAATTCAATAAGATCATGGAATGATATGCAAAATATATTTCTATAAAAATATAAATATCATGATCTTAAGAAATAAATCTTTAGAATGAATCAAAGAGAACATGAGAGCCTTGAGGATCTAATAGATAGGTTCATGTATAATATTAAGAGGGAAAACCAACATCATTTAGGATTTGAAACACTAAAAATGCTCTTACTTAGAACAATTAGGGATGAGTGGATTGATCTCCTTGATCTCATGAGTAGAGGTGATGTATACCAATTATCATTTGAAGAAATTTGTGAAACATGCAAACACATATCAAGAGGAAGGACAAGAGTAGGTAAATCAACATCAAGATCAATAAGTCAAGCTAAACTTGGAAATTTGTTTGATGATTTTAAAACAGAAATTCTTAGCAATCTAACCAAACAAGTAGAAATGTTAAGAATGCAAGATGAAGAAAAAGAAGATGCTGATATTTGTGTTTTCCATGTAGAATCACATGATGTTAAACATTTTCCATCATTACCAAGGTTGAAGGAAGTTTACCAAGAGGACAATGGAGCAAGTCAATCACCAAAGCAACTATGTTATGTAGCTCCAAGAGGACCATGGAAGCCTAGTCAACTTAGTATGATGCAAGAGCCTAATTCACAATTTCAAGGTTATGCATATCCACTTCAAAGTAATTGGAACATACCCTTTCCTTTGCAACATTGGCCATCTCAACCCTAAAACCAATCTTGGCAATAAGGTTGGCAAAAAACTTATGGGAGCCATCCACAATATCTTTAGTATTTTCCTCAATATCCTCCATACCCAACTCCATGTTATACTTACCATTCAGCTCCACCAAAACCACAACCCCAACCACATCCATCTCAATATACACTGCCACTCAACTACCTGTACCACCATTTCCAAACCCACACATTGAAGTAGTTGAGCCCACTTACAATGCTAAGGTACAACACTTCCAAACATATCCTCTTGAGCTCAATGGTATTCACCATATCTCAGGAAGAGTATTGCAAAAAAGAGATTATCTTGATATCATTGAAGGACCACATCCAGAAGAAGAAGATTCAAATGAGAATACCAAAGGATCATGGGTTGCATTTGATGAAGAGCAGACAACAAAATCAAAGATCAAGAAAGCTCCCTCATGGTTACCATCAAATCCTCCATGTATTCAAGAGAACAATCAACAAAAAGGGGAAGATTTGAATTTCATGGAAGAAGAAGACATCCAAGATGATCCAAATCAACAAGAAAACCAAGGGCATCAAAGTTATATTGAGGTTTGGTTCCAAAAAATCAACAAGGTGCAACAATACTCTCTTCTTCAATCATGCTTGATATCATCAAAGTCAAAGCATTCAATCACTCAAATTTAGGTACATGTGAAAGCATACATTTCAAGCCTACACATCAGTTTTTCTATCATCTTGATGTGCACATGGCTCCATTGGAAGTATTATTATACTTGAAAGTGATTTTGTTTTTCAAGTAGGGTAGGGTAGAAAAAAGAAATTTGAAAAATAAGAGAAAAAATAAAAATCTTAGGTGAAAACCTCCTTTGAGGTGCCTCAAATTGGCTCATTGATTGAAAACCTCCATGAGGCGGTCAATGGGTTGGGAAAAAAGAAAGAGAAAAAAGAAAAGATCCTAGGTGAAAACCTCCTTTGAGGTGCCTAGGCAGACCTACTAGTTGAAAACCTCCTTGAGGTGGCTAGTAGGCTAGAAGGAAAAAAAGGAAAAAAATAAAAAATATTTGCTCCATGTATCTCTTTGATGAATGCATGTACTCTCCAACATTTGCAAGCAACAAAAACAAGTTGGTACCAAAAGAAAAATTGGTCAAGCCTAGTCAAAAGAAGTCAAATTTTGACTTTCTCCTCCTTTGCTCAAATGCTCCAACAAGACCAAGGCCATGCCAATCCATCACCCTCATCTATTTCCACCATCCACTCATCATTCCCAAGCTTCTACCACTCATTTTCTTTGTTGTCCCAAAATACTACAGGAAGGCTTTGTTTTACTACACGAAATAAAAATACATAGATCAGAAATTTATTTTTGCCATAACTTGAAAACCATGCATCCATTTTCCAAGATGTTTCATGGGGAGATGCATATCGATGGTGGTAACATGCTCAAGCAATTTCAACAAATTCCAGTACACGGTTTCCAAGAAATCAACCTCCATCACCTACAACCATATTTGAATTTTCTCAATAGTCATTCATCCATTTAAAAAGTTGTTTCATGGGGAGATGCATATGGATGATGATAACATGCCAAAGAAATTTAAGAAAATTCTAGTGCACGGTTTCCAAGAAATAGACCTCCATCTCTTTCAACCATTTTAAATTTTTTCTCGAGATTTGTGCATCAATTGGCCAAGAATTTTTTGTGGGGAGGTGCATAATGATGATGGAAACATGCTCAGAAAGTTTCAAGTCAATCCATTCTACCATTTTGGAGATATGGACAAAACAAGTCTACTACAAGAGGTTGTCCTGAATTACTACAAGATCTCTACAGGAAGTTCTAAATTACTACAGGATATCTACAGGAAGGTCGAGAAGAAGCAAAAGATGTAATATAATGGAGAAATGGGTTAACAGGTTAGGTATTCTTTAGGAAAGGTTGATATAGGTCCCCCAACACCTACACATCAACAAGAAGACAACCCATCAACAAAATGAGATCAACATAAAAGAAAAAGGTAGTCAAGAAGATGTACTTGAGTCATTAGCAACACAACAACATCAACTTAGTAGCAGCATGCATGTCTCTCCAACAACCATAAGGTAGGTACAGGTATGAAATATTCTTGACCTCTTCTCTTGAGCATATTATAGTTAGAAATTTGTTGTCAATGCATGAGAGATGGGGTTTTATAAGCTAAGGATGGGTCAACAGTCTCAGCCACCTTCAACTAGTTAATTGCAGCTCACTCCTTCACTCATGCAATGTTGAAAAGTCAAATTATGAAGGGTGATGATTTCAAGGAATGAGGACAACAGTTAAAAGAATAATTTTTTGCAAAGGCCAAGTCACCACAGCACTCCAAGCCCTCCATCCACTTCATATTCACTATCTATCCATCATTCATCCATCTCATTTCATAATTTCAAGAACAAACCCTACACTCTATCTCACCCTGAAAATTTCTTGAAAAAAAGAGAGAATCCTCTCCATTTTCACAAACCTACATCATTTCTCATCACTCCCATATAGTTAGAAGACTCTGAAGGAAGAAGGAATGACTACTACAGGAAGGAAGAATGTTGCTACAAGAAGGAAGAAAGGAACAAATTGTGCTAAAAACTAAAAAAAAGGCAGTGCCTAAGAGAGACCTAATCAAAACAGAAAACTCCAAGGCCTTTAGGCAATCATCTAGGCATGGGGACTTCACTAGGAGAGTAATACTATACCACATGGGTTCATATTGGGGGATATATATTGAGGAAAAAATGAAATAATATATTGGGGGATATGTAGGGGGTAAAGGGTTTTTATTTTGACAATTATAAAAAATGGAGCTCAAACTTAATGAAAAATATAAAGGGTATAAAAAATGTTATTGAAAAAATGGATACCTATAATATCTAGTGAAAATAGGGGTTCTTTAAATTGGGAAGTTGTATTGGGTTCATATTGGTATGGGGTTAAATAATGTGATTCTTAGAGGCATTTTCCAATATGTAGTAAAATTAGGGGTATTGTTTAGTATGCCACAAATGCACGTGATACGTCAGAGGTTCATTGAGTGAAGCCCCTGTGCATCTAGGCCACAAAAGAAAATAAGAAGGAAAGCTAATGGTCTCAAGAAACAATGATTTTTCTTTGCACAAATATGTTTTTGGGCTTGGCCTTGCAGAAATTACAACCAAGATTATTAATGCACAAGAGAGTGGCCACCGAAGCCATGAATGAGGCACAATGAGGTCACTAAGTTGCTCAGAGGATGAGAAAAACATTCAGTAGGGGGGTATGATGGGCCTCTAAATTAGACATAAATTAAGGCCTATGTCTCTAAATTAAACATAAATTAAGGCCCATGACCATCCCTCAGCACATTAAACCTCTCTTTTTGCATTAGATAATGTATTTTTAACTTTAATATATTCATTAGGAAGGTTTATGAATAATTGGATATTTGTGCCTAATATTATTTATTTTTGTGGAATATTATGAGAATATTGTGCAGATTATGAAGATTTCGAGGAGGATGCAATTTAGGGACTTGCTCCCTACTACATGAGGATAAATATTAAATAGTAAATCAACAAGATATTATGGAATTATACACATATTATGGAACTCCAATGATTGAGAAAATCTAGGAATGTGTTCCCTACCATTTAATGCAAATTCCTAGTATTGGGAACCAAATCCACTAATCAAGAAATTTTACTGGGGAAAGCTTCCCCCTTTCATGGGGAATGATTACTAATCATTTTGTATAAGTACCAAGTCGAAATTTCCTCTAGAGGGGGATTTTGATTAGTCTTCTTGTGGAGAGAACTCGTATTTTTGTAGCGTCATTGTATTTTCTTGCAGGGATGTAATTGTATTGATGAAAATAATGAAGATTGGTGTCATGTTCAACTTCTAAATCTTGTTCTCCTCCATAGGTCTCTGAGTTTCCTTGGGCTTGGCCATCCTAGGAGCCTCAGATCCCTTTTGTACCATTTTCTTTCCTTCTTTTCACTTCTTATTCACATGCATCTCTTGTTTTTATTTCTTTCTATTTTTGCATTTAGTATTGATGATTTCTTGTTGTAGGATTGGGTTAAATGGTTGATGTAAGTTCTTTTTAGAATCACAAGCATCATTTCATCTTGGAAAATCTTTGGAAGGTCATAATAATCATTGAGCTCCTGGATTAGCTTTCTTATTCCCAAATCTAGATTTCTGGAACTCCTTTGTGCAAAGAACAATAAATTTCTTCTATTTTTTCGAGCATGCTAACGAACTCCAATCGAGTTGGTTCCACTTGTTCGATTTAATAACAAAATTTACACCATTTCATTTTCACTTGATTAGGTTAGGCATTTGATAGATTTACTAGCTCATTAGTTCTCGATTTTTTTTTTTAGTAATTTAATAAATCTTTCCCATGTATAGATGAATTTGAGGGTAGATGTAGACAATAATGTGTGTTGCAGGAGCATCTACATTGCAAGGAGACCACATCTCATTCACCTCATTCAAGCCTCATCTACCCATGTCTCCAAAATCCACTAAAGTCTCAATTTTAATTCTTATTTTATGAGTAGAAATTGACATTTCCATTGAGAAAATCTACCCATATTGAAGCCCTTTCTTAATTTCTGGGTAGTGTCCACCACCTCCATGCCTTATTCTTCCATTATCCACCCTTCCTAAGCTCCATTCCACCTTCTAGACCACTTCCTAAGCTTTCATATTGCTTTTTGTAATAAAACAGGGGATCCTGTAGACTCTTGTAGGAACTAGTACTTCCTGTAAACATCTTGTAGGAACACCTGTAGTGGCCTGTTTTGAGCCCGAATTGAGAGAAATCATCACTAGAAGCCAGGATTTGGCCCCTACTTTCCCTCCAAGCCATCTGAACCATTGTACTCCTTTTCCTACACACCTGTCTCCCTGTGAAAGAACCAAGCAAGATTAGCATTTACATTTTTCAAGCAAAAAGATAAAAGAGAAAAAATAATTTATATTTATTCATGCACACAACAATTATCACTCTCTAGATCATATTCCATGCTCAATTAGTTTAAATCCTCACATGTGATAAATAGGGTTAAGTTAGGTTTCTTTTACATTTATTTCATGATCTTTATGCAATTAGAATATGTTTCTTTCCTTGTACTTTATTTCTTGCAATTCAGTCCATTTTCTACAATTAATTTAGGGTTTGATTTCAGTACACGTACTCCGTTACATCATGACAGCAAACGAATGACACATTGTATGTTGCACATATAGTGCTGATACCTCTTAAGTTTATATGAACCCTGAGTTGATAATTAAAATTTGGTAGCCTCGGGAGTTGCAACATTCTTGTTGCAATACCAAGGATGAACAAAAATCCGAGGATAGAGATATCTTGTAATGCTTATGACCAACTTTCATATTGACAGTGTGTGGCCTAGCAAATGGAATTTTATGAAGTGTGGGTTTGTGTATGGCTCATAACCATGAAAAATGAATATCCAAGGATAGGGATACCCTATAATGCTTGTGACCAAATGTGGTACTAGCAATATGTGGCCTTGTTGGGTTGTGTTATATTCTTTCCATGACTAGCCCACGCATGGGGGGGTGGTAGCTCCCCCTGTGCGTTGCATTGGGCACTGTTGAGCGGTCACGGGGGGTGGTCACCCCTACACTGGTTCTAGGGTAGCGCCCTAGGAATTTTTTTTTTGGACCCTATATTAGGTGGGCGGACCTACCTATGGTTTTTTGCATGGATTTTGCACATGGTTTTGGGCATGATAGTTTATTGTCCATGGAATTTTGTAGATACAATCAAGGAAACTATGGTTATGTTCTAATCCAGGGTAATGGATTGGGGTTTATGGATGCTTCAACATGTATATATATGTATTTTAACATTGAAAGGAATATAATGAAAAATCAATCTGGTAGTCCCGGTTTTGGGATCCAGGGAAAATATTTGTGTATATCTGTTTTATGTTTTATATTCTCTCCATTGTTTATTTTCTATTTTTAGAATTCGTATGCAGGTAATTTCTGTACAAGGTTAAAACCTACAGGCCTAGGAAATCGACTTTGATGACAAGTATTTTGTGGAGTTGAATGATAACTGTGATGTTGATTATTGATGAAGTAGTATGTGCCTACATAGCCTGGGGGGGAGGGTGCATCTCCAAAGAGCCCAAGTCATACACTGTTATGCTGAAAATGATGAATGTGAAGTAGGTGCCTACTAAAGCGGGGTGGGAGGGCACATCTTCAAAGGGAAACCGCTTTAAATGTTGCTCCAGATATAAAAACTCATGGATTCTGGGTGGGGTACAAAACCAGGCCACACCAAAGATGTACTTGAATTATAAATGTGTTGCAGAGTTGTAACAAAAGTGGCCATGGGTGCTGTAGATTCTCCTATCTAATGAGATGTTGTAAAGGATTCTTTCACATTATAGACCTCTTACTACAACTTTGTTGATAACTTCTGCTATAGGTGATGAAATCAAATTTCGTCAAAGACCCATTTGAGGTATTGAAGATATATTTCCATTGATATAAGACACTTGAAATTTCATGAATTGTGGAGTGAGAAAATGATTCCAGAACTCATGGTATGCGCGGCCGCACAACGTTCCAAACATGTGTAA
Source organism: Pinus tabuliformis (assembly GCA_031772625.1). Taxonomy (NCBI): domain Eukaryota; kingdom Viridiplantae; phylum Streptophyta; class Pinopsida; order Pinales; family Pinaceae; genus Pinus; species Pinus tabuliformis. Next base: position 312,690,258 of record CM062809.1, read on the forward strand.
CTTCAATTTCTTATATCTCTCAAACCGAGAAATGAAATTAAATTCCGTATTTTTTTTTGAGAAAAAAATAATAATTTCAAATGAGCTATTTTCACCTTCTAAAATGCTCTATGGAGGTCATAACACTTGCATGAAGTTTGTTGAAGATTGTTGCAAAACTTTGAAACTGAAATATGCTTCAAACCCTTATTCCCATGGATTCATAACCTGAATATGATACTACTGATCCGGATCTTGGGGGAGACCCTCAAGATTTGAAAAGCTAACATGGAAGAAGAGAAAAGGGAGAAAACATGGTAAAAAAAACCATCAAGAAACTTTTTATTAAAATAGAGAATAATTGTAAAAGCTACATTGTAGTGGGACAATCTGTCCTTTTAGAAAATGGGGCTTGTTACTTATAGTATTTTAGTTACAATACCACGAGTAAATTCCATGGGTGTGTAAATACAATGGGTGAATGAATACCATGGTAGATGAATACCATGGTGATGAATACCATGGCTGGATAAATACCATGGGTGAATGAATACCATGGGAAGATTCCACCTTCCATTAAGATAAATGTATACTAGGACATTCACAAGGAAAGATGAACTACTCACCCTGTTTTAATATAGCTTACTCCATAGGGGAAGGTGAACAACTCACCTTGTTCTCAATCATGTTGAGGTATATACTCCATAGGGGAAGGTTAACAACTCACCCAATGATCATGTGGCTCTAAGAAGTACCCTAGCCCCCCCAGGATCCCATTGCTCAATGTCCAACTCAAGTGAGACCATCATGAGAGGGTCTTTCCATGGCTTTAAGTCTCTCTCTGAAGATGAAGAACTTGGCCTTTCATAAATGCTTTGTGAAGATGCCAACAACTTGTTCATCGGTCCTAATGTGTTGGAAATTTATTTCTCCATGTTGTATCATATCCGAGATAAAGTGGTACTTGATATCAATATGCTTGGTGCAATCATGGAACATAGAAAACTTTGAAAGGTGATTCCCACTTTTATTATCGTAATAAATGACAGTGGTATCCAACACATGCTCAAATAGATCACTAAAGATCTTTCTCAATGAAATAGCTTCACAACAAGCCATACTAGAAACATACTTTTGTTTTCATCTCATCCATGAAACTGTAGCAGATCTTAAAGAAAAACAACATCCATATGTGCTTTTTCTATCCACCACACTACCAACCCAGTCAACATTAGAATATCCATGTAGCCTCAAATTCCCGACAATATATTTTAGTCCATAGTTGATAGTTCCACGAAGATATCTTAGAATATTCTTTGTAACAACCTAATGTACATGATGAGGCTTAACCATAAATCGACTCAAATTATTTATATCGAATCATATGTTTAGTAGGGTGTTAACCAAGAAAATCAGGCCCCCCACAAGTTGTCTACATTTAGAAGGATTTGTCAATTCAGGACCAACAATACTTGCACATAGCTTCTTAAAATTAGTTCCATCGGAGTAGACACAAACTTGCATTCCACTATACTAGATATTTCTAATAGCTTCACAATGTATTTCCCATGAGAAAGGAAAATCTTTCCTGGATTTTGCGAGACCTCCAAGCCTAGGAATTAATGCATCAGTCCTAGGTCCTTCATCTTGAATTCATAAGTTAACTCCCTCTTGTATTGATAAATGAGAAGGGTCTGGACGAGTCAAAAATAGATCATCAACATAAAATACCTTCATATCCTTTCTAGATGTTTGTAGGTAGTGGTTCCTAACATGTTGAAATTCAAATTCAGAGCAAAATTAGTGCATTGCATGAAGGCAGGTCCCTTGTTCCACACATAAGGGTCTCATGTCTAGATGTTTGTAGGTACTGGTTCCTAACAAGTTAGAAATCAAATTCAGAGGCTAATTAGTGCATTGCATGAAGGTGGGTCCCTTGTTCCATAAATAAGGGTCTCAAATTCATACACTAATTGATTTCTAGATGTTTGTAGGTAGTGGTTCCTACATGTTCAAATTTAAATTTAGAAGCAAATTAGAGGGTCTCTTGTTCCAAAAATAAGAGTTTCAAATTCATTCACTAATCTCTTGGGCTAAAGTGGAACCTTTGTCCCACAAAGTCCCACAAATAGAGTTTCAAATTCATACATCAATTTTGTTTCTAGCTTGAAATCAGAATTAACATAGTGATCCAAATTAAATTCAAATCCTAATCTTTCCCTGTGTGCATAGTTTTCCATGCATTGAATAAAGAAAAACCAGTGTCATGAATATGCATATATGCACAATGTGTGTACTAATAACCACTATATCACCAAGGCTTTGAAAGTGGAAGATGGTTGTCCTATAAATAAGGTAGTCTATCCAGGTGGAAATAATGAGCTGAGAAGACACAACAAAGATTGCCATTGATCGTTGGTCAGCGAATGCCCAACGAAAAGAATATTGTTTCCCTGAGTTTCTTGAGAAAGTGCCATGAGCATACAATACTTAAGGGTATACGACATATAGATAAATACCACATTAACCATTATTCCCCTCCCGTTTAGTCCACATCCTTTTCTAATGAAAACCCACTACAATTGTCCATATCCTTTTTTAGGATACTGACACATAAGCTATGATCTTTATACATATCATTGTATAACTTTATTAAAAAAGAAATAGCCCCTCAAGCTATTTTCTTTGTGCATACTATTATGCTTTGTTTTCCAAAATAATTAACACAATATATTTTATTCTTATGCATTTGTATATATTTTATTTCCCAAAACATATTTTCCATAGGAGATCTACTCACAATTGCTATTATACATAAAAATACAAGCTCCAATTTCAAACAATGGTAATATAATAGTTATAATTTCATGCATGCAAATACTTGTTCTCCTCAATAGAAAATAACATGATAGCTTATTCCTCTTGCATGTGAGGCATATATTTCCTTCCAAAGGAAGAAAACTAAATATAGCATGGAAAAATACATTTCCTTTCCAAGGGTTCAAATGCATAACATCCATTCTTTCATGCATGCAAACTGGTATTTTCCTCTTACTCAAGATCTAACCCAATAAATATACATAATATTCACTGAAAATAAAGCTAATACGAATGCCCAACGAAAAGAATATTGTTTCCCTGAGTTTTTTGAGAGGAAGTGCCATGAGCATACAATACTTAAGGGTATACCACATACAGATAAATAAGCATTTATATAGATAAATACCACATTAACCATTATTCCCCTCCAATATAAGTCCACATCCTTTTCTAATGAAAACCCACTACAATTGTCCATATCCTTTCTTAGGATACTGACACATAAGCTATGATCTTATACATATCATTGTATAACTTTATTAAAAAGGAAATAGCCCCTCAAGCTATTTTCTTTCTTTGTGCATACTATTATGCTTTGTTTTCCAAAATAATTAACACAATATATTTTATTCTTATGCATTTGTATATATTTTATTTCCCAAAAACATATTTTCCATAGGAGATCTACTCACAATTGCTATTATACATAAAAATACAAGCTCCATTTCAAACAATGGTAATATAATAGTTATAATTTCATGCATGCAAATACTT
>CM062809.1:312693930-312728930 GCA_031772625.1 Pinus tabuliformis
CGATGACGATCATGATGCTTATCAGAATAAGAACTGGAATACTACTTGTGTAGATCACCTCTCCTATTCGGAGTGTCCAACAACCTACCATCTTTGATCAGGTCAGGTCTATCCGACCTATGTCTACTAGGAGACCTACTGCCATATGCCTCATTAGTTCTGTCCTCATGTCCATGGATGATTCGAAGTGGTCCTGTCGCTGCAAATTTGACAAACTTTGAAGTAGTACCACATTCACCTTTGCGTGTTTCTCTTGTGCCTGCATGATTTTTCATTGTCTACTTTAAACTCATTATTTCTTCCTTCGGCTTTTCAATGTGTTGCCAAGTCATAAGAGTTCCCACACCTGCTACCCATATTGATGCATAGGGAGATTCTATGTAGTCTACCACCTTGTTATCCATTATGATCTCTTTACTACAAGGCATACTATGTCAGCGAAACAAATCACAATAAACAAATGTACCTTAGCATGATTTGGGGAGGATATCTTGTCTACAAGATCATCAAATCAGCATGATACATGTATAACATAATCATAACAACATATAGACATATATCAAATAAGTGTATCAAAGCATAAACATTCATCTAGCTAAGGTCCAGTCATCAATGCAAGGCCATATCAACAATGCATGCTATGACCTCATGCATGACAACAACCATTACCCAATTGCACACATTTCCACATGCAATTATCGGCATGCATAAGCATTGCCTAAGCAACTACACATACATATGAACGCATGTAGTCAAGCATAAGCAATCCATTCTTATAATCACCTACAAGACTGATACATGTAATCAAAACATTCAAGAATGCACCTGATATGCAAGCATGTAGTCAAGCGACATATAATAAACATGTAAGCAACATAAACCATATGTAACCAGTCATATACTTCTGAAAAGGCATCCCACAAAATCACATCAAGTTCCTCATGACAACCTTACTACAATCATGATCAACATGATGCAATGAAACAATCACACAGAATGCAAGTGTAAGGGACACACACGCAACTGACATGAATGCATGAACAAATACCTTCACCCAAGGAGAGCGCAACTATGCTCGGATTCCAATATGTAACACTGTCATACAGGAAAATGACCTCCTCATCAACTTAGAGGAGAAAGATAGTTTGGCTAAAGACAAGACCAAGTTCACAGGCCTATTTGCCAAGGTAACACTCCCCAAGAACTAGCAGGAAGAGTTATAACACTCCCCATGCATGAGCTAGGGGTGTTAGTCCCTAGGGTAACTCACTTTGTTGCCTTAGGGACAACATTAGTCTACCTTTTTGAGATTCTAGAGGTCAAATGAGTGGGTTGAATGAATAATATCCCACTTTTTACTCAAATGTCATCTTGAAAAGCAAGAAACATCTACCTTCGACCTGTCTAAGGATATTTCCATTTCTAACAGAGTCTAATAGAAGGGGAAAGAGAAATAAAGCAAGGAAACATCCTAGCTTTTGCCAAAGGGAACTCATGAGAGAGTTGGCAAGGATAAGCCTCTCATCATCTATATATTGGAGGCTTGGGGCATTGTGAAAGAGGTCGAAAGGTTGAAGGATTGTTAAATAATTGTCGAAAATTTGTATGAGATATAGTTGTTTACCAATATGTTAAGAAGAGAGAGAGAGAGAGAGAGAGAGAGAGAGAGAGAGAGAGAGAGAGAGAGAGAAAGGAGCTAGAGGATTAAGGGAAGCTTGATTCACCAGATGGTTGTAATCATCCTTTCCTATTAATAATATAGACCTGCAGTTGTGTTGTCTACTCTATGGTGTTTATATTGTGTTCAGTTATATGTTGATGCAATGCCATAGTTTATGAGTAGCTTAGATGCATGTTATTTGATATATTTATATATTAATGTCTTGATTATCAGAGTTTATATGTTGTAGTATTACTTTCTGTCTTATCTTGTTTATAGGGATTAATGCACACATGGTTGTGGTTAGAATACCCTCAAGGATCTTCCCGGTATCCTTGGAAAATAGATCAGATTAACTGCAACTCACACAAAGAAGATATACATATCCATATTAATATATGATATTCAAAGCATGAGGGAAGAGATTACCTTAGATCTTGATGCAGTTTTGTTGGAGAACCCAATGTAGTAGAGTGGAAGACCTCTTTGCTAGCTCCTAGATCAACACCTGCATATAAACAAGACAAGAAGTAATACTACAACATATAAACTCTAATAATCAAGACATTAATATATAAATATATCAAATAACATGCATCTAAGCTACTCATAAACTATGGCATTGCATCAATATAACTGAACACAATATAAACACCATAGAGTAGATAACACAACTATGGGTCTATATTATTAATAGGAAAGGATGATTACAACCATTTGGTGAATCAAGCTTCCCTTAATCCTCCAACTCCTCTTTCTCTCTCTTCTTAACCTCTTGGTAAACAACTATATCTCATACAAAGTTTCGACAATTAGTTGGAAATCCTTCAACCTTTCAACCTCTTTCACAATGCCCCAAGCCTCCAATATATAAATGATGAGAGGCTTATCCTTGCCAACTCTCTCATGAGTTCCCTTTGGAAATGCTAGGATGTTTCCTTGCTTTATTGCTCTTTCCCTTCTATTAGACTCTGTTAGAAATGGAAATATCCTTAGATAGGTCGAAGGTAGATGTTTCCTACTTTTCGGGCTGACATTTGAGTAAAAAGTGGGATATTATTCAGTCAACCCACTCATTTGACCTCTGGAATCTCACAAAAGTTGACTAACGTTGTCCCTAAGGCAACACAGTGAGTTACCCTAGGGACTAACACCCCTGGCTCATGCATGGGGAGCGTTATAACTCTTCCTACTAGTTCTTGGGGAGAATTACCTTAGCAAATAGGCCTATGAACTTGGTCTTGTCTTCAGCCAAACTGTCTTTCTCCTCTGAGCTAATGAGGAGGTCATTTTCTTGTATAACAGATGCCCCTAAAGTGTGAGGTTAGAGATGAAGACGATAGCCAAAATACTTTAGAATTTTTGTGTTGGAAAAAAGAGAGAGAGGATCAGAGCTCCGAGACTACGAGAAACTTGATACAACCACATATGTTAAAAATATAAAATCATGTCCTGAGTCAGGCATTCCCATACTCAGTAGCTATGTCAGAGTGATTTCTCAACAAAGTGTTGGCATTATGAGACAAGTGTTGGCCTTGATGGCAAATCACACTGATGACAAATCATAGTGCAGAAGGATAGCAGCAAGGAATTGATGTTCAGACTACAAGTATGAAGAAAAATATATACACGCTGGTTCACTATATACCAAGTCGCGTATACAAGCAGGTTCACTATATACCAAGTCGCGTATACGCAGGTTCGCTATATACCAAGTCACGTGTACATGCATGTTGGCTTCAGTAAAAGAGCGTCTATGTGGAAAACTTATCTTTGGTCCGTGGCGGTTATTCCTTGGAAGTTGTGCCTATGGTTTTGGACCATGGTGTCTCGACGGACGTGTTGATCCCTAGTTTTGAAGTTGATGGTATTGGATTTCTATGGTTTTGGCTTTTGGTATTGAGCAAGGCCTAAGGCTATATAAGGAGAAGAAGATCATTAGGCAAAGACAATGGGGAAAAGTCTTGAATATCTGAAAAGGAAAGAGATCTGGTATGCAGGTTCTGGGTTGCTTGATCTAAGCTAAGGAGAGATCACACCGGTTGATGGAAGACTAGATCTAAGGACAGATCGGGATCTAATGGTTTGAAATGCACTATTATGATATGGTTGATTATGCGTATTTCTAGATTTGCATACTGACGCAATGTTATGTTCTGGGTCTAACTGATGTCTGGTATAGCTGCAAGTTAAGAGAATTTATTTTTAGATCTGTATGCAGGTTGTCTTTGGTAAAAGCGCGTGTATACGCGGGTTTCTCTCATTGAAGTAGCGTATATCTTTTGAAGTTTGATTTTTGGGGTTGCAGTTGGGTCTGACTGCTATTGCAGAGTTCTGTAGTCTGCTCTGTGTTCTGGTGACTGGTGTTGACAGGGTTTCAGTGGTTCAGTGATTCAAAGATTGATGATGCTAGTATTGGTTGTTGTGTGCTTCAATGATCTGTTATGAAAGTTGAATGAATTGTGGTCTTCAGATTGTAATGTTGTGCTTCAGGAATATCCAGTCTGAAAATGTATGAAAAGTGGTACCTGAAGGAAAGAAGATTGTAGGCCAGCACCTACGTACTAGTATCTTAGCTAGTACAAGAGCAAAGGGGGTTGGAGCTCCCTTCCAAGGAAGTTTGGAGAACGAGAGAAGGTTGAAGCCTTCAACAGGTTGTAGCCTGCGTACTGGTATAAGGTTGCACCAGTACAAAAGATTGTAAACTGAAGTTTCATATTAAAGAAAGATAGAGACGACTTGCAGCAGGTGGTTTTCACCCACATTGTGTTTCCACCTTATATCATGGTGTTCATGTGTGTGTTTTCTGTGTGATGATCTGTTCTGTTATACTGCACCTGTTTTACTATCATGGTTAATAATGTCCTGATGCATTTACTGAAGATAAGCTACTGAATCATAAGTTTTCTTGTTATACGCTGGTTTCTTTAGACACAGTAGCGTGTACACGCTGTTTCACCTAACTGAAGTAGCGTATATGTTTCTGAGCATAAAATGAAAAAGTTTCTCTGATAATACTGATTCACCCCCCCCCCCCTCTCAGTATTATTTCCAACAATTGGTATCAGAGCAGGTCCTTTAGAGAAGCTTGATCGCTTGAAGGTAGGTCATTCATCATGAGCAACTACGAGAGAGAAGCATCAATCAGGCCACCAGTTTTTGATGGGACAAACTTCAATTATTGGAAGGTAAGAGTTACTGCCTATCTTCAATCTCTTGGTACAGAAGTTTGGGACATTGTAGAGACAGGCTACGCTTTTCCTTCAGCTACTCCTACAGATGCAACCGAGAAAACGAAGTATGAAACAAATGCAAAAGCAGTCAGTACCCTTCTAGGATGTATATCCCAATCGGAATTCATGAAGGTAATGCACTATAAATCCGCAAAATAAATATGGGAGAAAATTGTCACGAGCTATGAAGGAGACGAACAGGTAAAGCGTGCTAAACTTCAAACTCTCAGGATTAAGTATGAGACTCTCAGAATGTATAATGATGAAAGTGTGGCTAACTATTTCCTTAGGCTAGATGAGATTGTTAATTTCATGAAAAACTTGGGTGAAGAAATAAAAGAGGCTATTGTGGTTGAAAAGGTTCTAAGATCATTGTCCCCCAAATTTGAATCTAAAGTGTCTGCAATAGAGAAAAGGAAAATCTACGAATTCTTACTATGTCTCAGCTTCACGGAATTCTAACTGCTTATGAAATGAGAAAAGGAGGTCCATCAGACAGAAGAGAAGCTGCTTTCAAGTCTTCGGGCAAAGAATATTATTATGAAGCAAGTCACGTGCCAGAAGATGAAGAAGAAGAATCAAATTTTGTCAGAAATCTTCAAGGGGTTCTGGAAGGTTCAGAGGTAAGTTACCTTTTAAATGCTTTGCTTGTGGAAGAGTAGGTCATTATGCTGCCAAATGTCCTCACAAAGATAAGAATGACAAGGGAAAGGAACCTGTTAAATGGAACAAGAAACAGAATGAAAAGAAGAAAAGCTATTACACTCATGAAGATAGTGATGGTCTTTCAAATAGTGACGAAGATGAACAAGGTTATAGATATAAACTTCTAATGGCTTTTGAAGATGATGATTACATGGATGCTATAGATGTAGAAGGATTTTATGAAGAAATGAATGATCTCAAAGTTTGCTTAGAAGAGAAAAGTGCTATTATTGATTCTCTACAATGTCAACTGGCAGAAAAGGAAAAACATCTTGAAAAATTGGAATGTGAGATTGTTTGCCATAGAAAGGAGATTGAGAAAACAAAAGCAATTAATCTTAAATTTGTTAAAGGATCTGAAACCTTGGATGAGATTATCAATGTGCAGCGTTCTCCTCTGATCAAGACAGGTCTGGGATATAATGGAGAAACATCTCAAGCTTCTACCTCTAAAAGTTATCTTGATGCAGCAAGGAGGAGCGAACAAAGACCAAATAAAAGTCATCAGGTGAATCAGGGACAGTTTACCTCAAGAACAAATAAAGACTATCAAGAAGTTCGGGGACAAGCGGCCTTAAGACACAAACAGAAGCTACAATCAGCCACAGGTAAAATCTTCCCAATTTGCCCCAAGAATGGATGTCAATAGAAGCTACAATCGGTTGGATGATAGATCTGATTATCAGAGAAATTTCTTTAATGGCCAATGCTTTTCTTGCCATAACTTCGGTCACAAAGCAGCTCAATGTGTTGCCTACAAGACAATCATGACTAGAGAAGCTCAAAAGCAAAGAAGTATGACTGGAACCATGAAAAGGACTTATAACAACTTTTCGGTTCTTGAAAATGAAGTTGAATGCTCTATTTGTAATAACTTTGGTCATGAAGACTCTGAATGCAGGAGCAGGTTCTGGAAGACAACTCAGAAGAAAAAACCTCAAATGTCAGAACATGGAGAATAAAGGAACCACAACCAGAAAGATGTGGGATAGCCTTTTATGCAGAAGGTCAAGAAAGTCTATGGTACATTGGCAGTGGATGTTCGAAGCATATGACAGGGGACAAAGAAAAACTTGAATCATATACCGCATTAGAAAAGGGAAAGAAAGTTTCTTTTGGAAACGATATCTCTGCAGCCATAAAAGAAACGGTGTTGCTCCATTGAAAGAGAAGGTCAAAGCTGGAAATGTTCTATATGTTGATGGATTAAAGCATAATCTTCTGAGTGTCAGTCAGATGTGCGATCAAGGAACAGAGGTAATATTTAGATCAAATGGATGTTGTGTTCGTGATCTTGATACAGGTGAAACAGTGATCAAAGGAAGAAGGACTCCAAATAATCTATACATATTTGAAGAAAGACAACAACAATGTTATTTGAGCAAGAATGATGAACACTGGTTATGGCATCGGAGGTTGGGGCATCTAAGCTTTCCACAAATAAGGAAAGCATGCAAATATCAGGCAGTTCGTGATCTTCCAGATATCAAAATTCCAGACAACACCATATGCAAATCATGTCAGTTTGGAAAGCAGACCAGAACTAATTTTCCGGAGAAGGAAGGATCAGCTAGCATGCCTCTTGAGCTAGTGCTTACAGATACATGTGGTCCATTTAGAAAAAAGAACACCTCGAGGAGAAGAATATTTGATATTATTCATTGACGATTTGTCTAGGTTTGTCTGGTTAGGACTTATGAAGCACAAAGATGAAGCATTCGAAAAATTCAAATCCTTCAAAGCCTTGGCTGAAAATGAATCAGGACACAAGATTAAGTGCCTCAGATCTGACAGAGGTGGGGAGTTTACCTCAAATGAATTTTTCGATTTCTGTGAAGAACATGGGATAAGAAGAGAATTCTCTACAGCTAGAACTCCGCAACAAAATGGAGTTGTGGAAAGAATGAACAGAACAATCCAACAAATGGCTCATGCTATGCTTGATGAATCAGGTACTCCCGCAACTTTCTGGGGTGAAGCTGCACATGCTGCGATTATTATTCTCAACAAAACAAATGTCCGAGTAAATAGCACTCAAACTCCTCATGAGCTCTGGTGTGGTAAGACTCCGTCGGTGAAGCACTTCAAAATCTTTGGGAGCAAATGTTATATTAAGAATACTGATGAGCAACTTGGAAAACTTGAACCAAGAGCAGACGAAGGCATTCTTCTTGGTTATTCTCCACATAGCAAAGCATACAAGTGCTACAATAAAGACTTGGCAGAATTGTTGACAGCATTGATGTTGTGGTTGATGAGAAGGGATACATTCCTAGGCAAGTTCATCATGAAGACATCGAAGAAGATGAAGGCTACCCTCAAAGACAGAATGATGAAGAAGAACCTCAAGAAGAAGAAGAACCTCAAGAAGAACCAGAGGAGCAGACAAGAATAGAAGAGAAGACTCCATCCAGATATGTCCAGAAGAATCATCCAGAATCTCAGATTGTGGGGCAGAAAGAAGCAGGAGTACAAACAAGAAGAACAATTGCAGAAGCTTCAAGCGATTTGGCATTACTCTCTTCCACTGAACCACAAAATGTGAAAGAGGCATGCAAAGATGAATGTTGGGTCAAAGCAATGGATGAAGAGCTTGAGCAGATCGAAAAGAACAACACTTGAGAATTGGTTCCTAGACCAAAAGATAAGAATGTCATAGGGACAAAATGGGTCTTCAAAAATAAATTGAATGAAAATGGAGAAGTAATTAGAAACAAGGCTAGACTTGTTTGTAAAGGGTATGCATAGCAAGAAGGAATAGATTTTGAAGAAACTTTTGCTCCTGTTGCAAGACTTGAGGCCATACGAATGTTCCTTGCTCTCTCCAGTTTTCAAAACTTCAAGGTATTTCAAATGGACGTGAAATCAGCCTTTCTGAATGGAGACTTAGAAGAAGAAGTATACATTGAGCAGCCAGATGGTTTCATTCTTGGGAATGATCCAAACCTTGTATGCAGATTGAAAAGGGCTCTCTATGGTCTCAAACAAGCTCCAAGGGCTTGGTACTATCGGTGGACAAATATCTTCACCAACAAGGCTTTTCAAAAGGATCAGTAGATAGCAATCTCTATATGAAAGTTGAAAATAACAAATTGCTAATACTTGTTGTGTATGTAGATGATATTATCTTTGGCAGCAATGAAGAGGCTATGAGTCAAAACTTTGCCTTGGTTATGCAGAAAGAATTTGAAATGTCATTACTTGGAGAATTGACATACTTTCTTGGATTGCAAATCCAACAAAATGAAGGAGGTATTTTCTTGTCTCAAACCAAGTACCTCAAGCAGATCTTGAAGAAGTATGGCATGGAAGATTCAAAGCCAGTATGTACCCCCATGGTTACAGGATGCAGCCTCAGTACAAATGATGAATCAACAGGAGTTCATCAACCAACTTATAGTTCCATGATTGGGAGTTTGCTTTATTTGACAGGTACCCGACCAGACATTGTGCATGCAGTAGGAATTGTTGGAAGATTTCAAGCCAACCCAAAGGAAACTCATCTTCAGGCAGTCAAAAGAATCTTCAAGTATCTTCAAGGGACTCAAAACTATGGCCTATGGTATCCTAGAGATACATATCTCACTCTTCATGCTTACACAGATGCAGATTGGGCCGGAAGTGTGGATGACAGGAAAAGCACAAGTGGTGGTGCATTCTTCATGGGTTCCAGATTAGTATCTTGGTTCAGCAAGAAATAGAGTTCGATTGCCTTATCTACAGCTAAAGCAGAATATGTGGCTGCGGCATCTTGTTGCACACAACTTCTTTGGATGATGCAGACCTTGCAAGATTTTCAAATCACTTGCACTCCACCAGTCTCTATCTTATGTGATAATACAAGTGCAATCAACATTTCAAAGAATCCAGTCATGCATTCAAAGACCAAACACATACCAATCAAGTATCACTTCCTCTGGGAACAAGTGCTTGAGCAAAAGGTCAAGTTGGAGTATGTTCCTTCTAAGGAGCAAGTTGCTGATATTCTCACAAAACCACCGCCCAGGGAAACTTTTGAATATCTCAGACAAAAGTTGGGAGTAGTTGATGCTTCATCTTGTTGTTAAAGCTTGTCTGTTCTAAAGAAAAGTTGGTGTACGCATGTTGTATAAAGAATATCCGTGTACATACGCTTTTTTATGCAGGGAAAGTCGCGTATATGGTGTACGCGTGTTGTATAAAGGATATCCGCGTGCATACGCTGTCTTATGCAGGTGAAGTCACGTATATGGAGTTCTGAACAGCTAGGGCAGACTCTGGTTGGAGAAGGTCTGAGATGGGTATGCCAGAATCCTTCAGACACAGTTTCAGGGGGTGCAGCAGGCACAGTTTCAGGGGGAGCAGCTTAAAATCTAATAAAGCATTGTTGGCATTTAGATGTTTTTGGTTCTAGCTCACAACTGTTGTTGGTTTCAGGAGAAGGAGCACAGAAGGAAATCTTGGTTGCTGATCTAAAAGATGATTATCAGATGTTGCTGATGACTTTCATAAGTCTTGATCTAGATCTTTCGTCTCTATGTCATGTATCTCTTTTGTGATATCTCTTTTATGGTGTCAAGGTCATGTAACGGCCTATGCCTGGGATGAATGATGTAATATAATTGGTTGTTATTTTCTGATGTATCCCCTCTTGGTTGGGAGTATGGATGTATGTATTGAGTCTTTTGGTGATAGGAAGGTCTTTTAGGGTGTATAAGTGGTTCTTTTTGAAGAACATCTTTTGCAGATCTTGCCTACAGTCAGGGGGAGCATGTTCAGCACAGCAGAGCAGAGATATCAGCACATTCACAGGGGGATCACAGCCCTTTGCCCTTGATGACAAAGGGGGAGAATGATTCTAAGGATCTTGGGGATGCCATCAAGTCCAAAGGGGAGATTGTTGGCATTATGAGACAAGTGTTGGCCTTGATGGCAAATCACACTGATGACAAATCATAGTGCAGAAGTAGAGTAGCAAGGAATTGATGTTCAGACTACAAGTATGAAGAAAAATATATACACGCTGGTTCACTATATACCAAGTCGCGTATACAAGCAGGTTCACTATATACCAAGTCACGTATACGCAGGTTCGCTATATACCAAGTCGCGTGTACACGCAGGTTGGCTTCAGTAAAAGAGCGTGTATGTGGAAAACTTATCTTTGGTCCATGGCGGTTATTCCTTGGAAGTTGTGCCTATGGTTTTGGACCATGGTGTCTCGACGGACGTGTTGATCCCTAGTTTTGAAGTTGATGGTATTGGATTTCTATGGTTTTGGCTCTTGGTATTGAGCAAGGCCTAACGCTATATAAGGAGAAGAAGATCATTAGGCAAAGACAATGGGGAAAAGTCTTGAATATTTGAGAAGGAAAGAGATCTAGTATGCAGGTTCTGGGTTGCTTGATCTAAGCTAAGGAGAGATCACACCGGTTGATGGAAGACTAGATCTAAGGACAGATCGGGATCTAATGGTTTGAAATGCACTATTATGATATGGTTGATTATGCGTATTTCTAGATCTGCATACTGACGCAATGTTATGTTCTGGGTCTAACTGATGTCTGGTACAGCTGCAAGTTAGAGAATTTATTTTTAGATCTGTACGCAGGTTGTCTTGGTAAAAGCGCGTGTATACGCGGGTTTCTCTCATTGAAGTAGCATATATCTTTTGAAGTTTGATTTTTGGGGTTGCAGTTGGGTCTGACTGCTATTGCAGAGTTCTGTAGTCTGCTCTGTGTTCTGGTGACTGGTGTTGACAGGGTTTCAGTGGTTCAGTGATTCAAAGATTGATGATGCTAGTATTGGTTGTTGTGTGCTTCAATGATCTGTTATGAAAGTTGAATGAATTGTGGTCTTCAGATTGTAATGTTGTGCTTCAGGAATATCCAGTCTGAAAATGTATGAAAAGTGGTACCTGAAGGAAAGAAGATTGTAGGCCAGCACCTACGTACTAGTATCTTAGCTAGTACAAGAGCAAAGGGGGTTGGAGCTCCCTTCCAAGGAAGTTTGGAGAACGAGAGAAGGTTGAATCCTTCAGCAGGTTGTAGCTTGCGTACTGGTATAAGGCTGCACCAATACAAAAGATTGTAAACTGAAGTTTCATATTAAAGAAAGATAGAGACGACTTGCAGCAGGTGGTTTTCACCCACATTGGGTTTCCACCTTATATCATGGTGTTCATGTGTGTGTTTTCTGTGATGATCTATTCTGTTATACTGCACCTGTTTTACTATCATGGTTAATAATGTCCTGATGCATTTACTGAAGATAAGCTACTGAATCATAAGTTTTCTTGTTATACGCTGGTTTCTTTAGACACAGTAGCGTGTACACGCTGTTTCACCTAACTAAAGTAGCGTATATGTTTCTGAGCATAAAATGAAAAATTTTCTCTGATAATACTGATTCACCCCCCCTCTCAGTATTATTTCCAACACAAAGAGGTATGATGATCATGTGCACTGATAAGAAAAATGTGGAAATGTGTCATAATATCATCATCCTGATGAGTTGTCTTCGAAAAAAAATATACGCAGCTTGGGAGAGGAAACAAGGTTGAGCAATGTAAGCCTCTACCCAAGGTCTTGATCACTTCTTCATCTCAACAACATATTTAGACACATTTGAATAAAGGTGTTAAGGTTGAACATGTGCAAAATCGTCTGATTACCAGTCAATAATGAAGATTGTTAACAGACGCGATGATGGCCACCGATAGTGATGATGGTCTCCAAGATGAGCAGTACAATCTAGTGAGTGTGAATAATGATGTTGTCATCGAAGACTCATAGAATCATTCAAACAAGAGCCAATAATTAAGACCCTCAATCAAACACAAGGTAACCTGCTGCTAATGACTGCAAGTTCTAGGGCACTATTATGTCTCTAGATCTACTTACTAGATAGAGTGTTGGAGTCGATAGGAAGAGACCCGTTGAAAGATATGTAATAATGTACCCTACATAAGTCGACATGAAATAGGACAAGAATGATTTTTTTGAAGATAAATTTTGAGAATTGGGTCAAATAGATGGAGGCATGATGAAAGTATATGAGCGACATTTGAAACATGAAGAAAATAATAAAGGAATCCCTTGAACAAAAAAGGCATGACACAAATGTTAACCAATCATATTTAGACTCATGAACTCCAAAGAGTTTTAGGATACTGCTGAACCCTAAAAATCAAGTCTACAACAAGGGGGATACCCACCCGGTCCGGACCTTGGTTAGCAACTCCTTTTCCGTTTGGTGTAGTGGGTCCGACTGGGGATATGGGACCAGTTTCCCAATTTATGTGTGTGTGTGTGTTGAGAATTGATATTTCCTTTCTAATAACTTCTAAGTAAAATGATTTTTATTCTAAATCTAATTTAATGACATGCAATTGTATTCTAACAAACAGAAATATCTAATTCTAAAACTACCCCGGGATTTGATCTTTCAATTATGCGATCTAAAATAGTTTCTACAGCAATTGGTAATAAAGATCATTCAATCGCTATAAGAAAAGAATTCAATAAAGATGAATTGTTTCGTATAAAAAGTTAGCTGAATAGTTGTGAAAAACATATCGCATAATAAGTCACTCATATATTAAGCATAAATAAATAGCTATCACCGTACAAAAGTGCCAAATGATAACTCAAGCATTTAAGCATTCATACATAAATAACTGAACATGAATATCACCATAACACATAAGCAGAATTTGTTAAGAGATAAAAGTACCATTTATAACTAGTTCTACTCATGAGCTCCAACAATAATGATCTATCTCTTCTTAATCCAACATCCACTAAGAGTACAAAAGTGCAACATCAGTAGTAGATATTAAATGCAGATATCAATAAATCTTGTTCCATTCATTCATCAAAACCTCCTCGGAGGGTGCAAAAGTGCATGTTCCAAGGACAAGTTTTTGATAAATTTATGGACCCTTCTCTAAATGCATGAGAAGGGTTTTAAATAATACTAGCTAAATCTAAAAATAATTTATTACAAAAATGTAGGATACGGTTTCAATGATTGTCCTCATTTTAGGCAAAAATAAAGCAAAACTAAAACTAAAACTGAATCTAAAACTAAAACTAATAACTATCTATCTATGTATTTGTTCCTTGTAGTTGCAAGCATTCAGTGTTTGCTTGAGGAGAGTTGGTTGGCCGACTTCTGATTTTAGCTATCCTGCGAAAACGGAATCGGTAAGAGCTGGCGCCATCTTCTCGGTAGAATTAATGATACATTTGAGAGTCATGCACTGGCTGTGTGGTTTTACCAAGTACATCCAATAAGAATCCCAATTCAACTTGGTTAACCTTTTGATGGACTCTGCTTTGTCTTGAGCCTTCTGTCTCTAGCTTGTTTGTAGATGTTGTACATTTGGTAGATATCCTGGAGTGGTCTCTGATATTAGATTTGCCCTGTACAAATTTTCATTGATGCAGTCAATGATATTATTTGTTGTTGTGGTTGCTTCTTCTGCCGATTGTTCTACTTTCCTGATCTATGCATCCCACTTGTTAAAGAGCATTTCTTTGTGGGTTTCATTGATTATGGGTGCGCCTGCCTTTTTTCCTTCTTCTGATTCCTGCCAAGCCAAATATTCAGTAACTCTTTTATCAATTAAATCATAATCATGTCGCAAGTCCACGACTTGATTAGTAATTCTATCGCTTATTTCGCAATAAGAGCTCCATTGTGATATTCTTTGGCACAATGTTTCTTGCTGCTGCAATAGTTGATCCTTTAAGGAAATGGATTCCGTGATGAATTCTATGATCTTAGGATCATCCTTGTGCATCTCTTGCATAACCTGTAACTATTTTTCCCTTTCAGCCAAACTGTTCTGGTATCCTAGCTGCATCTGTTGAAAGTCATGCTGTAGTTTTTCAAGTTGTTTCTGTGCTTCCCTATTCGCACTGGCTTATTGTAGCTGTTGCTGCAAAACTTGTATTTGATTTTCTTTTTCTTTCAGTATTTGTTGTACCTCAGATTCTTTATCAATGGTTGCAGAAGCATATGCTCATGCGATCTGAGATAATTTAGTGAGATTTTCAGTAGGATCAGTGGTGGGATCTTGCCAAAGGATGTCTAATTGCTCTACATCATGAGAGAGCATGCTTTCCAAGTTCCTCTTCTTTCTTTGTCTTCTTACTACCACCTTATGCTGTGGACTATAAAATACATCAAGAGGAGGAATTTCCTCTATTTTGAGCATAAGTTCAGAAGATGGGGTAATGGGAATATGTTCCATTTCTGGGACATTGCTAATTGTCTCTGTGACTATATCATTCACTGTCTATACATTACTTTTAGGTATCTTTTTGCTCTGTCCTTTAGTATTGATTAAGTCATTGAATGTTTCCCATTCTTTGTCCAGCTCAGTTTTGATTGGTGGTGGTTCGATGATGAGAGGGGGGGGGGGATTTACTTGTGGAGAGGTCAAAACCTGTCGTTCTGGGTGTTCCTTAGACTGGGTCGTATTTCTTATTGACCCATCGCTTTTATCATGTTCACTTTCAAACTTCTTGGAGTGTTCTGATGTTTCTTTCCCAGACTTAGATTCGGACCTGTCTGTGCTTGAACTTGCACTGAGACTGATATTGGGAGTTGGCTCATTTACGGGTTCCAAGCGTAATTTATCCAAAGGGATATTAGCTAACCTTCTTTCTCTGTACATTTTGAACTCTTGAAATCCTGGTGGAGGAAATCGCATTTGAGCCGAATGCAGAACTTCTTTAAGTGTACTTTTCTGTTGAAACATATCATCAAAAAGATCATCTTCTTTAGAAAACACTTTTATTTTGACTGCAGTAGTGAAATTCTTAACGATATCAGAAGGTCGATCGATCGGTCTTCTTGGAAATTTGAACAATCGCAAATGTAACTTGTTGTTTACTTCTTTGAATGCATGTCCAAATCAAAAAGCGAAAAGTCCCCCAGGCCATAGGAAATTGAGGCCAAATGGCCTTTTTCTTGTCCTTCAAATCTTTACTCATACCTCCTTCTCCGCAAGTCTGATAAGAAATCTCTCGTGCCAGTAGTTTATCAGGAACATATAGAGGTAGGACATGAGGGGAAGCGAGACTTCCGAATACCCTGACATATGTGAAAAGTTCTTCTCCGAACCATCTCGTGACAGGGAGCATATCGACCTCTGCTTTGGGAGAAAATCTTGGAGGGTCTTTATCATACAACATTTTGTACAGAGGTAGCATGATTCCATGACAAATCTTGTAGAAATACGGAATGAACTTGGAATCCCATAATTCTTTGTGACCAATATGAATGGGTAAGGGGTCTTGAGTAGTCCATTTCCAGCCCATTAGAGGAAACTTGGAAATATAATAGATTGCATCCATCACATAAGCAAATAAGTAGAAAGGGGGATAAATCCTCTGAGCGGTAGTTCTTTTGGACCAGTAATTCAAATGGCTGTGGCTAAATTGTCAGACAATATCTTGGCCCAGTCCATAATAGTAGCATTAGTGGCGGCATCCAATAATGGCATCCATTCAGATGAAAATTTGTTAACATCTGGCTTTCCAAAAAGTCTACAGAGCATAGTAGCAGTAAAGTAATATGGGGAGGTGAGAGAACCAGTACTATACATACTGTGATTATCCTTGTTTAATGGTTCATCCCTTCTTGACCAGTACTTGGTGCATTCTACCAAATCTTCATTTTCTTTAGCGAACTTCTCCATGAACTGTTTATTATAAGTCGCCTGTGGCTCTAGTAGATGATACATGAGCCTCAAATCTTGTGGAGTGAACGATCCGATGAGTCCTTGACCCCGAGTCTTAAATTATCTATTCGTGATATCAGCACTATCCAGTACCCATTTGACCATGTCTGTGTATGGAAGAATTTTGGGCCTCGCCGCTATCCGATGCAAGAAAGAACATGCTAGTTCTATAATAGATGCCTCAGATGACCTGTGTGAGCCAGCAATAGTTGTAACCTCCATTACCATGGGATTTTCTTCCTCAAGTAAATTGTACATGCCTTCCCAAGTAGTAATACCGACATCTTTGTTATAGGTGGTGTCTGTGTATAAGGGCGTCATCTCTTTATCTTTAGAACTTGGAGCTTTACCCTTCTTTCCCATAATATCCTGAACACTTCTATGTACACTTCTCTGCTTTTTGCTCCTGCAGTTTACAAATGAGGCAAGAATAATGATAAGAAAAAGGTGACGGGAAAGCTTTAAATGCCGAAAACATATAAAATATATCACCTTACGTGAAATGGCTCCTCAATCAGATCAAAACCATATTTCATAATGATTTCCAACTAACTCATTAATTAACATTAACACACATAACTGGACATCAGTTTATGGAAAAATATTTCTCGAAAAATAAGCCCTATAGATCTGCGATAAGGTGATTTTGTGATTTTCTTCGCAATATCGTAGATCGAAATATTACAAATCCGTTGCGTATGGCAATTATCCATCACAATGTGTTTTCTGCGAAATGCGATTTGCGAGATTCGCCATCGCATATCGGCGGTTTGAGGCATTTCAGCCTAAGTGATATTTGAGGCATGCGATGTGATGAGAGTCTTTTGATGGGTGATATCGCATCGCGATTTCACAATGTTAGGATTCCGCTTGTCGGAAGGCATCCTTTACATTTTTACAATGCGACACTTTTTATTAAGGGAATGGCTTTGTTCAAACTTATCACAAAACTCAAGTCTTTTTGGGATTTTTGGGTATTCTCCTAGGTTTTATGATAGTAAGATTTATTTAAAAGGAAATACAAGTCCTAATTTATTTTTTGAATTTTATGGATAAGGGTCCCCACTTATTTAGTATTAGAAATAAAACTAAATAAGAAGGGGGGTTGTTTCCAGCCACAACAATTGGCGATTCACTTCGAAGAACTAGTAATCTTTGCTTCTCTTTTGAATTTTCTAAACTTCCAAAACATAATTTTTTTTAGAAAATCAAACTTTACTATAGAAAGATAAAGTACACCATGCTTTCAGCCGTTAATGATAGTTTGTTTCTTTTGTGTCAACTTTGTTTATTTACTTCCTAGAGCTAGTCATTGTATTTACCTCAGTCACTACTTAGTTTATAAAGATAAAAACAAAGGTTTCTCTGTAAATCAGTTTTAAATATGCTCATTTGTCGTAGGTAGAGCCTCTGCTGCCAGCAGGCGTTTATAGCCTCAACAAGGTTACCTGTTACCCAGCAATGATCTTGTATCCTACTTAGAGAAATATATGATTTTCAAAGGGAAATCCATATTCACACTTATTGCTTTTTTATTTTCTTTTAATCCTTAAAGAACAATGCCTTGGTTTGGTAGCCAAATTATGACAATGCCACTCACTTGATTTATAAATTTTCTGAACAAGTCAGCTCGTGATGAGACCCCTTGTCTTTTGATTAAAACAATCTCAAGTCATTGCTCTGTTGTGGTATGCGGTTTTGGCAAAGTCAGCAAGCTATAATATCTATGATCATGATAAGTCAGCTCGTGATGAGACCTCTTATTCTTTAAGTTAAAGTGTATCTCTGGATTATTCCTTGAAGCTCGTAATTTCCTAGGTGGGGAGGAAATCATTGTTTCCTTAAGAATTGCTCTAGACAACAATGGTAGAGTTTTTTGGAAAGAGCCTTTCTACAGAGAATCTTCATTTTGTTATTGATACCTTTCATTTGACTGATATAAAACAAATTCCAACTAAAGGTTGTTTTTTATCAAAATTTATAAAGTTGAAAGTAGTATCATTTTCAAGCTTATAGCCCTTTGACTGTATCTTACAATAATAATGTTCAATTTTCTAAATCAGTTCTATTTATACAAGCGAAAAAACAAAATCTAAGAGAAATACTTGTTTTTTCTTGTGAATTCCAAATGTAACCATTCACAACTGGTTTTATTATTAAAATAAAGGAAAAACTAATCTACAAAAATATAGAAGAATGATCTCCTATGGAAAGTATTTTTTGAGGATTTGTCCGTTAACAGGTAAAGATTCTCTTTTTCCTGTTAAATCCTATAACATAAAGGTAGATGGACCTACGATTTCTGCGATTTGGAAAGGGCCAAGCCACATTCGTTGAAACTTCGTATGTTTGCCCTTTTCCTCATGAGCCTTATCCCATTTTAAAACTAGATCCCCTATCTAAAAGTCTTTTCTGGACATCATGTTTGAGTCAAAAGAAGCTTTTACTAATGCTTGGTGATGTGCATGAGTTATTTTAGCCTGTTCTCTTTGCTCTTCTAGCTTAAGGATTTGCAGCTGCCTTAGTTGTAAGGAAGAAGTTGGTGTTTCGTCGATAAATTGAACTAAGGCCAAAGAGGGAATCGCTAGATGAGTTGGAAGGACCACTTCTTTCCCATAAACTAAATTAAAGGGAGAAGTGCCAATGGAGGCTTTTTGTGTTATTCAGTCTGCCCATAGAGCATATGTTAAAGATTTGTGCCAATTCTTATGATTCTGGTCAATGGTTCACTTAATGATTTTGATTAATTTTTTATTCATTGATTCAGCTAATCCATTCCCCTGTGGATAATAATTGGCAGAGTATTTAAGTTTAAAACCTCTTTTGAGTGCAAATTCAGTCATAGCATTGCCAGAAAAATACGATGCATTATCAAACATTAAAGCAGAAGGTAAACCAAACCTGGTGATTATGAACTAATCTATGAAATCAATGATGTGTTCAGCATTGGATGTCTTGAGAGGAACTGCTTCTACCCATTTAGTAAAATAATCTATAGCTATAAGGATATACCTATGCTATTTAGAAGAGTGAGGAACGATCTCACCTATTATATCCAATCCCCATTGATCAAAAGGCTGGTCAATGTTGACTGGCTACAAAGGTAATGATGGCTTCTTTTATCTCCCGGTAGCAGTTTGACAAAATTGACATTTCCTCACGTAGCTATGCACGTCTTTGAATAGTGTAGGCCAATAATATCCTGCATGCAGGATTTTATGTGTTGTAGCATCTCCAGCATAATGTCCACCTGTTGGTCCATCATGGAGTTCCTGCAATACTTTTTTAGCTTCAGCTTTCTCAAGACATCGAAGGAGAATAGAATCATAATTTATCCTAAAAAGTACATCGTTTACGAGTTGATATTGCTTAGCCTTCAACCTTAGGGCTCTTTTCCTTGTATAATCTAAGTTTGAAGGAGCATATCCATTCTTTAGATAAAATATGATATCAGCGTACAATGGTTCAATATTTTTTAGGCTTACCTCATACATTTGTGTTTCTGAAGATGGTGTTTCAGAAATAAGCAATGCTCCAGCCAGCATTTTACAAAAACCTTGACCTTTTATAATATTTGTTGGTTTAATCTCGACGTCGTATTCTTGTAAGGCAGTAACCCAATTTTCTCTCTTTTCACCCACATCTTTCTGTACTAAAAGATTTCTTACCGCTGGAAATGGTACTATGATTTTTGTATGGGTTTTAAGCAAGAAGGGTCTGAAATGTTTGATTGCTTTGAAGACGGCGTAAGCTTGCTTCTCGACGTCAGAATAATTTAATTCAACCCCTTGTAGATTTGAACTGAAAAAGGCAATTGGGGCTTCCGCCTTGTCTTGATTTGCTTGAGTGAGTATCGCAGCATATGATCTATTAGAGGAAAATGTATATAAAATGAAAGGGTTGGAAAAATTTGGAGTTGCTAAAGATGGGGCGTTAACAATCACTTGTTTAATCAGATTGAATGCTTCATATTCGTCTTGGCCCCATTTGAAGATTGCATTCTTTTTAATCATTGCTTGTAAGGGAGATACGATCCTTGAAAAGTCGGGAACAAATCTCTTTACAAAATTAATCTGGCCAAGGAAGGATTGCATAGCTTTCTTGTTGTGAGGCAAGGGTATTTCGGAAATCTCCTTGATTCTATCGGGATCAATATGGATCCCAGATTTTGACACTATGAATCCAAGAAGTTTTCCTTCACTTAATGCAAAAAAGGACTTTTTCGGATTAAGTGAAATTTCGTACCTTTGGCAACATTGGAAGATCTGTTTCAAATCTCTAAGATGATTACCTCGTTTTTTGGAATATACAGTTATATCATCCAAGTAGATTACTTTACTAATCCCTTGAATGTGATGTCCATGGCTCTTTGAAATGTGGTGCCAGCGTTGATCAGACCGAAAGGCATCTTTTGATATGCGTAAGTGCCCCATTTGGTTCTGAATGTAGTCTTTAATTGATCATCAGGGTGAACCAAAACTTGGTTATAACCAGAAAAACCATCCAAAAAGGACATTAATTTTGATCCTGCAACTGCTTGTAATATTTGCTCCATGGGAGGTAAAGGAAAATTATCCTTTTGGCAGGCTTTGTTAAGATTTAGAAAGTCAATGCAAATTCTAATGTCTCCGTTTTTCTTTCTAACGGGAACCATATTGGAAACCAATTTAGAATGTTGCACAGGGAAAATGATTTTGACTTTCAATAACTTATTGAGCTCAGATTTGATCTGGTTTTCTAGGTTATGATGGATCTTTCTCAGCTTTTGTTGGACAGGTTTTTCATCATCTATCATTGGGATCGTATGCTGAATGATAGAAGTGTCGTAAGTCTTAAGTTCATCATAGTTCCAGGCAAAGATACTTTTGTATTGTTTCAAGAGATGAACATATGCTACTCTTTCTTCAGGGGCTAGGCCAAGACCTAGATTTATATTTTGCGGCTTGGTATCAATTCCTAGATTTACTAATTCATAGTTCAAAGTTTAACTTTGAAGTTTTGAATTCGTAGATCTTTTGAATCAATCTTTCAAATCGTATAAGTCTTCCAATTTGACTATTGATTTTGGAATAGCATTATTAGTGCTATCTTGTTGCAATTGTTTGTCATGTTGGTCTTCATCTATAATCTGATTATTGTAAGATCCCTCTGATGTGAGGAAGCTTACAATATTAGGATCATCGTTTAAAATTCTCCAATTTGTAATGTTATCAGGAATCGAGGGTCTAAAAATTAATTCAATTGAGAATCTACCAGGGCTAAAGTCTTCTGAGGGAATAAGCATGGAAGCTACATTTGCCAAGAGATTAGCACCAGTGCTTTGGAGTCTGGGAATTGATGAAATATTGAATGCTATAAAATGTTGAGTCAGATCTCGTACTAAAGATTGATAATGCTTTAAATGACCTGACAGAAAATGTATAGTATTGCGTACCTGTCTGATAACAATTTTAGAATCTCTAAAGACTTATAGATACTTGATATCTAGTCCAATTGCTTTGTATAATCCTTGGATGAAAGCCTCGTATTCTATAGTATTATTGGTGCAATCAAACTTGAGTCTCCAAGTTAACATAATTTTGTTTCCCTCTGGACTAACTAATACGCATCCTGCTCCTGCTCCCTAGTTAGACTTAGATCCATCAAAAAATAGCTTCCAAAATAAAGATTTATTTACAAGACTATCTATGAAATTAACACATTTAGAACTATCTGTTTGAGAAAAATTTTCCACTTGAGATAAAACAGAATGTTCTAAGTAAGATGAAGTATGACCATTAAAATTCCTAAGAAAGAATCAACATAATAATTGCCAATTATATTTTTGTTGTATGCCATAGGTTCATTTTCTCCTTCCAATTCTGTTACTATGTATTTTTGATGTCTTTCTCACTCAACCTTTATTTGATTTGGTTTGCCATTGTAAGGGAGCCACATATGCGACCAATCGGTTGCAAAATATCCATGAAGCTTTTCAGACCAATCCTTGCTAAAAATTAAGCCATAGAATTCTGGAATGTCTGCAACTAAAATATTGATAAGTTGACATACCTTTGG
Organism: Pinus tabuliformis; assembly: GCA_031772625.1. Classification (NCBI taxonomy): domain Eukaryota; kingdom Viridiplantae; phylum Streptophyta; class Pinopsida; order Pinales; family Pinaceae; genus Pinus; species Pinus tabuliformis. Next base: position 312,716,318 of record CM062809.1, read on the forward strand.
ATTAGATGACAGCCTTATGGTAACCTGATTTAGTTCTCTGATTACTTCAACCTACGACTAGTCCAGTTGAACTATACACACTACTGATTTTTGGGGTTAAACGTTCAGCTTTGCACATATTGATTTAGGTAAGATATTGGATGAATTTCCTGAATCAACTTAAAAATTATGCAAATTTTTATCGAAAATTTCGTAAGTAAGAAGAAATGGTGGAGTATGAGATCTTGACCTTCCTCCAATTAGAGCGATGTCGTTAGGATCAAATTTACTAGTCATAGTATTTGGAGTTCTTCCCATCTCGTGGGAATCTTGTGAGATTACAGCGGCAGGTAGAAGTGCAACTAGTATTGCATGTAATTCTTTCAAAAGGAGCTTTTGTTGATGTTTTAACTTGCTCAATTCATAAAAAGTGATGTTAGCCCTAGTCTTCTTCATGTCTTCTACGATATTATACTCCATCTCATCAGAAACAATCAATGTTTTAGATGGGGTTAGTGAATCTGTTTGGACTGGGCTTGTTTGAGTCGCTTTGAGTGACGTTTTCTTAGTTGTGACTTTATCCTTAGTCATTGAGCTTACGCTCTTTAGCTTAGGAGTAGGTTGAGGTGGATCAAGTTGATTTCTACGTCTAGTACTGACCAGAAATGCCTCTTGATCCTCTTCATCTGGTAGGATGAAATCCCACATACCTTGTACTTCTACGACTTCTTCTTCATCAGTAGGCTCTTCATTAGAGATTTCCTCTTCTTCTTCCTTTGATTCAGCATTAGTAATAGCATTGGGAGGCTTTCAATTAGTTGAAGGATTTCTTCTATAAGACTTGTAAGGCTTTTTAGAAGAAGCCTCTGCTACTTGTTTCTTTATGTCAACCATTTCATTAGACATGGTTTTCAAAACTTTCTGCAATCCCTCTAAATCAAATGGGTCTTTGGGCTATTTTTTCTTTGGATTTTCTTTGAAATTAACCTTCTTAGATTTACATTCATCAATGGTGTTTTTCTTTTCTAAAGCTATGATGCGTTTCTCTACGGCTATTGCTTCCTTCATATTGTCATCTAAAGTTGTTTTGTTAGCTCTATCAACAAAGATTGCTATGTTTGATGGTAAAGAAGATATGTACCATTCACTTCAGACTTCTTCGCTAGGATTGGAAGAAATAGGGATTTTGTTCAACAGTTTATTAAAACGTGAGTTAAAATCATTGATAGGTTCCTTTGACTCAGCCCTAAGGTTAGACATGTCATTGATTAGTGTCGCAGTGGACCTGTCATCACCAAACTTAGTCAAGAATTGTTCTTCGAAAATATCCCAACTAGTAATAGACTTGGATGGTAATGAGAAATACCATGATCCGGCTACTCCTTGCAAAGTGTAAGGAAAGAGCCGAACGACAGCATCTTCATTAGTAACCCCATTGAGATTTATGGATAACATGAAGTTGTTTATGTGTTCTTCTGCTAGCATGCCTGCTTCAGGATTAAAATTAGGCAACCATTTTTCAGGATGGGTTGGTAATTGACTCAAGGGCGCAGGCATTAAGACTGCCCCTGGGTTATTCCATGGAATTTGGGCCATCGTTGAACTGCTAATAGAGGAAAGCGCAAAAGATGATCCTTGCGGTTGGGAAGATGAGGATATTACAGTTCTAGATGATTGAGAAGGAGATGTCGAAGTTCCAGTGGTCTGGTGGACGATGATTTGAAGTGGAGGAGTGGATGGTTGACTTCGCGGTGGAGAGGTTGAGATGGACGATGATGACGAAAGAGTCTCACTATCAGACCCTTTAGGTGATTTCCTTGCTCTCTTCCTTGTAGGTAGAGGTAATTCAGTTGGTTCGATACCAAACTTTTCACTCTGCAATCTGGTAAGGGGATGAGAAGGGTTATATTGCGAAGTCACACTACCTTGAGATTTTTCAGATTTTTGAGGAGATATTGAAAATCACTGAAGTTTATGGATCAAAGATTCAACTTCAGGAGGTTCAATAGTAGATTTCTCTAAAATGCTCGGGGTTTGCGTAGTGGTTGTTCTTTTATCGACTTCTCGCTCAAGATTTAAAGATTCTAAATGCGATGGAGAAGTCGGGGGAGATGGTGAGGGCGATTTACTCTTAGAATGGTATTTAGATTTATATTTACTTGCCATTCATAGTTCGGGGCCCTCCTTCTAGCCCCAAATATGTTGAAGCACTGAAAATCAGGTCTATAACAAGGGGGATACCCACCCGGTCCGGGAATTGGTTAGCAACTCCTTTTCTGTTTGGTGTAGTGGGTCCGAATGGGGATATGGGACCAGTTTCCCAATTTATGTGTGTGTGTATTGAGAATTGATATTTCCTTTCTAATAACTTCTAAATAAAATTCTTTTTATTCTAAATCTAATTTAACGACATGCAACTGTATTCTAACAAACAGAAATATCTAATTCTAAAACTACCTCAGGATTTGATCTTTCAATTATGCAATCTAAAATAAATTCTATAGCAATTGGTAATAAAGATCATTCAATCGCTATAAGAAAAGAATTCAATAAAGATGAACTGTTTCATATAAAAAGTTAGCGGAATAGTTGTGAAAAAAATATCACATAATAAGTCACTCATATATTAAGCATAAATAAATAGCTATCACCGTACAAAAGTGCCAAATGATAACTCAATCATTTAAGCATTCATACATAAATAACTGAACATGAATATCACCATAACACATAAGAAGAATTTGTTAAGAGATAAAAGTACCATTTATAACTAGTTCTACTCATGAGCTCCAGCAACAATGATCTATCTCTTCTTAATCGAACATCCACTAGGAGTACAAAAGTGCAACATCAGTAGTAGATATTAAATGCAGATATCAATAAATCATGTTCCATTCATTCATCAAAACATCCTCGGAGGGTGCAAAAGTGCATGTTCTGAGGACAAGTTTTTGATAAATTTCTAGACCCTTCTCTAAATGCATGAGAAGGGTTTAAATACTACTAGCTAAATCTAAAAATAATTTATTACAAAAATGTAGGATACGGTTTAAATGATCGTCCTCATTTTAGGCAAAAATAAATCAAAACTAAAACTAAAACTAAATCTAAAACTAAAACTAATAACTAACTATCTATGTATCTATTCCTTGTAGTCGCAAGCATTCAACATTTGCTTGAGGAGAGTTGGTTGGCCAACTTCCGATTTTAGTTGTCCTACGAAAACGGAATCGGTAAGAGCTGGTGCCATCTTCTCAACATAATTAATGATACATTTGAGAGTCATGCACTGGCTGTGTAGTTTTACCAAGTACATCCAGTAAGAATCCCAATTCAACTTGGTTAACCTTTTGATGGACTCTGCTTTGTCTTGAGCCTTCTGTCTCCAGTTTGTTTGTATATGTTGTACATTTGGTAGATATCCTGGAGTGGTCTATGATATTAGATTTTCCCTGTACAAATTTTCATTGATGCAGTCAATGATATTATTTTCTGTTGTGGCTGCTTCTTCTCCTGATTGTTCTGATTTCCTGATCTGTGCATCCCACTCGTTAAAGAGAATTTCTTTGTGGGTTTCATTGATTATGGGTGCACCTGCCTTTTTTCTTCTTTTGATTCCTGCCAAGCCAAATATTCAGTAACTCTTTTATCAATTAAATCATAATCATGTCGCAAGTCCACGACTTGATTAGTAATTCTATCGCTTATTTTGCAATAAGAGCTCCATTGTGATATTCTTTGGCACAATGTTTCTTGCTACTGCAGTAGTTGATCATTTAAGGAAATGGATTCTGTGATGAATTTTGTAATCTTAGGATCATCCTTGTGCATCTCTTGCATAACTTGTAACTGTTTTTCTCTTTTGGCCAAACTGTTCTGGTATCCTAGCTGCATCTGTTGAAAGTCATGTTGTAGTTTTTCAAGCTATTTCTGTGCTTCGCTATTGGCACTGGCTTGTTGTAGCTGTTGCTGCAAAACCTATATTTGATCTTCTTTTTCTTTCAGTATTTGTTGTACCTCAGATGCTTTATCAATGGTCGCAAAAGCATATGCTCCTGCGATCTGAGATAATTTAGTGAGATTTTCAGTAGGATCAGTGGTGGGATCTTGCCAAAGGATGTCTAATTTCTCTGCATCATGAGAGAGCATGCTTTCCAATTTCCTCTTATTTCTTTGTCTTCTTACTACCGCCTTATGCTATGGACTATAAAATACATCAAGAGGAGGAATTTCCTCTATTTTGAGCATAATTTCAGAAGATGGGGTAATGGGAATATGTTCCATTTCTAGGACATTTCTGATTGTCTCTGTGACTATATCATTCACTATCTGTACATTACTTTCAGGTATCTTTGTGCTTTGTCCTTCAGTATTGATTAAGTCATTGAATGTTTCGCATTCTTTGTCCAACTCAGTTCTAATTGGTGGTGGCTAGACGATGAGAGGGGGGAGATTTACTTGTGGAGAGGTCAAAACCTATTTTTCTAGGTGTTCCTTAGACTGGGTCGTATTTCTTATTGACCCTTCGCTTTTATCATGTTCACTTTCGGACTTCTTGGAGTGTTTTGACGTTTCTTTCCTAGACTTAGATTTGGACCTCTCTGTGCTTGCACTTCCACTGAGATTGATACTGGGAGTTGGTTCCCTTACGAGTTCCAAGCGTAATTTATCCAAAGGGATATTAGCTAACCTTCTTTCTCTGTACATTTTGAACTCTTGAAATTCTGTTGGAGGAAATTTCATTTGAGCCAAATGCAAACTTCTTTATGTGTACTTTTCTATTGAAACATATCATCAAAAAGATCATCTTCTTTAGAAAACACTTTTATTTTGACTGCAGTAGTGAAATTCTTAACGATATCAGAAGGGTCGAACGGTCTTCCTGGAAATTTGAACAATCATAAACATAACATATTGTTTACTTCTTTGAATGCATGGCCTAAATCAAAAAGCGAAAAGGCCCCACAGGCCACAGGGAATTGAGGCCAAATGGCCTTTTTATTGTCCTTCAAATCTTTACTCATACCTCCTTCTCTGCAAGTCTGATAAGCAATCTCTCGTGCCAGTAGTTTATCAGGAACATGTAGAGGTAGGACATGAGGGGAAGCAAGATTTCTGAATACCCTTACATATGTGAAAATTTCTTCTCCGAACCAGCTCACGACAGGGAGTATATCAACCTCCGCTTCGGGAGAAAATCTTGGAGGGTCTTTATCATACAACATTTTTTACAGAGGTAACATGATTCCATGACAAATCTTGTAGAAATACGGAATGAAATTGGAATCCCATAATTCTTTGTGACCAATATGAATGGGTAAGGGGTCTTGAGTAGTCCATTTCCAGCTAATTAGAGGAAGCTTGGAAATATAACATATTACATCCATCACATAAGCAGATAAGTAGAAAGGGGGATAAATCCTCTGAGCGGTAGTTCTTTTGGACCGGTAATTCAAAATGGTTGTGGCTAAATTGTTAGACAATATCTTAGCCCAATCCATAATAGTAGCATTAGTGGCGGCATCCAATAATGGCAGCCATTCAGATGAAAATTTGTTAACATCTGGCTTTCCAAAAAGTCTACAGAGCATAGCAGCAGCAAAGCAATACAGGGAGGTGAGAGAACCAAAATTGTTAGACAATATCTTAGCCCAATCCATAATAGTAGCATTAGTGGCGGCATCCAATAATGGCAGCCATTCAGATGAAAATTTGTTAACATCTGGCTTTCCAAAAAGTCTACAGAGCATAGCAGCAGCAAAGCAATACAGGGAGGTGAGAGAACCAGTACTATACATACCATGCTTATCCTTTTTTAATGGTTCATCCCTTATTGACCAGTCCTTGGTGCATTCTAGCAAATATTCATTTTCTTTAGTGAACTTCTCCATGAAATGTTTATTATAAGTTTCTTGTGGCTCTGGTATATGATACATGAGCCTCAAATCTTGTGGAGTGAATGAGCCAATGAGTCCTTAACCACGAGTCTTAAATTGTCTTTTTGTGATATCAGCACTATCCAGTACACATTTGACCATGTCCGTGTATGGAAGAATTTTGGGCCTCGCCGCTCTCCGGTGCAAGAAAGAACATGCTAGTTCTGTAATAGACACCTCAGATGACCCGTGTGAGCCAGCAGTAGCTATAACCTCCTTTACCATGGGATTTTCTTCCACAAGTAAATTGTACGTGCCTTCCCAAGTAGTAATACTGACATCTTTGTTATAGGTGGTGTCTGTGTATAAGGGCGTCATCTCTTTATCTTCAGAACTTGGAGCTTTACCCTTCTTTCCCATAATATCATGAACACTGTGTTGTGGGGAAAAATGCCTATGCAGGATGATCCTATCCACCTAAGGTGTGACAGTGCCTTAGCAACAAACAGAGACAACTATTTTGGTTTCTTCCTTTATGAAATGTGAAAGAAGAGAGATCAATAGACTTACCGGTGTCTTCCGTTTGTTCCTCGATCCGGCCTCTCTTCTCTTTGGGAGTTCACAGCTACTTGCCTTCTCACTCGCCCAGCTTCAATGGGTTCATGTAAGATCACAAGAGAACAGCTACTTGCGACAAGAGAACAGCTACTTGTGACAAGAGAAGAACACTACACAAAGACAGATATTCACATTCATAACTAGTTTAGGATTAGAAATAAACTAAACATACTAATGCATTCATACATAAAAAATACATCAGCATATAGGAGAAACCAAGATAGCTTTATTGATGAATAACAAGGTTCAGGAAGAGATACAACCTAGAGGGCTCCAATCCAGCATCTCCTTCCCAGCAAATGGAATTCCTATCTTCACCCCCTTCAAAGCATTAAGCACCCAATGATTCCAGTCTCAAACCAACAGCAATTCTTTGCAATAACAAAATTCCAGCCTCCCAGATCTCATGGAGGAGAGATCCATATATAGATGTTTGGAGAGAGGATGAGTCAGCTTGAGATCTGACTAGTGTCCTCTCCCTCTGTCAGTTCTTGAGTCCACTTGGAGGTTCTTGCTTCCACTTGGAGATTTGGAACCTCTTACTCATCACTAGTCGAATTCCCTGAGGCAAGTGTCATTTTGGAAGCTTCCTGTGTTTTGACACCTTGAGAAATGAGCCTGCCACATGTCCATTCTCGTTCAGCGCAGGTAGCCAGTGTTCCATTTGACATTCAACGCAGGTAGCCAGTGTTGGCTTTGACATTCAGCGCAAACAGCTAGTGTAGCCACTGAAATGATCCTGAACTGACTTGTTTTTGAGCAGTTTCTGGTGGAGAACTTCTGTGAATTACTGTGGTTTGTTAGCCTTGTTCCTCTAGGGGTAGGAACAACATGTTTAGGGACTTTGGATCCCTTAGATTATGGACATTTCATGCTCAATGTTGTAAGGCACAAAAATGTCTATAACAGTTGCCCCCTAAAGTATGAGGCCGTTTATCGGGTGAAATGCTTTATCAGGGGGATCCGAAGTTCATCCAATGCTGAGAGGAGACCTGTAATAAGATACAATACAATACATTATTTTTCATACTGCTTTCATGATCTAGCTGAGGCGGGCATTCCCATGCTCAGCTTTATAAATTCATTTTTCTGTACATAGAACAGACAATCGTCTGATGGTAGACTGATAATTTTGATGAAATTATCATCCTTTGAGTAGGATGATTATCTGCTGCAATGATGTACATGTCAATGTCTTTATCTTTCCTGAATATATATTGCAGCCCGAATGGATGAAACTAGATCCGGGGTCTTCAAACGCGTTCGATCTTCACTCTAAGTACAAGTCGATCCATGTGAGAAATGTTCTGAAGTCGAACATGGAAAGACATCGCTTGATTACCGGTCAATGATGTGAACCGTTAACAAGCGCGAGAGGAATCACCGATAATGATAATGACCCTCAAGGTACTGCAGTACAATTCACGTGGTGTGAATAAAGGACTTGGCGTCGAACACCACGCAAAATCTTTCGGTCGAAGGTCATTGATGTATACTTGTCGCCGGAAGTGAGAAACTTGCCATTGAGGCATGCAAGCTTCAAAGTACTGAAGGGGTTGTTCCTAGATCAACTTCTTGGATAATGAGCTGATGTCGACAAGAAGCGATCCGTCACAGGAGGGCCTTAGTGAATCCCACATCAGTGACACGGAACGGAGCTAATGATTTTAATGGAGGTGAAAACGATCTGTGACATATGATTCAGTGTGGCGGTCATGAAAGGATGAAGGATAATGTATGGCAGTGGATGGGACACGGTTGACTTTTTCTAAACGACTTCTCTTGAACATGTGGCGACACTGATACGATGGATCGGTAGCATTACCCCAAATATGGATGGTATGGCGAGACCATGGATGTGACCGGTGAATGGAACAACCCAACCTGATTGTGGTATGGAGGAAAAGTGTCATGTTCAAGAGTGACTTGCTACCATCAAAGTTTTCTTTAGTTTCTCCCAATTTTTCCCCAGTCATTGCTGACCAGTACCTCTTTATTTTTGTCAAGCTTGAGGAGGATAACATATGCTTGTTCTATAACCTGCCCTTCGGGCAAGCCCATCGCTATGTTTTAACGAGCCTAGCGATAGTGAAACTCGTTCTCGTCTAAAGACAAGTTTGTTGCTATTTAATGATTTTAACGAGTCTAACGACAAGGATAACTCAGTCCTTTTCATTTTTAGAGAGTCTGAAAAGGTACATAAAGTTAACTCTAAAAGTCCTTTTTCGTCATCTAATCCCTTAAGTCCGAAAAAGTATAAAACAATACAGAAGGGATGAGTTTTCGATAGTTTTAACGAGCCGAATAAAACAAGCGCTCGATCTTTTTGTGCAATAATCCCTCAGGTCCAAAAAGATCCTATCCACCTAAGGTGTGACAGTGCCTATGCAGGACGATCCTATCCACCTAAGGTGTGACAGTGCCTATGCAGGACGATCCTATCCACCTAAGGTGTGACAGTGCCTTAGCAACAAACAGAGACAGCTATTCTGGTTTCTTCCTTTATGAAATGTGAAAGAAGAGAGATCAATAGACTTACCGGTGTCTTCCGTTTGTCCCTCGATCCGGTCTCTCTTCTCTTTGGGAGTTCACAACTACTTGCCTTCTCACTCGCCCAGCTTCAACGGGTTCCTGTAAGATCACAAGAGAACAGCTACTTGCGACAAGAGAACAGCTACTTGCGACAAGAGAAGAACACTACACAAAGACAGATATTCACATTCATAACTAGTTTAGGATTAGAAATAAACTAAACATACTAATGCATTCATACATCAAAAATACATCAGCATATAGGAGAAACCAAGATAGCTTTATTGATGAATAACAAGGTTCAGGAAGAGATACAACCCAGAGGGCTCCAATCCAGCATCTCCTTCCCAGCAAATGGAATTCCTATCTTCACCCCCTTCAAAGCATTAAGCACCCAATCATTCCAGTCTCAAACCAACATCAATTCTTTGCAATAACAAAATTCCAGCCTCCCAGATCTCATGGAGGAGAGATCCATATATAGATGTTTGGAGAGAGGATGAGTCAGCTTGAGATCTGACTAGTGTCCTCTCCCTCTGTCAGTTCTTGAGTCCACTTGGAGGTTCTTGCTTCCACTTGGAGATTTGGAACCTCTTACTCATCACCAGTCGAATTCCCTGAGGCAAGTGTCATTTTGGAAGCTTCCTGGGTTTTGACACCTTGAGAAATGAGCCTGCCACATGTCCATTCTCGTTCAGCGCAGGTAGCCAGTGTTCCATTTGACATTCAACGCAGGTAGCCAGTGTTGGCTTTGACATTCAGCGCAAACAGCTAGTGTAGCCACTGAAATGATCCTGAATTGACTTGTTTTTGAGCAGTTTCTGGTGGAGAACTTCTGTGAATTGTTGTGGTTTGTTAGCCTTGTTCCTCTAGGGGTAGGAACAACATGTTTAGGGACTTTGGATCCCTTAGATTATGGAAATTTCATGCTCAATGCTGTAAGGCACAAAAATGTCTATAACAGTTGCCCCCTAAAGTATGAGGCCGTTTATCGAGTGAAATGCTTTATCAGGGGGATCCGAAGTTCATCCAATGTTGAGAGGAGACCTGTAATAAGATACAATGCAATACATTATTTTTCATACTGCTTTCATGATCTAGCTGAGGCGGGCATTTTTCAGCTGCACAAGGACAAACTGGTTCAGCGCAACCTCAACACAGGGGTTTTGACATTCAACACAGGTAACATTCACGGGACCTGCGTTGAAATGCAGAATCCCTTCACTGGGTCTTCGCTGAAGGAGAAACTCTCGTTTCCCTCAGGTTCTGGGTCACAGATTGTTATTGAATTCACTGTTTCAGGCCAAATAAAAGCAACAAGAAAGGTGTAATCAAAGGGATGCTTTGAGGGGGTACTAAGATCTATCACAAAGGATCATCAAATCATTTGTGAGTCCATTATTCAGATCATAGACAAGTCCAGCAATTAGATCAAAGCAGCAACTGTCTACTTTGCATCCGGGAAAGATGCAGTTCGATTGTTGCTGTCAAGTCTATGAAACAAACAATGATAGAAACACAAATAAAATGACTAAACAGATGTCCCCAGTGGAGTCGCCAATTTGTTGTGGGGAAAAATGCCTATGCAGGACGATCCTATCCACCTAAGGTGTGACAGTGCCTTAGCAACAAACAGAGATAGCTATTCTGGTTTCTTCCTTTATGAAATGTGAAAGAAGAGAGATCAATAGACTTACCGGTGTCTTCCGTTTGTCGCTCGATCCGGCCTCTCTTCTCTTTGGGAGTTCACAGCTACTTGCCTTCTCACTCGCCCAGCTTCAACGGGTTCCTGTAAGATCACAAGAGAACAGCTACTTGCGACAAGAGAACAACTACTTGTGACAAGAGAAGAACACTACACAAAGATAGATATTCACATTCATAACTAGTTCAGGATTAGAAATAAACTAAATATAGTAATGCATTCATACATCAAAAATACCTCAGCATATAGGAGAAACCAAGATAGCTTTATTGATGAATAACAAGGTTCAGGAAGAGATACAACCCAGAGGGCTCCAATCCAGCATCTCCTTCCCAACAAATGGAATTCCTATCTTCACCCCCTTCAAAGCATTAAGCACCCAATGATTCCAGTCTCAAACCAACAGCAATTCTTTGCAATAACAAAATTCTAGCCCCCAGATCTCATGGAGGAGAGATCCATATATAGATGTTTGGAGAGAGGATGAGTCAGCTTGAGATCTGACTAGTGTCCTCTCCCTCTGTCAGTTCTTGAGTCCTCTTGGAGGTTCTTGCTTCCACTTGGAGATTTGGAACCTCTTACTCATCACCAGTCGAATTCCCTGAGGCAAGTGTCATTTTGGAAGCTTCCTGGGTTTTGACACCTTGAGAAATGAGCCTGCCACATGTCCATTCTCATTCAGCGCAGGTAGCCAGTGTTCCATTTGACATTCAATGCAGGTAGCCAGTGTTGGCTTTGACATTCAGCGCAAACAGCTAGTGTAGCCACTGAAATGATCCTGAATTGACTTGTTTTTGAGCAGTTTCTGGTGGAGAACTTCTATGAATTGTTGTGGTTTGTTAGCCTTGTTCCTCTAGGGGTAGGAACAACATGTTTAGGGACTTTGGATCCCTTAGATTATGGAAATTTCATGCTCAATGTTGTAAGGCGCAAAAATGTCTATAACACACTGCTATGTACTCTTCTCTACTTTTCAATCCTACAATTTACAAATGAGGCAAGAATAATGATAAGAAAAAGGTGATGGGAAAGCTTTAAATGCCAAAAACATATAAAATATATCACCTTACGTGAAATGGCTCCTCGATCAGATCAAAACCATATTTCATTAATGATTGCCAACTAACTCATTAATTAACATTAACACGCATAACTAGGCATCAGTTTATGGAAAAATCTTTCTCGAACAACGAGCCCTACAGATCTGCGATAAGGCGATTTTGTGATTTGCTTCGCAATATCGCAGATCACAATATTGCAAATCCATTGCATGTGGCAATTATCTGTTACAATGTGTTTTCTGCGAAATGTGATTTGCGAGATTCGCCATCGCATATCGGCGGTTTGAGGCATTTCAGCTTAAGTGATATTGAGGCATGCAATGCAATGAGAGTCTTTTGATGGGTGATCTCGCATCGCGATTTCGCAATCTTAGGATTCCGCTTGTCGGAAGGCATCCTTTACCTTTTTGCGATGCGACACTTTTTATTAAGGGAATGGCTTTGTTCGAACTTATCACAAAACTCAAGTCTTTTTGGGATTTTCGGGTATTCTCCTAGGTTTTATGATAGTAAGATTTATTCAAAAAGGAAATACAAGTCCTAATTTATTTTTTGAATTTTATGGATAAGGGTCCCCACTTATTTAGTATTAGAAATAAAACTAAATAAGAAGGGGGGTTGTTGCCGGCCACAATAGAAACATGAATGCAGGAACATCAGAGTATATAGGCTAAATTCATAGGAGGGTAAGGTTCATCTGAGAGGCTGACAAAAAGGAGGTTTTTCTGAGGGAGTGTCATGTTCAAGGGAACAACTGCTACCAAAAAATCCTTCCAAATACAAACATAGAGCCATTGTGTTGTCCAATTTCCCCATCTGATTAAGTTTAATGAGTCCATACA